>JASVEL010008348.1:0-365331 GCA_032618575.1 Nicotiana noctiflora | reverse complement strand
TCTGGGGTCACAAGCCAAGAGCCTCTATTAGAATATCAGTCAATACTGTAAATGCTCTACAATTCTAAGAGTACGCGGAATAAAACAAGTAATAACAGAGTAACAAGGGGACATGTCGTGTCCTGCGGACGCCAAGCAGCTACCTCGACGATCCCAACTGGGTCTAGACCAGCACCAAGCTCAGCTAAGCCTCCAGGTACCTGAATCTGCACACATGGTGCAGGGAGTCGAGTGAGCACTTCCAACTCAGCGGTAATAAAAGTAAATAATGTTGAGGAAAAGAAAACCACACAAAGCACTATCTAATTCTATAAAATACAAAATCATCTCTTAAACTGTAGTACATTTTCAGGGTATTCCTTTTTATCATATGTGAGTAGATTATTTAGAAATATCTTTTTAACTTCTCTTCTTTTCATTATAACAGAACAATACCTGGGTACAACCACAAACAGTGTAAGTCTGCACTCAAATCAGCCCGTTGGGCTCAGCACTCCTTAACAAATTTCCACCAGGGTATCTGGTCAATAAGGCAGATAACACATGTATGCCAGTAATGTATGAGTGCTAAATGTCATGCCACGTAGTACACGTAAAGCCAATATATGTATGCAATGCAATACATATGACGTTGTGGCGTACAGCCCGATCCATGCAAAGGCGCCCGCGCTCACTATGGGGATTCAGACTCCGGAGGGGCTCCTACAGCCCAAGCGCAATATCAATATCACTCCTGCTGCAGCGTGCAGTCCGATCCATGCATAGTCATGAATGCATATAAGCCCCTTGGGCAACAATGTCATAACAGCTCACAGCTAAAATGTCATCAAAACCTTGTTCAAGTTTTTCAAATCTTATAAAAATGTTGAGTAGCAAAATACCTTTTCAAAACCTTAGTCTGAGATGAAAATATGCACAGTATTATTAAGACAGTGATACCGATCCCTGAAGGGTTTAAATTTCGGCACGAAGCCCAAAACATGATAATTGATCCAATTCATAATAATTAATAACTTTATTAGGGTGTCAATTCAATTTCAAGCAATTAGGTAATATTTTTATTAAGCAGGACTGACCAAGTAACAATCCCCAATGGTGCTCTACCCCACACCCGTTATCTGGCGTGCAAGTCACCTCAATACAGCATTAGGATGTGCAAGTCTGGGGTTTACTAACCCTCGGGACATCATTTACAAGTATTACCCACCTTGATCCGGCGAAAACTCAGGCCCGCAACACCTTAGCTCCTCGAACCGTCCTCCACGCGCGTCGAAACTAGCTAAAATCAGTACAAATATATCAAAATAGACTAATGGAACAACACCCAATCGAAAACAATCGAAATACATGAAAAATATCGAAACTAGCAAAACCCGAGCCCCGAGCCCGCTTCTCGAAAAATTACAAAAGTCACATTTTCAGAATCCTCGACTCGCCACGAGTTCATACATATAAAGTTTATCAAAATCGGAATCTGATTGCCTATTCAAATCGTAAAATTTCTATTTTCCAGGCTTAGAGCAAAATCCTCCATTTTTACACCTCAATTCCTCCATTTTCAGAGATTAAATCCATGGTTTATCAATGTATTAACATAATTTGAGTCCATGAGTGCTTACTTGATGATATACCTAGATTTCCTTCTCAAAATCACCAAAATCGCATCTAAGTTCGAAGCCCAAAATGAGTTTATGATTCTGAAATTTGACCATCACTGTTACATTAAACCCCAATCATTTTTCGCTTTTGCGGCCAATGTGCCGCTTCCGCGTGACCGCTTCTGCGGCATTTCATTAAAGCCACTTACCGCTTCTGCGGTGAAATTCTCGCTTCTTCGAGACCGCTTAAGCGGAACATCCTCCGCTTCCGCGATGTTCCCCATTCCACTATTTTCCGCTTCTGCGGACCATGGCCCGCTTCTGCCGGCCCGCCTCTGCGTTAAAACACCCGTTTCTGTGGAATCTTCACTGACCAACCTAAACTTGCATGTGTGATGCAAAATCCGCTCCTGCGGAGCCGCTTCTGCGGTCACCCTTCCGCAGAAGCGGAAGTCATTGCTGCATAAAAATACCAGTAGCTACAAACTTTCAAATTCTTCCGTTTCACCTTCCGAAAATATCCCGAGACCCCCGGGACCTCAACCAAAAAATACAAATCCACTCTAAATCATCACACGAACTTGTTCCAATCATAAAAACATACACTTAAACACACGAATTATCAAATTAAGGCGGATTTAAGCCTAAGTTTCAACCAAATCTTCCGAAACCTACATTCTATCAAAAACCCAACCAAACGATGTCCGAATGACCTGAAAATTTGCAGACATATCCAAAATCACCTAACGAAGCAACTGCAACTGTCAGAATTCCATTTTGAGTCCCGGATCAAAATCTCACCTATCGACCGGATTTCGCCAAAATTCCAACTTAGCCAATTCAAGCATATTTCTACACCGAACCTCCAAAATCAATTTTGATCGCTCCCCTAAGGCACAAATCACCTCCCGAAGCTAAATAAATCACCGAAATTTGATTCCGAGTCCCCTAACCACATAGTCAACTTCAGATTGACTTTTCAGAAACAAGCTTCACTCTAAAAGGCTATATGCCTTATTTTCAACCAAAACCAATTCAAATACACCCGATCAACACTAACACTGATATAAAAACATAAAACATCATAATAAGGGGAGATGGGGAGGTAACTCACGTGACAACGGGTCGGGTCATCACATTCTCCCCAACTTAAACAAACGCTCGTCCTCGAGCGGACCCAGAGTTATACTAGAAGCAACCCAATAGCTGAATGACCTTACCTAGCATATACTCGGGGTGATCCCATGTCACCCAATCTCACATAAGCTAGATAACACAATATAGCTGGAATTCCACAGTCCATCTGAACCATAGACCACATTGCACTTTCCGAAATCATATACCAAATCTGAATCCCACGTTTATACTAAGAATACGCCCGAACCAACTGTAATAACCCATACTCGCCACTCCGGGTGAGATCATATGATGTATCAAACAACCCAATCACTCGAGACGATGGCCTCTAATCACAACAATTGCCCACAATTACCAAATACTAACTGAAAAACCTTTTTCATTAGCTAAAGTCTTATTTTAACACCTTCATATACTGCCCACGGCAACCGAACACGCGATATATCAAATCTATCTCTCAGGTCAACCATTCATGAATCCATTTCCCTTTTAACTGATACCACAACAGATTTCGGAGCCAAACCTCGATATTACCTTTCTAACCAGCTGAAATCACATATACTCACACTTATTAATGACTCCAACGATCATTTCGATTATAACACACCGCACTGGTGATATGACACCTCAACACCGGCCTAAGCCGCGACGAGCACAACACAGGCTCCAATAAGAAATGTCTGAACATACTCAAATTATGACAACAGACTCAAACAAAAGAGCTATAATTCCAATTCCTTCGTGCCATCACAACACCGAACTGAGATCTCATCTCACAACATAGAAATAGGGCAACTGAATCCTCCTCGAAAGGTCATAACATCACGTGGCCTTACCACAACTCATTATTCTATCCAAACACTATTACCTATGAAGCACCTCAAGTCACCATGCTCAAAACGGTCAGCCACGCACAAATTTAATGTTGAACCCAAGCGATCAATCACACCCACGGTGATACAATTAATATATACTATCGAATCCTGAAAGGACACAACCGATGCGCTATTCGCCAAGCAATACCCAATACAGACTTTTCCTTAGAAGCCAGGAAGTAATGCATACAAGGTAACATATAACTAAGTCTATTTTCACATCACACTGTTGCGGCGTTCAACCCGATCCAGATATCATACCCGTGGCGGCGTGCCACCCGCTCCAAATACCATACCCGTGGTGGCGTGCCACCCGATTCACACATATATACCTCTCAAAAAGGAAATATACGTCGAGTAAAATTTGCTCATTACAATAACTTATACAGTGCTATGCTCGGCCACACGAAACGCATCCGAAAAGTCCCTCAATACTGGAACTATGTCAATGGTAGAAACCTCTGCACTGACATCCGCCACGAAGGCCCAATTAACAAAGCAATATCTACTAGCCGTCCGCTGGCCCTGGGGTACAATTACCCTGCTGGAACATAATCTAATGCACTCTGCTACGCAATTTATGGTATTTTCTGACATAGTCCATATCACATTAGTCTAGATCCTGACTTATGACAACCAATCTGCAATCAGATATCATAACCCAAATTTATCATATCAAGCAAAGAGAGAGCCACTAAGGCTTCCAATTTCCAACAATCCGCTAAACGGTATCGATACACAAGACATACAGCCACTACATAGGCGGATTACGCGAACTTCTAGTCTCCAACACGTATATAATACATGAATCACTATGCCTGATACCACACTCCACTATACGAATACATAAGACACATCAAGCATCCATTCATACCACGAAAGCCATTCAGAAATTTTTCTATGCCATCAATGACTCAATTATTACAGTCGATCCAACAAGAGAATACCACAATACCACTAGATATTATCAGTTTACATTACCTTGCCCTCTTGAACATATACCCTGCCAAATCACTAGAATGGCAGCACCATTTTCCTTAATCACCCGAAAGATCGATTCTCAAATTATCTGCAGCTACACGCGCTGCTCCAGAATTCTAATGACTTACCATCATATTACGAACTGAACCAAAACCATAAATACGAAATTTTCAATTCTCCATATGATTACACATAGGCCACACCACACTTAGGATAACATGAGGACTTTTACCTCACTCCTACACCGCAGGCATCGACGCACTTAACTAGTCAAGAACTTCCACGATCTCATATAGAAGAGAAATCATTACACATTCCATGCTTCACATACCAACAGGAAATATACTCATTTTTAAACCACGGTAAAACACATCACAAACTCTTTCTCCCAATTCCATTGCATAAGTTAAACTGCTAGGACTGAATCTTTCTACCCACATCGAGCTACGCAACTGTCAGCACTCAAGAGCTTTGTTGCACAATATCTGCAAGACTCATTTCTTCAAACACATACCAGGAATCAATCGTATCCTTATCATACTGTTTCGGTTTACTAACAAGCTGTTCCATTTACCCAATTTCCTTTCTGATTCATCATTAATTTAATATTAGCCTTACTGTAGTACTGTAGTACCGCAATACCTCAACTCAGGTGTTTCCCAGAAGTACCACATTATACAATACTTTATTCGAAGAACTTCCTGCAATTCTGAATTTGTTATCATTACCTTCCAATACGGATACATAGAATCCCACAATTACCATAACATACTACAAGTCTTGATCTTTTCTAACGAAACCACATTCTCTAGCCATATACACAACTTTAAGACACCTGGCTGTTAAAAGCAAAATCTTGAACACCGCGAAACCATTCTCGGGCGTTATTCACCCTTATTCCGCTGTAATTCAACTGTCTTATTGACAGATCCACTCTTTCCTTGTTAGAACTCTGACACCGCAGAACATGATTACATACGGATACAAATAGCTATCTTTCTTTACTATACACCGAGCATTCTTTATCAACATCAGTTTCAAACATCCTAGTATTTCTTCACATCTATGAAGCACCATATAACCTTTATCAAAATTTTCTCAACATACTTAACGACAGAACCAACATAGCACACAACAGTGCAATCAGTTAATCAATAGCAACCTCCCCAACTTGGCTCGGAGCCATACATCAAAGCACTTTTAACCACTCATAGCATTCTTACTCAAATGATGCCACAATGTTATAGTGAGATTAAACTCAAGTCGTTTACAAGCTTTGGCGGAGACTCGAATCATCAGAAATCTTAACTCTTTTGCAATTCTTGCATTCATTCACACACAACAATTAAGCCTATTCTTTAGGTGACAAAATCTTTTCTAAGTCCCAATTTTTCCAAAAATTTTGATAGAGTTTCTTGTAATTTGGCCTATCCACCTGCCAGAGAATCACCAAAACTATCCTAATAATACATCCACAACTCGACAAGACATCACAATGTATATCAACAACATTAATCTCAATACTACACGAATTATATTATCAAAATTAGTACATGAACATGCGCTGCACCTGCTCAAATCATAATATATATCAAATACATTTCCCCACAATACACATAGCACGACCAATTCGGTCTTCCTGAGTCTGAACTCATACTACCACCCGTAGTGCACTTTATCTTTCCACTAAGAGACATGAACACATTTACCACGCCCATAGCTAGGGGCTACACAATGGATCACAATAAGAGTCGAACACCTAACAACTCACCCATTATCAAGCCGCCATTTCCACAATTAGGGACAATACTGATTATATAAATTTTATCATACCAGCTCACAAAAATCAGCACCTCGGTGCTCAAGCCATAGATAAAGATCCGGCCTCAAGTCCTCCCGACTGGCCCAACATGAACTCATGGAGATTATATCTGGCCCTCGATCGGGGAGTCACAAGCCATCATGGCAAATATAATACTAAGCGCTCGAGTGCGCATACAGACGTGTGGAAGGAATTTCAAGAATTATATCTTCAAGCTGAATCAAGTACGCACGATAAGAATTCCAAGAATTTGAAGTGTTTCCTAAAAGATCTGTATCCTCCCAAGGATAAATACAGACATCTTTGTACCAATCTACAAGACACTACTAATCAGCTCAAGACTCACGAGGCCTAGTAACCTAGGCTCTGATACCAACTTGTCACGGCCCCAAAACCCGGTAGTGATGGCGCCCAGCACATTGCTAGGCCAGCCCGAACAAATACACTCTCATCCCGAGCTTAGAGCTCAATTTATTGTTTATTTTAAGTCATCAACAGTGAAGGGAAACAAGATCAAACTGCTAGTATTAAGAATATCCAGAAATCTCCCAAAAATACAACGTATCTTCCCGAAGATCTAGGGTCACGAGCCAAGAGCCTCTATCAGAATATCAGTCAATACTGTAAATGCTCTACAATTCTAAGAGTACGCGGAATAAAACAAGTAATAACATAGTAACAAGGGGAAATGTCGGATCTTGCGGACGCCAGACAACTACCTCGACGATCCCAACTGGGTCTAGACCAGCACCAAGCTCAACTAAGCCTCCAGGTACCTGATTCTGCACAAATGGTGCAGGGAGTCGAGTGAGTACTTCCAACTCAGCGGTAATAAAAGTAAATAATGCCGAGAAAAAGAAAACCACACAAACACTATGTCATGCTATAAAATACAAAATCATCTCTTAAACTGTAGTATACTTTCAGGGTATTCCTTTTTATCATATGTGAGTAGATTATTTAGAGATCTCTTTTTAATTTCTCTTCTTTTCATTATAACATATCAATACCTGGGTACAACCTCAAACAGTGCAAGTCTACACTCAAATTAGCCCTTTGGGCTCAGCACTACTTAACAAATTTCCACCAGGGTATCTGGTCAATAAGGCAGATAACACATGTATGTCAGTAATGTATGAGTGCTAAATGTCATGCCACGTAGTACACGTAAAGCCAATGTATGTATGCAATGCAATGCATATGACGTTGTGGCGTACAACCCGATCCATGAAAAGGCGCCCGCGCTCACTGTGGGGGTTCAGACTCCAGAGGGGCTCCTACAGTCCAAGCGCAATATCAATATCACTCCCGCTGCGGCGTGCAGCCCGATCCATGCGTAGTCATGAATGCATATAAGCCCATTGGGCAACAATGTCATAACAGCTCACAGCTAAAATGTCATCAAAACCTTGTTCAAGTTTTTCAAATCTTATAAAAATGCTGAGTAGCAAAATACCTTTTCAAAACCTTAGACTGAGATGAAAATATGCACAAGATTATCAAGACAGTGATACCGATCCCTGAAGGATTTAAATATTTGGCACGAAGCCCAAAACATGATAATCGGTCCAATTCATGATAATTAATATCTTTATTAGGGTGTCAATTCAATTTCAAGCAATTAGGCAGTATTCTTATTAAGCGGGACGGACCAACTCACTATCCCTAATGGTTCTCTATCCCACTCCCGTTATCCGGTGTGCAAGTCACTTCAATACAGCACTAGGATGTGCAAGTCCAGGGTTTACTAACCCTCAGGACAACATTTGCGAGTATTACCCATCTCGATCTGGAGAAAACACAAGCTCGTGATGCCTTAGATCCTCCAACCGTCCTCCACACACGTCGAAACTAGCCAAAATTAGTATAAATATATCAGAATAGGCTAATGGAACAACACCCAATCAAAAATAATCGAAATACATGAAAAATCTCGAAACTAGCAAAACCCAAGCCCCGGGCCCGCTTCTTGAAAAATTACGAAAGTTATATTTTCAGAATCCTCGACTCGCCACGAGTCCATACATATAAAATTTATCAAAATCGGAATCTGTTTGCCCATTCAAATCATAAATTTTCTATTTCCTAGGCTTAGAGCAAAATCCTCCATTTTTACACCTTAATTCCTCCATTTTTAGAGATTAAATCCATGGTTTATCAATATATTAACATAATTTGAGTCCATGAGTGCTTATCTGATGATATCCCTCGATTTCCTCCTCAAAATCGCCAAAATCGCCTCTAAGTTCGAAGCCCCAAATGAGTTTATGATTCTGAAATTCGACCATCACTGTTACATTAAACCCCAGTCATTTTTCGCTTCTGCGGCCAATGTGCCGCTTCAGCATAATCGCTTCTGTCAGTTTTGAGTCGCTTCTGCGGCATTTCATTAAAGCCACTTACCACTTCTGCGGTTAAATTCTCGCTTCTGCGAGACCGCTTAAGCGGAACATCCTCCGCTTGCGCGATATTCCCCATTCCACTATTTTCTGCTTCAGCAGACCATGGCCTGCTTCTGCGGGCCCGCCTCTGCGTTAAAACAGCCGATTCTGCGGAATCTTCACTGACCAACCTAAACTCGCATCTGGGATGCAAAATTCGCTCCTGCGGAGCCGCTTCTGCGGTCACCCTTCCGCAGAAGCGGAAGTCACTGCTGCATAAAAATACCAGCAGCTACAAA
This sequence comes from Nicotiana noctiflora, assembly GCA_032618575.1. Lineage (NCBI taxonomy): Eukaryota > Viridiplantae > Streptophyta > Magnoliopsida > Solanales > Solanaceae > Nicotiana > Nicotiana noctiflora. Next base: position 356,238 of record JASVEL010008348.1, on the reverse strand, counting down.
CTGTAAATTCTTCCGTTTCACCTTCCAAAAATATCCCAAGGCCCCCGGGACCTCAACCAAAAATACAAATCCACTGTAAATCATCACGCGAACTTGTTCCAATCATAAAAATATACCTTTAAACTCACGAATTATCAAATTAAGGCGAATTCAAGCCTAAGTTTCAACCAAATCTTCTGAAACCTACATTCTGTCAAAACCCGACCAAACGATGTTCGAATGACCTGAAATTTGCAGACATATCCAAAATCACCTAACGAAGCTACTGCAACCATCAGAATTCTATTCCGACTCCCAGATCAAAATCTCACCTATCGGCCGGGTTTCATCAAAATTCCAACTTAGCCAATTTAAGCATATTTCTACACCGGACCTCCAAATTCAATTCCGATCGCTCCCCTAAGTCACAAATCACCTCCCGAAGCTAACCGAATCACCAGAATTTGATTCCAAGCCCCCTAACCACATAGTCAACTTTAGGTTGACTTTTTAGAAACAAGCTTCACTCTAAAAGGCTATATGCCTTAGTTTCAACCAGAATTAATCCGAATTCACCCGATAAACTCTAACACAGATATAGAAATATGAAACAATATAATAGGGGGAAAACGAGGCGGTAACTCACGTGATGACGGGTTGGGTCATCACACACCCGTAATCAAAAGGGATAGACATGGATAAATATTTGCAACAACCCTGGAAGCCAAGTGTTGCTCCCCTACCAATTCCAAAGAAATTCAAAATGCCTAATATTACAAAATATTATGGAACAACTGATCCACGAGACCACATGACTGCATTCACAACGGGCGTCAAAGGTAATGACTTGACCAAACAGGAGTTTGAATCTGTATTGGTCAAGAAATTCGGTGAAACGCTCATTAAAGGTGCATTAATATGGTATTCTCTTTTACCCAAAAATTCTATAAATTCTTTTGCTGAGCTTGCAGATTCTTTTATCAAAGCACATTCGGGAGCTCAGAAAGTCTAATAAATAATGGAGGATATTTTCAAAATCAAGCAAGGGGACTCAGAATTGCTCACAGAGTTCGTAGACGGATTCCAACGTGAAAGAATGACATTACCATACGTACATGACAATTGGGCAGGTATAACATTTACAAGTAACTTGAATTAAAAAAGCTCAGAAGATACAAGGAGACTCAAGAAGAGTCTTCGTGAATTCTCAACTACGACATAGAATGACGTCAATAATAGATATAGCACAAAGCTGAGGATTGAAGAAGAAATTATTTCACGTCATCAAAAAGAAGAAAAGGTAAGTTCGAGACCGGAAGAAATCGAAAAAAGATCCGGTAAAAATAGGTATGAGCCATACATGGGACCTGCGAGAAAAGACTCACGGTCAAAGAAGGATAATCAGAGGTATGATCATAGATCGAGGAATAGAGAGTCGGGCTCGTCATCAAGATTTCGGAATGATTGAAACATAGGAGAGTCACGAGATAATGATAGAAACTTAAAGGTAAGGTTTGGCGGTTATAATTTCAATTTGAGCACTTATGAACTCATGGTTGTTTTAAGAAGCATGGGAGACAAGGTACGATGGCCAAAAGAGATGAGATCGAATCCAAACAGGCGAAACCCTGATCATTGGTGTGAATTTTATAATGATCACGGGCATAAAACGACAGATTGTAGATTTTTGCAGAGTGAAGTTTATCATTTATTGAAATAGGGGTATGTCCCTGAGCTATTTAGTGAGAAAGGTAAATAAGCATACATGAAAAACAGGCAGGAGCCCCTTAAACCACCTTCTCCCAAAAGAACCGTCAATGTTATTAGCGGAGGAGAAGAAATCAATGGTATGACGAATACAACAGCCAATAGGGTTTCAAAGGAACAATTACCCATGAGAAGCGGATGCAACATGTTTTAGAGGAAGAAAATATTACGTTCGGTGATGCGAATACCGATGGCCTGTTAACTCCACATAACGATGCACTGGTAATATCTTTACTTATATATGATACTAACATGAAACGAGTTTTAATTAACCCAGGTAGTTCTGTCAATATTATTTTGCTACGAGAGCTACACGAGATGCAAGCAGAAGATAAATTCTTACCAAAATCTCATACTTTGTCAGGATTTGACAATTCCAGTGTTGTGACAAAATGGGAAGTGATGCTTACCACATTCGCAGAAGGCATTGTCAAAGATATAAAGTTTCAGGTAGTGTAGATGGAAATGGCTTACAACATAATTCTCGGGAGGCCATGGATCCACGATATGGATGTTGTTCCATCAACCTTGCATCAAGTCATTAAATTTCCAGCGCCATAGGGAATATGTCAAATCCATGGAGACCAACAAAAATCAAGGAGAATCAACTCCGTGGAAGATTCAAGTGCGAGGAATGAAGAAAAATAGCAATTACAGAACCCAGTTGAGGATATCATAACACTAGCCTTAATTGAACAAGGGCGAATAGATGTGGATTCAAGGCCCGATTCCATTCAAGAACCAGAAGAATATGAAAACATCAAAACAACAATAGAAGAGCTGGAGGCTGTAGTACTGTTTATACACTTTCCAGAAAGAAAAGTTTATATAAGAGCCAATCTCAGCCTCGATATGAAGCGTAAGTTGATCGAATTTATAAATGCTAACGAAGATTGTTTTGCTTGGCCCCATTCTGATATGATAGGTATACCACCGTAGGTAATGACTCACAAGTTAAATGAAGACTTGTCTCATCCACCTATCAAACAAAAGAAAAGAAAGCAAGGAACTTTCAAAAATCAGGTGGTTCAAGATGAGGTGCAAAAATTATTAAAGAATGGGTCTATTCGCGAGGGCATGAGTTGTTATGTTTTTTAGATGCATACTCAGGATAAAACCAAATCAAGATGGATCTCGCGGATGAAGAGAAAACTTTGCTTATAACACACAAGGGGACTTAATGATACAAAATAATGCCGTTTGGTCTTAATATCAAAGACATGTAACCAAAATGTTCCAAGAATATTTGGGAAAAAATATGGAGGTCTATATAGATGATATGCTCGTTAAAACTCAGTATTCAGGAGATCATATATCGCATATGTCTGGAATGTTTAAAATTTTGTGGAAATTTAATATGAAATTGAATCCTGAAAAATGTGCATTCGGTGTTGCTTCAGGTAAGTTTTTGGTTTTCTTGTTTCTAATCGTGGTATTGCAGTAAATCCCGTGCAGATTAAGGCTATAGAAGAAATTCCTGACATACTTACAAGTAAAAAAGAAGTGCAGAGGCTAATAGGAAGAATTGCAGCCTTAGGGAGATTCATTTCTAAATCATCAGAGAAGTGCTTTAAATTCTTTTCAGCTCTTAAAAAGAACGATTATTTTGAATGGAATGAGGAATGTCAACAGGTACTCAAAACTTTGAAGACATATTTATCAAATCCACCATTGCTCTCAAAACCAAAGGATCGTGAGAGATTGCTCATCTACCTTGCTATCTCAGAAGTAGCGGTAAGTGCTATTTTACTCCGCAAAGATCAAGGTAAACAATCTCCGATTTATTATGTTAGTAAATCTTTATTGGATGTGGAAATGCGATATCCTCAACTAGAGAAGCTTGCACTTACATTAATCATGACATCTAGGAAACCAAGGCCTTATTTTCAAGGTTACCCTATCGTTGTCGTAACTGCTTACCCATTATGCTATATATTGCATAAGCACGAGTTATCAGGAAGGTTAGCGAAGTGGGATATAGAATTAAGTGAATATGATATCACATATCAACCTAGAACTGCTATAAAATGCCATGTATTAGCTGATTTTAGACAAGGGATGCAATTAGAAGAAAAAAAAGAATTGCATGTGTTCAACAGGGCTAATCCAGGAACTTGGACCTTATTTACTGATGGTTCATCTAATGTAAAGGGTGCACGTTTAGGAATTGTTTTCGTACCATCTACGGGTGAAATCATTAGACAAGCCATTAAATGCCATTCTACAACTAACAATGAAGCAGAATATGAAGCTATGGTTGCAGGTTTAGAATTGGCACGAGTACTCGGCATTAATCAAACTATAATCAAAAGCGATTCGCAGCTCGTGGTTAACCAGATGCTGGGGACTTACACAGCCAGGGAAACACAAATGCAACAGTATTTAGAGAAGGTGTGGGAGTTGGTAAAGCAATTCCAAACTTGGAAAGTTACACAAATACCAAGCGATGAAAATATTGAAACAGACACCTTGGCTAATCTCGCATCTGCATCTGATATGACAAGTGATGCAAACGCTTCAGTTATTCATTTATTTCATTCAATTATCGATCACGATAAGAATGAGGTAAATTTTACTAACTTAACTTGGGATTGGAGGAACGAGATTGTTACTTTTTTGCAGTATGGTACTGTCCCTTAAGATAAGAAAAAAGCTCATGTGCTTCAAAAAAAGGCTTCTCGGTATTGCTTAAAGCAAGGTAATCTTTGTCAAAAGATGTCCGGTGGTCCCTTAGCAAGATGTCTCGAATCTTCTCAAACGAAGTACGTAATAAGAGAAATACACGAGGGGCATTATGGGAATCACGTAGAAGAAAGGTCATTGATAAGAACCCTAATTAGGGCAGGGTACTATTGACGTAAAATGGAAGAAGAAGCAGAACGTTTCGTGGCTAAATATGATAAATGTCAAAGGTAACGGTAATAATATGCACAGACTTGCGGAGTTACTACATCCGGTAATTGCACCTTGGACATTTATGAAGTTGGGATGGATATCGTGGGTCCATTACCACAAGCAAAAGGACAAGTAAAACTTTTGCTCGTACTCACTAATTATTTTACTAAATGGGTAGAGGCAGGAGCACTCAAACAGGTGCGAGAAAAGGAAGTTAAAGATTTCTTTCGGCAGAATATACTTTGCCGATTCGGTATGCCAATGGGGATCGTGTGTGATAATGGCCCTCAGTTTATAGGATCTCAAATCACAAAATTCTTTCAAAGTTATCAGATTAAAAGGATAACATCCACGCCTTATCACCCAGTGGGAAATGGGCTAGATGAGTCAACAAACAAAGTCATTATCAATAATTTAAAGAAGCATTTGGCGGGATCCAAAGGCAATTGGCTAGAAATGTTACCTGGTGTTTTATGGGCGTATCGCACAATAGCAAAAACAAACACATGAGAAACACCATTTTTATTGGTTAATGGAGCTGAAGCTTTAATTCCAGTTGAGATAGGAGAGCCGAGTACAAGGTTCACAAGTGCATCAGAAGAATCTAATGATGAGGAGATGCATGTAAATCTTGATTTACTTGATGGAATGAGGGAAGCTGCACTAATAAGAGTAGCAACACGGAAGTAGGTCATAGAACGATACTACAACCGAAAAGCACGCCTCAAATTCTTCAAAATTGGGGAATTTGTTCTCAAAAAGGTTTTTCAATCTACGAAGACATCTAATACGGGGAAATTAAGTCCAACATGGGAAGGACCCTATAGGATCTGTGTTACTGCAGGCAAAGGAGCATATGAGTTAGAAACAATGGATAGCAAGATACTACATTCGCATTGGAATGTTGTTCACCTGAAGAGATACTACTTCTGAGGAATACCCACGGTCAGGTATCCATATTTTTAAGTTTAATTTTGAATTGTTAAACTTTTACTGACAATTTTAGATGATAGGCAAAAAGCTAACTGTCACGACCCCAATCCCGGGCGTGATGGCGCCCAACAAAATTGCTAGGCAAGCCCGATCATTAACATCCTCAACCCGAGTGTGACGACCCAAAGGGTCATCACTTGTTTTCCTCACTTGTTCCGCACTTCCGAGGCCTTGAAAACCTCATTCTATGTTGCCTCGATTTACATGCACGATCCGGGCATGTAGCCGGAAAGATTTTGTGATAGAATATATGAATTCTATGAGAAATTTGAAGAAAAATGATATTAATATTGATATATTTGACTTCGGTCAACATTTTTGGTAAACGGACCCGGACCCGAGATCGGACAATCCCGAAAGGTCCGTAGGAAAATATGGGACTTGGACATGCGTCCGGAGTCGAATTCTGAGGCCTAGAGCCCAAGTTATGAATTTTTCTGTGAAATTGTTTTTGATGTAATTATTAAAGGAAAATGAATTAATTGACCTTGGTATCGGGCTCGTATTTTGGTTCCGATGCCCGGTACAAGTCTTGAATATTATATATGTGCTTTCTGCAAAGTTTTGGTGACATTTGGATGTCGTTTGATATGTTTTGGACCTTGAGTTCCAAGTTTGAAAGTTTTGAAAACCAAAAGTATGAAAATCATGAACTTGAGGCTTGATTTGATGAAAACGATGTTATATTGGCGATGTGATTGCACGAACAAGTTTGTAATGTGTCTTTGATGTTGTGTACATGTTTAGTTTGGAGCCCGGGGGACTCGGGTAAAGATTTTATAGGCCGTTGGTTCAAATTCTGAATTTTAACACAGCTGGTTTTTCACCCAGCTGGTATCTTCGCAAATGCGAAGATTTTCTCGCAATTGCGAGAAGTCCCAGGCTGGCCTTGGTTCGCAAATGCGAACCATACTTCGCAAATGCGAAGTCTGCCAGGATCATGCTAAGTTCGCAAAAGCGAACAAAATATCGCAAATGCGAAAAGGCCTCAGATGGCCTATGTTCGCAAATACGAACTAAGGGTCGCAAATGCGATCCTGGGCAGGGAAGCCTCACCTTCGCAAATGCGAAGAAAGTCTCGCAAATGCGAGACTGGCAGACCTTGGGCTAGAGTTCGCAAATGCGAACTTTTTCTCACAAATGCGAGGGCAACAGTCCCCAGCCCTGTAGTGTTCGCAATTGCGAACAAATGTTCGCAATTGCGATATCCGCAGCTGTGCAATTTTATACTTAAACGAATTTTAAAGCTCATTCTTCATTCTTTCAAAAACCCACACACCACACACGAACTCTCAAAAGCAATTTCACTCCAAAGCAATGGTAAGTCGCTTTTTACTTAATTGTTTCAATTCCTAACAACATTAAACATGTTTTTCAATAGAAATCAAAGGTTTTCATGGTAGAAATTCATGTTTTTGGGTAAAACCTAGGATTTTCATGAATTGGGCAATTGGACCTCGAATTGAGGTCCGATTTTGAAACAAATCATATATTTGAACTCTTGGGGGAATGGGTAACCGGATTTTGGTCCGAACCCCGAGTTCCGACCACGTGGGCTAGGGGCGTTTTGGGAAATTTTGGGGTAAACTTTGAGAAAACCATTTTTAAGCATTCAAACCAAGTTAATTAGTATTTATTAATATAATGGAATCAATTGTGATTAGATTCGAGCTAGTTGAAAGAGGAAATTCGGGGAAAAAGCTATAATTGAAGAATAAATTGGACTTCAAGGCTAGAGGTAAGTGTTTGTTCTATCCTAGCTTGAGGGAATAGGCTTATGTGATATGTGCTATACGATCGAGTGCGGTGTATGGGCTGTGGTGATGAGCATCCATAGACTGGCGTCTTGCATGACCGTGAGTCGTTGTTAATACTTATTGTGAGACATTTTGAAGATAAATTGTTGAACCCTTGCCGGGTTGTGGAATTGTTATTGTTCTCCCTTGCCGGGACTTGTTGTGAAGTGAGATATTAATTGCCCTTGCCGGGACTTTGTTGTAATGATTATTGTGTCCCTTGCCGGGACGGTTCATGATTTATTGTTTTCATTCTCTGCGCTTAACTGTGATTGTTATTTGGGTGAGGAAAAGTGATAATGCACGAAGGGTGATGCCGTGCCTTGATTTATTTATTATGCACAAAGGATCATGATGTGCCATGTTATTGATTATGCACGAAGGTTAATGCCGTGCCTTGTTATTGATTATGCACGAAGGTTAATGCCGTGCCATGTTATTGATTATGCACGAAAGATCATGCCGTGCCTTGTTATTGAACCATGCACGAAGGATCATGCCGTGCCATGAATGTGAGGATAAGAGTAAAAGCACGAAGGGTGATGCCGTGCACTTTATTTGCTTATTTGGTGAGGATGAGAGTAAAAGCACGAAGGGTGATGCCGTGCACTTTATTTGCTTATTTGGTGAGGACGAGAGTAAAAGTACGAAGGGTGATGTAGTGCAACTATTTGCTATTCCTTGACTTGATTTTACCTGTTTTCCATTACACTTCGGTTTCCTTGTTGTTTCAATAACTGTTGTTAACCGTTGAGTTCCTCTGTGATATTCCTTGTTGAGTTGTTACTTGATTATTTCTCGTTATCTTGTGGTGTACATATATATATAGAACTACACAGGTTTATGTGGGTGTCTGGTCCTAGGCTTGTCACTACTTCGCCGGGATAGGCCAGGCACTTACCAGCACATGGGGTCGGATTGTGCTGATACTGCACTTCTGTGCGTTTTTGCACAGGTCCAGGTTTTGATCAGGAGCAGCAGCAGTAGAGCCTTGCGTGGGAGTTGAGCATATCGAGACCGAGGTAGCTTGCAGGCGTCCGCAGGCCCGGCGTCTCTTCCTATTATTTATGTTATTATCTGTAGTCTCTTTGTTCCGAGACAAACAGATTATGTTATTTTCTTTCAGACCTTTATGTGTAGCATTCAGTAGTAGTTCGTGAGTTGGTGACTCCACGTCTTGGGTAGAGGATTTCAGTATTATTTTACCCTGAAACTGCTTATCTCTATTTTGATAAAGTCTTCCGCACTTATTTAGTTAAGGTTATGGTTTTGTTGAATAATTGAGTATGAAACATTGCTAAAAACAGCATAGTGTGAATATAGTGGCTTGCCTAGCTACCACGAGTAGGCGATATCACGATCTCGATGTTGGGGGAAGAATCCGGGTCGTGACACCAAGCATGAAGCTCAAAACCAGTTAATTGAATATCAATAAGAAATAATAAGACTAAAAGGTTTAACTGATACATAGAAAAAAAGCTGAAAATCAGGATAACACCAACAAAACTCCCAAAGACCTGGGGTCATGAGTCCAGAGCCTCTAATAACATGGAGTAATAAATCCATAGTAAATCCAGATGTTCCAAAATACGGAAAAATGATAAAGCGATAGGGGAGAAGTTGGGTCTTGCGGACGTTGTCACACCTCCTTTTTACCTGCTTTACTACAACCCGGGAAGGGATATAATAAAAGGAAGGAGTTTTTCCACTTTAAAGACAATCGAAACGGGATATATTATTATTTTGTTTTATTTCAGAGTCGCTACTTGGGATATTTAATGGTGTCCCAAGTCACCGAGGAAATATGACTTTGTTAACAGTCCCCGAACTAGAAATCCGGATAAGGAATTCTGTTAACCCGAGAAAAGGTGTTAGGCACTTCCGTATTCCGTGGTTCTAACACGGTCGCTCAACAGTTGTATTTATTTTTATCTGATTTTAATATATGTTCTATTTTTATGTGCATTTATTAATATTTCGCTTTATTATTGACTTTTACAAGAATTGCAATGTCATGAAAACGTATTCCGGACCACACCGTATCAGTACGCCTGTGACCTTTAACACATTTCAACTTCGTTGAGATTTAGATTTGGGTCACATAAATGTGCACCCGTATCAGGAAGGTAATATTATTGTCAATCGTGCCTAAAAGCAACTACGGATTTATTAACTTTGGGGAAGACCGTGAAATTCACTAAACGGTCCTTCCAAGTCTAAAAATGTCTATAAGCAATTATTGAGGACCCCACAATTGCATATCTGATTTGGCGGGGCTCGTCTCATTTTTATTTGTTAAGGTCAAACCTAGAGAAACTATATTTTCTACTTTTTTTTTTGTTTCTAGGTTAATTAACTCATAGAATGGAAATTAGAATCTTGAATTCAAGCCCAGATTCAAACAAAGAAATAAACCTTTAATCTTGAAACCGCTACTTAATTAAAAAAATCCGATTTTATATTTATGGTTTAATTTCCTCACTCCTAATATTTGCTTATTTTTGAAATGTGATATTTGGACTTCGCTTTTATTCATAGTCCAACAAGGCTTGTGGGCCTAAATTAATAGTCCAAGCATTACATCATCAAAACAATCGTGCCAATCTGAACAACTTTCATTTTATTATTTAAATGGTAACAAATTGGACCTTAAACAATCCAAATACGCAAATATGCATTGTTAACTAAACTATCTATTTTACTAACAAATTTGTTCAAGTTTGCAATTGTGAAATTATTGTTATCTTTCCCTAATTATTATGCCTTTAGACGGACTTAGGAATCTACTAATATAGGCAACAAATAAAACCAAATGATCTATTAATTTTTACTGTTGTTCTGAATTATCCAAAAGTTACTTTATTGCAATATTATTGTGAGCATATTTTCATCACAAAATTCAGCACTTATTAATACATCAACTTCAACCTAACTACCAGATTCTAATCAAACGGAAAAACTAACTACACTTAACAAGTAGTCACAATAATAAATCTAAAAACAAAACTAATTTGCTGTGGATTATAATCTATAATTCCTCACTACAATTAAACAGAGAAAACACTAAAGCATCACAGTCCAGTCCAATTAACACAACAAAAAAATAGTAATCTAGAATATCAACAAATAAACTTCTTCTTACACAATAAAAACAAACAGAAAATGAAAGGAGATTTAGGCTTCACATCCTTCATGCATTCAACTCACAACTTCAGTTTACAATTATTGAACCATAGAGATGTACCTGGAACAAATATGACGAAATTGAAGTCAGTTGCACACCAGTAAACAAACAACAATGCCAGGAGTAGTTTTGAAATGAAAATCAACTTCTCAGTAGTATACTTTCAGCACAGAACCATTTCAGTATTCAATTTGATTCAAACTAACTTAAACCTAGTTCATAATTGTCCTAAAAATCACTCTATTAGACATTGGAAATTTACAGAACTCAAACAGAGAAATAAGCCCTAAAAAACATTGTGAAATTAGAAGAGATGAATGAGCTCCAAAATCTACTTAGATTTATTTTACTGATTCATTGATTCCAGATCTGGATCTGAAACCAATGGAACAATATACTTATTTTTGTTGTTTTTGGCTTTTTGATATGCAGATGATAAAAGAAAAGAATATGATATGAAAATGTTAATTTCAGATCTGGGACAGAGCAAATATTTTTTGGTGATTTTTTAGAGTTCAAAACTTATCAATTATGGCAAAAACTGTCTTATTTATAGAATTAAAAATGGAGGGAGATTTAATTTTTAGTATTTTCAGATTAGTCCCTCTATTCCTGACTTGTTAAACAAGTTACTACACTTATTTTGTTTAAATTTGTATTAAAACCTATTCTAGAATATTCTAGTTGCTTCTACCATGTTCCTATCCCTTGAATTGTCTATCTACCGTCACTTCCTTTTTAATATTTACCAATTCTTCCATTTTCACTACCCATAATACCCCTGTTTATTAGACTAAATTACCACCAACCTATTTCAACATTCCAATAATGCCCTCACTTAATATTTAAATTTACCCATATTACCTTGAAACCAATCCCAACCCTTTTACCCTAATTCTATTAGTTATAACCAACATCATATCCCTAAAATACCCTTACTACTTCTCAAAATTACTGCCAGATTCCAATTATCTATCAATATACAACTATATCCAATCCTAACTACAAAAACAATATTATTATCAAAATCAACAAAATGATCAGTTTAAGACATACTGCAGATGAACATAATAACCCAACACAACTCTAATTTTCTACTAATTGATCTCTAATAGGTCTTACTGAATCAATTTTATCAATTAAGCCAATTAAAACTAATCAGTCAACTTATCAACAGAATCAGAATACAAGAAATATAAGAAAATTTCCCCTATTAAAACTACTTAACATGTCAATAATCCATACGTATTAAGAAACAGAACAATTTGCTTACTTTAATTAAACTATGATTTCTAAAGTGCCAAAGGATTTTACTGATTTTAATTAAAACAAAAGGTAGAACACAAAGGCTCTTTTATTCGAAGCAAAATAGTCCAAACAGTCTTAAGAAGAGTAACCCTAATTCTCTGCTACATCATCTTAGAATTTAGGAATCAATAAAAAACATAGGGAAGAAAAGAGAACATACAGAAAAAGGTGATAAGAATCAAAACATTCAGAAGAAATAAGTAGTGAAAAAGGTGATAAGAATTAAAACATTCAAAAGACAAAAGAACTACTTAACAATGAGAAAAGAACTAAGGAGAAAATGGAGTGTACAGAAGATAAGAAAAGAAGTAAGGAGAAGCAAGGAAAAAATACCTAATCGAATAGGCACTCAAAAATCTTGTTCCATGAAAAACGGAGATAATTATCTAATGACACTTTACCAAGATTCTTTAGCAGATGATAGCATATTTGTCAAAAGGCCTCGAGATGGTGCTGGGGTACAAGTTTTGTGGTGTTTGAGTGACAGCACCGCCGTAAGTGGTGGTAGCGGCGCTAGGGTTTGGTGATTTTTTAGAGTTCTAAAAGGATATAGGGATAGATGATAGGTTACTTGAGTAGAGGAGGAAATGAGAAATGTTTTGGAGTTAGTTTGGTCGGAAACAGAGACCCACCGCCGCCTTGGGCGAATTCCGGTGGGCGGCGGGGAGGTGATATGCGGCGAAGCTGATGATATATAAGGGTTGGGTTCTTGTTTTGCTTCTAGGGTTAATTTTGTGTATCATTATATTTGATTAAAAGGCCCGATCTAATGCTAACCGTCTGATGGGAGAGATTCAGTGGCTGAGATTAAAAGCCCTCTCCAGCAACGTCATTTTGATGTCCACGAAGCTGGGTCGGTTTAGATAGGGTGTGCATGGGTCGATTATTTCTGATTTGGGATGTTAATAAGTGTAATTTTGTATTATCCCACATCTTATTGTATTTGTGTTTTGCATTATACTTTTCCCTTTGTATTTTCTATTTGATTTGATTTTTTTTATTTTGTATTTTTGGTATTTTTGAATTGGTATTTTTCTGATTTTTGTAAAAATAAAAATAAAATCTAATTAAACTAATTAAATCCTAATTAAACTATTTAAATTCTAAAAATTAGTTATCAACTAAAGAAAAAGAACTATATATATATATATATATATATATATATATATATATATATATATATATATATATATATATATATATATATATATATATATATATATATATTCTTTTAAATTTTTCTAAAATGAATTAAAACCTACTTAATACTAAAATGTAGAATTAAATTCCTAAATGCATATTATTATTTTCGTATTTTCACATGCACAAATAACATGCAGACAATTAACGGAAAATCCACAGAAATTGTAAAAATAAGAGAAAAATTGTTTCGTTTTGAATTTTATGGGAATAAACTCATATATAGGGTAAAAATCACGTGCTCACAGTTGCCCCTCTTTGTTCGGAAACACGAAGAGTTTTCGTGCAAAGATAAGTGAGCAAATATGAGCGATTTTTACCCGTTAGAGTATTCCGTTGTGAAGCATTTTGAAAAGTTTTGACCGCACCCTACTTCAGAGGTTGCCTACATATCCTGGGCTAAACAGGAATCAGGTCAGTATAGTTTGGAAATGTCTGGTAGCTGGGACTACCAGGGACTGTGATCTCACTGTTGTTGCTGTTGTTACTGCTGACTGACCCCTTATTACACCAAGGTAAAATAAAAGAAGTTAGTCTAAGCTATGGTGTATGAATTACAAAAATCCTATCTATGCCTTCCAACTTGTTCTTGTGTTGCCTTGAACTTGTATCTTGTATTCTTCCAACGATATTCTTGTTGTTGTCTCGATGATATTTGATTACTTCAATATGTGTCTATTTTCCAGGTGGGCTCCTGCTTGCTGAATTTGAAAAATATTCCTTTGTTCTTCAGGTGGGCTCCTGCTTGCAATTCCTTTGAAATGTATTCCCTTGTTCTCCAAGTGGGATCCTCCCTACGACAAAACAAACAACCAAAGAAATTTTTTTGCCCCAGTATGGTGACTGGGCATATCATGTTATCAGATATTAAAACTAAAACTATGATTTAGATTGTTCTTCTCTTGTTTTATAGGTGGGTGCCTGCTTACTGATTTAAAAATGTTTTCCCTTGTTTTTCAGGTAGGTGCCTGGTTACTAAATTTAAAAGGTATTCTCTTGTTTTTCAGGTGGGTGCCTGGTTTCTAATTTGAAATATATTCCCTTATTTTTTAGGTGGGTGCCTGGTTTCTAAACTTGAAACAATATTCCCTTGTTTTTCAGGTGGGTGCATGGTTTCCAAACTTGAAACAATATTCCCTTGTTTTTCAAGTGGGCGCCTGGTTACTAAACTTAAAAGATATTCCCTTATTTTTCAGGTGAGCGCCTGCTTTCTAAACTTAAAAATGTATTCCCTTGTTCTTCAGGTGGGTGTCTGCTTACTAATTTTGAGCAATATTCCCTTGTTTTTCAGGTGGGCGCCTGATTTCTAAACTTGAAACAATATTCCCTTGTTTTTCAGGTGGGTGCCTGGTTTCTAAACTTGAAATAATATTCCCTTGTTTTTCAGGTGGGCGCCTCGTTACTAAACTTAAAAGATATTGCCTTGTTTTTCAGGTGGGCGCCTGCTTTCTAAACTTAAAAATGTATTCCCTTGTTCTCCAGGTGGGCACCTTCTTACTAAACTTAAAATGTATTCCCTTATTCTCCAGGTGAGCACCTGATTACTAAATTTAAAATGCATTCCCTTATTCTCCAGGTGGGCGCCTGCTTACATATAACCAGCAAACCGAAGAAAATTTTCTGCCGCAGTTTGATAACCAGGCTCTAAATCATTTTACCAGATATTATAAGAATTTTAAAAACTAAGTTCTATTATCAGGGAGGTCCTGACGAATCCTAACTATCTTTTCTACAAATATTACTTCATTGTATTTATTATCAAATGTCTTAAACCATTCTCATTATCCATGAGGGTCTTGTCAATTTCTAACAACTACGAATTTCCCCTATCTTTTCCAAAAGCATTACTAATTTGTTATTAAAAGTCTTAACTATTTTCCATTATCCAGGAGGATCCTGACAACTTTTATTACAACTTCCATTGTATCTTATTCTTAAAAACTACATCCCATTATTCGGGAGGGTCCTGAAAACTTCTATTACAACTTTTTACTATATCTTGTTCATAAAGCTACGCCCCATTATTTAGGAGGGTCCTGTCAACTCCTATTACAACTTTTCACTATATCTTGTTCTTAAAGCTATGTCCCATTATTCAGGAGGGTCCTGACAACTCCTAATCATTACAACCTAAGTTATTTTTTCTAATTGTGTTACTCCAACTACATTTATCAAAAAAGTTTTAAACTACTTCCCATTCTCAAGGAGGTTCCTGACAACTTCTACTACGTTCCATTATCTAGGAGGGTTCTAACAACTTTCTATTACAATTTTGCTTATATCTTTGTTTTTTTAAAAATACATCTCATTATTCAGGAGGGTCCTGACAACTCCAAATCGAAACCTACGGCAAACTTTAGAATGCACTTATATTACTTTTCCTACCAAGTTATGTTTCTCATGATTGTTTTGACATTTAAACTAAGCCTCATTTTTCAGGATGGTCCTATGAATTCCCAGTCATGCCAGTTTGGGTGCTGCTTTTCTTTTACGGAGGATTTCTCCGAAACTTCTGCCCCTGTTTCAATCAAAGAAAATTTGTTAATATAAAATGTGGTGGTTGGTTTGTGGCCTTGAACTTTGATGACGATTGATCTTTCACTTCTCCTGGCTAGCATGATTTCCACTTGAATGTCTTGCCCGTCTAATGACTTTCCATTTCTCCTGCATGTCTTTGTCACATAAAATACTTCTCTGTTCAAACTCGCATCCCTTACAACCTGTCATTTATCAATTATTGTGTTCATGACTATTGCATTGCCCCTTAAAGTGTACGTTGTTTCTCTTTTGACGGATCCCACAAACTCTAATCTTGAAGGATATTGTTCCTTCACTAATTTCATTTGAAAACCTTAGTCGTTTCTTGACTGACCCCTTCCTTTTTAGAATGTTTACCTCTTCTCCGTTCAAACCATATACTTCTATTTATTGTATTGTTCTTGAATCGATACTTGTCAACCTTTGTATCTCCTCTGAACCCCAAAGCATTTTTAGTTGTTACCCATTTCATTGCACATGTTACTATTTTGGTTTAAACCATCGGCCTTGCCTTTGAAGTATTTATTGTGTCGTAACTAGTCATGATAACTTTGATTTCCTTTTGGGAAGATTTTAATTGTCATTGGGGTACCACTCTTTGTCAATTCTATCCCAGGACATTCCTTTGATATGTTCACCTTCATTTGTTGTGTTATTTGCACATCGAGCCTTCATATTTCGAGGATTCCCAAAGAATATTGACAGCTGGCAACTCAATCATGTTTAACATTGTTCTTGACTTACGACAATTTGATGTGTTGACCAAATCCCATCTCGTGCAATTGGAAAGCTTAGTGACAAATTTTGAAGTTATTTCTTTATTTTTTATGATCTGACAGACTCAAGAAGAGGGAAAGACATGGTGGGAAGAATAGAGTGAATGAAGAATGGGGATAGACAATTCCTAACAAGAAACCTACAAAAGAACGACCCATCGGATATGAATACCAAATCTAGCGACCTTGACATGCACTATGAGCCTCTCTTGTACAGCAAATTTGATGTTCGTCTCTTGTTGCAATATCCCATGAAACTGGTCTTCAATATCTAATTTCCCCAATCTGATTCATAATCCTTAGTCGACTTATAGTGCCAATAGGGTTTTCACCATCAAGCCTCTCTCATTTTGATATTTCTCTCAACTCACTATTGCCTTACGGTGCCCGTGAGGGTTTTCACCAACAAGACTCTCTCATTTGATTTCCCTCATCTTGGAGTCTCGTTGTGGTTTTCATCATCATGACTTTCTAATTCTTCATTTTCCTTTGTTCGGACTGGAGTGTTGCCTCTGATGTGATTCACCTTTGCTCAATTGACTCAGCATTTCTTGAAGATTGATCGGAAGGTCTTTCTTTGGATCGTAATGTGGCTTTTGGATGGGTTTAGAAAGAATGGTATAAAGGCTTAAAATATTTCAACGTGGGCTCAAAAATTATAACTTTCGGAATCATATCTTCCACAACAAATATAACTTCTACCCCAGTTTCCATCTTGGGGATTCTTCGACTTTTATCCTGTTGTGACTAAACCTCAGTGAGGCTGCCTACGTACCCTTTTGGGATCAAGTCAAACGTAGTTCAGGATCATAAAATCGCTTCATTGTTGCAATGTTTCCTTCCTCCAATTCTTCTTCTTTTGTTTGCATTCTTTTCTTTCTTTTTCTTCTTTTCTTTTGTTTTGTTTTCTTTTTTTTCTTTTTCTTTTCTTTCTTTTCTTCTTTTTCTTCTTTTTCTTTTCTTTTTCTTTTCTTTCTCTTCTTTTCTTTTTCCTTCTTCTTTTGTTTTCTTCACTTGATTTCCCCGTTCAATCCTTGATTTTGTTATTGATTCCAAAAGAGGGATATGAAAGAATAATATAATAAGGCTCAAAGGGGTAGCAATGGACAAAGTGTTTAGATAGCAGAACAAAATGCCTTCGTCATTCCAATATTCAATACATACAAAGTACAAACTACACGGTTAATACCTTTTAATTGATTCACATATTTGCCTTCTGTATTTGTCGATTCTTAGTGCCATTAGGCAACAATCTCGATACCACGAATAGTCCCTTTAAACTCGGTGTATTCTTGCCTTTTGCTTTAAACCGATGAGGCACGATGCACTTCTACAGTATTTCTTTATGTTCTACTTTTCCCAAGTATTCACTTGATTCAGGCTTCACAGTATTCCAATATGTTTTGTTTCTTCCGAGTATCCTTACGTCTTCAATATTGTTTTATTGCTAAATTGACTTTTAAAATCAGGCCGAGAATTATATGCATGTCATGTCGCTAAAATCAATATGTAAAGAATGTATAATGATTAGAAATGGAGTGACTAGAAATGTCGGGAAACAGAGAATTTTATTATACTAATGGGTTGAAACTACAAAATGAACAGACTAGACTAGAATTACAAACCTAGGTGGAACTAAACAAACTTATTACTAAACAAAGCAAAGTGGAAAAGGTAGAAGGGATTGATTCTCAAGACAATGTCTGGATTACAACATTGAAATGACTTTAACAACAGAAATGACACCCAAAACAAACCACCAAAACTCCACTCTGGGTGATAGAGATGGAGTGTCTTCCCAATTGTCACGACCGACATCTTTGTAACGACCAGTCCGGTCGTTTTTGAAATTTACGCCCCGATCCCCAATTTAAATGCTTTTCCTAATTTCGTTTCTGCTATTTTGATTTGTCGGGATGTTCGGTTCTAGAATTCGGAGTGTTTTGGGACACTTAGTCCCTAAATGAGAGCTTAATAGTTGAAAAATGGTCCGTATTTGTAATAGTGTTAAGACGATATTGGAACGGAAATCAGATGGTTTTGTTAGCTCTGTTAGGTTATTTCGGGGTTGGGAGCGTGTTCGGAATGTATTTTGGAGGTCCGTAGCTCATTTAGGCTTGAAATGCCGAAGTTTGAAATTTTTGAAAATTTGGTCATTAGGTGAGATTTTGATCAGGGAGTCGGAATGGAATTCCGATAGTTGTAGTAGCTTCGGTAGGTGATTTTGGATATGTCTGCAAATTTTTAGGTCATTCGGACATCGTTTGGTCGGGGTTTTGATAGAATGTAGGTTTCGGAAGTTTTGGTTGAAACTTAGGCTTGAATCCAACATGATTTGATGATTTTTGTGTTTAATGATATGTTTTTATGATTGGAACAAGTTCGTATCGTGATTTAGAGTAGGTTGGTGGTTTTGGTTGAGGTCCCGGGGGCCTCGGGGGTGTTTTCGGAGGCCAAACGGGCCATTTCTAGTTGATGAAAAGGTCAAATTTTGTTGTCATAAGTGATGCAGACGGTTGCTCTATGCGATCACAATGGGTATGATGCGATCGTATAGAAGGCTTGGGAGGAGGCTCAAATTTGCTCAATGCGATCGTGGAAAGGGTTATGCGATCGCATAGTTGTAGATATTTGTTCTCTACGACACAATAATCAACTTTACAGCCCGGCAAGGGCTCAAGAACATGACTTAAGAACATCCTATATTAACTTACAACATATGTCAACAAACGACTCACGGTCATGCTAGACGCTAGTGTATAGATGCTCGTCACCACAGCCTATACACCACACTCGATCACATAGCAATTAGCACATTCAATCCTATTCCCTCAAGCTAGGATAGATCAAACACTTACCTCTAAGCCTTGAAGTCCAAATTATCCTTCAACTATAGCTTTACCTCGAATTTAAGCTTTCAACTGGCTCGAATCTAATCACAATTGGTTCAATTACATTAATAACTACTATATAAATTGGTTTGGATGCTTAAAAATGGTTTTCTCAAAGTTTAACCTAAAATTTTCCAAAACGCCCCTGGTCCCACGTGGTCGGAACTCGGAGTTCGGACCAAAATGTGGTTACCCATTCCCTCACGAGTTCAATTATATGATTTGTTTCAAAATCGGACCTCAAATCGAGGTCCAATTCCCCAATTCATGAAAAACCTAGGTTCTACCCAAAAATAAGAAATTCGACCATGAAAACCTTTGATTTCTCTAGAAAAACATGTTTAATGATATTAGGAATTGAAAGAATTAAGCAAAAAGTGATTTACAAGTGTTTTGGAGTGATTTTGCTCTTGGAGAATCGTGTGTGGTGTGTTGGGTTTTGAAAGAATGAAGAAAAGAGGGTAAAATTCGTTTAAGTATCAGATTGCACAGCAGCGGTTATTGGAATTGCGAACGTTTGTTCGCAATTACGAACATATCAGGTTTTGGGACTGTTGCTCTCGCGTTTGCGAGAAAAAGTTCGCATTTGCGAACTCTGGCCCAAGCTGCCAGTCTCGCATTTGCAAGATGTTTTTCGCATTTGCGAACTTGAGGCTTCCTGCGCAGGATCGCATTTGCGACCCTTTGTTCGCATTTGCGAACCCAGGCCATCTGAGGGCCTTTTCACATTTGCGACTAATTGTTCGCTTTTGCGAACTTAGCATGATCCTGGAACACTTTGCAATTGCGAGTATTTCTTAGCAATTGCGAAGATACCAGCTGGGTGAAAATACCAGCTGTGTTATTTTTCAAAATCTGCTCCAACGGCCTATTGAATCTTTACCCGAGCCCTCGGGCTCCAAACCAAACATGCACACAACTTCAAAATCATGTTACAAACTTGCTCGTGCGATCAAATCGCCAATATAACATCGTTTTTATCAAATCAAGCCTCAAGTTCATGATTATCTTTCTTTAATTTCATAAACTTTCAAATTTGGAACTCAAGGTTCAAAACACATCAAACGACATCCAAATGTCGTCAAACTTTGCAGAAAGCACTCATATAATATTTAAAACTTGTACCGGGCATCGGAACCAAAATATGAGCCCGATACTATGGTCGTTTAATCCATTTTCATTTAATAATTTCAGCAAAAACAATTAAACAGAAAAATTCATATCTTGGGCTCTAGGCCTTAAAATTCGACTCCGGACGCATGCCCGAGTCCCATATTTTCCTACGGACCGTCCGATCTCGGGTCCGCGACCGTTTACCAAAAATGTTGACCAAAGTCGACTATATCAATATTAGTATCAATTTTCTTCAAATTTTTCATAGAATTCACATATTCTAGCACAAAATCTTTCCGGCTACATGACCGTACTATACACGTAAATCGAGGCAACATAACATGAGGTTTTCAAGGCCTCGAGAGCACGGGGCAAATGAGGAAAATAGGTGATGACCCTTTGGGTCGTCACATCCTCCACCTCTAAACCAACCGTTCGTCCTCGAACGGACAAGAGAAGGAAGTACCTGAGTCGAGGAACAAATGTGGTTAACGGCTCTACATATCAGACTCGGACTCCCAGGTCGATGCTTCAGGAGGCTGACCTCTCCACTGAACACGCACAGAAAGAAAACTCTTCGACCTCAACTGTCGAACCTGCCGGTCTAGAATGGCCACCAGCTCCTCCTCGTAGGATAAATCATTGTCCAATTGGACAGTACTGAATTCTAACACATGTGTGGGATCGTCGTGGTACCTCCGAAGCATAGATACATGAAAAACTGGATGCACGGCTGATAAGCTAGGTGGCAGAGCTAGTCTGTAAGCCACCCCTCCCACTCGGTCCAGAATCTCAAATGGACCAATATACCTAGGGCTGAGTTTGCCCTTCTTCCCGAACCTTATCACGCCCTTCATAGGCGATACTCAGAGCAATACCCGCTCACCGACCATGAAATCTACATCTCGAAACTTACGATCTGCATAAGTCTATTGTCTGGACTGAGCTGAACGCAATCTCTCCTGGATAGTCTTGACCTTGTCCAAGGCCTCCTGTACTAAGTCTGTACCCAACAATCGAACCTCTCCCGGCTCAAACCATCCGACTGGAGATCGATATCGCCTACCATACAACGGCTCATATGGGGCCATCTGAATGCTAGACTGGTAGCTATTATTGTAGGCGAACTCCGCTAATGGCAGAAACTGGTCCCACGAGCCTCCAAAATCAATGACACGGGCTTAGAGCATGTCCTCTAGGATCTGAATAGTCCTCTCGGACTGATCGTTCGTCTGAGGATGAAAAGTTGTACTCAACTGGACCTGGGTGTCTAACTCCTGCTGGACCGCTCTCCAGAAATGCGAGGTAAACTGCGTACCCCGATCTGAGATAATAGACACCGGCACCCCGTGAAGGCGAACAATCTCCCTAATGTAAATCTCTGCTAACTTCTCCGATGAGTAAGAGACAGATACTGGAATGAAGTGTGTTGACTTGGTCAGCCTATCAACAATGACCCAAATAGCATCAAATTTCCTCCGAGTCAAAGGAAGTCTAGTAATGAAGTCCATTGTGATCCGCTCCCATTTCCACTCGGGAATTTCAATTCTCTGGAATACACCACCAGGCCTCTGGTGCTCATTTTTCACCTGCTGACAATTATAGACACCGAGCGACATATGCAATGATGTCCTTCTTTATCCTGCGCCACCAATAGTGTTGTCGTAAGTCCTGATACATCTTCGCGGCGCCGAGTGAATAGAATATCGTGAACTGTGGGCCTCCGCTAGGATCAACTCTCGAATCCCATCCACATTAGGCACACAAACGCGCCCCTGCAATCTCAATACTCCGTCATCATCTAGAGTTACCTTCATAACACCTCCCCGCTGTACAATATCCCTCAAGTCACGCAAATGAGGATCATCAAATTGCCTCTCACGGATACGCTCTAATAGAGAAGAACGAGCGACCGTGCAGGCTAACACCCTGCTAGGCTCAGAAATATCTAGTCTCACAAACTGGTTGGCTAAGGCCTGGACATCTAGAGCAAGTGGTCTCTGACTGACCGGAATGTACGCGAGACTACCCATGCTGGCAGACTTTCTACTTAACGCATCGGCCACCACATTGGCCTTACCTGGGTGATATAGGATAGTAACATCATAGTCCTTCAGCAACTCTAACCATCGCCGATGTCGTAAATTCAACTCTTTTTGCTTGAATAAGTATTGTAGGCTTTTGTGATCCGTGTACACCTCGCACGCCACACCATATAAATAATGCCTCCAGATTTTTAAGGCATGAACCACCGCAGCCAGCTCAAGATCATGAACCGGATAATTCTTCTCATGGATTTTCAGCTATCTCGAAGCGTAAGCAATAACCTTACCATCCTGCATCAATACCGCTCCAAGCCACGTACGGGATGCATCACAGTAAACTGTGTAAGGCCCTGCACCCGTAGGTAATATCAGCACTGGTGCTGTAGTCAAGGCTGTCTTGAGACTTCTGAAAGCTGGCCTCACACTCATCTGACCACTTGAACTGGGCACCCTTCTGGGTCAACCTGGTCATCGGGGCTGCAATAGAAGAGAACCCCTCTACAAATCAACGGTAGTAACCTGCTAACCGCAAGAAATTCTGGATCTCGGTCACTGAAGCTGGTCGAGGCCAATTCCGAAATGCCTCATCTTCTTTGGGTCCACATGAATACCCTCTACTGATACGATATGACCCAGATGCCACCGAACTCAACCAGAACTCGCATTTTAAATACTTGGCATACAACTGATTATCCTTCAGAGTCTGAAGAACCACTCTGAGGTGCTGCTCGTGCTCTTCCTGGCTGCGTGGAGTATACCAGGGTATCATCTATAAAGACTATCACGAACAGATCAAGATAAGGCCTGAACACCCGATTTATCAACTTCATAAATGCTGCTGGAGCATTGGTCAACCCGAAAGACATGACCAAGAATTCATAGTGCCGATACCGAGTGCGAAAGGTTGTCTTAGGAATGTCAGCCGCCCTGATCTTCAGCTGATGGTAGCCCGACCTCAAGTCTATTTTTGAGAACACCCTCGCTCTTTGGAGATGGTCAAACAAATCATCAATCATCGGTAGTGGATACTTGTTCTTTATCGTCACTTTATTTAATTGCCGATAATCAATACACATCTGCATCGAGCCATCCTTCTTCTTCACAAATAACACAGGTGCTCCCCAGGGAGAAACACTGGGCCTCATAAAGCCCTTTTCTAGAAGATCTTTTAACTGATCTTTTAACTCCTTTAACTCCGGCGGGGCCATACGATAGGGTGGAATAGAGATGGGCTGAGTGCCTGGTGCCAGATCGATACAGAAATCAATATCCCTGTCAGGTGGCATGCCCGGCAGGTTTGAAGGGAAAACCTCGGGAAACTCCCGTACAATAGGAACTGAATCAATAGAAGGAATATCCGCGCTAGAATCACGAACATATGCCAAATAAGCTAGACACCCCTTTCTCGACCATGCGTCGAGCTTAACATAGGAAATAACAGTGCAAACGGAGTGGCCTGAGGTCCCTCTCCACTCTAGTCGGGGTGATTCTGGCAAGGCCAAGGTCACTGTCTTGCCATGACAGTCTAAGATAGCATGATACAGGGACAACCAGTCCATCCCCAATATAACATCGAAATCCACCATGTCTAATAGCAATAAATCAATACGAGTCTCAAGACCCACGAATATAACTACGCACGAACGATGCACCCGGTCGACTACTATAGAGTCACCCACTAGTGTAGACACATAAACTGGAATATCCAGGGCATAGCTAGGCACGGCCAGGTATGGTGCAAAGTAGGAAGACACATATGAATATGTAGATCCAGGGTCAAATAATACTGAAACACCTCTATCACAAACTAGAATGGTACCTGTAATCACAGCATCTGATGCCTCTACATCTGACCTAGCTGGTAAAGCATAAAATCGGGGATCGGCGCCTCCCCTCTGAGCAATGTCTCTAGGATGGTCATCCACTGGCTGACCTCTACCCCCGCCTCTGGCTGGCTGGGCAGGCTGTGGGTCACCTGGGGCCTGAATCATGGGATGAGGACCCCGCTCCTGAGTGTTGCCCGTTGCTCGAGGGCAAAACCTGACAAGATGACCTGGATCACCACAACCATAACAACATTTAGGTTAATGCGGCTGCTGGCCCTGACGACCTGAATGGCCCCCACGAACACTCTGAAGAGGCTGAGCACTGATGGGAGGCTTATCCGAATACCGCTCACGAAACCCATGATCACCTGGACCACCCTGCAAAGCCTGGAGGGCTGATTGAAAAGGCCTGGAAGACAGGCCCCTATCAAAAGATTCCCTGCCTCCAGAAGAATAATCACTAAATCTGCCGGAATGACGAGGACTCTTATCTAAAGGATAACCACCTCCCCGAGCAAGAGCCATCTCAACTCTACGAGCTGCATTAGCTGCCTCCTGAAAAGATATATCACTCCCAACTCTCACAGCCATCTGAAGTCTAATTGGCTAATTTAGCCCATCTATAAACCTACGGACCCTCCCCCGATCTGTGGGGAGTATCACAACCGCATGACGTGCCAGATGAACAAACCTAGTCTCATACTGGGTAACAGTCATAGAACCCTGCTGGAGGCGCTCACACTGCCTCTCACTGGGTAACAGGGAGAAACTTCTCCAAAAATAACTCTGCAAACTGGTCCGATGTTAAAGCCGGGGACCCTGCTGGTCGAGTCAAACAGAAATCTCTCCACCAAGTCTTGGCGGATCATGAAAGCCTGAATGTGCGGAAGTCAACTCCATTGGATTCCACTATTCCTATAGTCTTGAGAATCTCATGGCAACTGAATAAGAAGTCCTAGGGATCCTCTGATGTGGAACCACTTTAAGTAGTGGTAAACAGCTTTGAGAACCAATCAAGTCTCCATAGAGAATCAGAAGTCATGGCCGCTCCATCTCCGGCCTGAGCTGTGGTACCTGGCTGAGTGGCCACAGCTGGCTGAACCACTGGTGCCTGAGGCTGGGTAGCTACTGGCTCCGGAGTACGCACAACAGGAGTCTGGACCCCTCCTCCAGCATGAGAAGCGGCTGGTGCAGTTGGTAATAAGCCTGCTCTGGCAACACTGTCCATAAAACCCGTTATTCTGACCAGAGCTCCTAAAGATCCGGGGTAAATAAGACCTCCCCTGGGACCTGAGCTGGGCCACTAGAGCTACTGGGACTGGAACCTCCTCACCAATCTCAACATGAGGCTCCATTTCTGGAATCGCTGCCTGGGGCTGAGCTCTGCCCCTACCACGGCCTCCTATACGGCCTCGGCCCCTGCCTCTCATGGGAGCTGCCTGGGGCTCAGGCTGCTGATCAGCGAATGAAGAAACGCGCGTCCTCAACATCTGCTAAAGGACAGAGTAGAAATTCAATCAGTATTTGAGGAACAAATCGCACGACAAGAAGGAACAAATGATAGACTTTTTTCTAACACAATAGACTCTCGAGGACAAGTACAGACGTCTCCGTGCCTACCCCTCAAACTCTACTAAGCTTGTTCGTGAGTGGTGAGACGTATGTAACCTAGAGCTCTGATACCAACTTTTTACGACCCATATTTTCCCCCATCATCGGGATCGTGATGGCGCCTACTCGTGGTAGCTAGGCAAGCCAATGCATTCCACATTATCATGTGCATATCATCATTTTTATACTCATACTTAATAACAAGAGAAATAATTACTCAATTTAATAAATGCGGAAGTCTTTCTAAATAGAGATGAATAATACTAAGGTAAAACACTGATAAAATCCTCTACCCAAGATGTGGAGTCACCAACTCACGAACTACTAAAGAATACTACACATAATAGTCTGAAAGAAAATAATAAATATCTGTCTGTCTCGGAACAATGAGACCACAGCAAATAACATAAGAAAATAGAAGAGACGCCGGGCCTGCGGACGCCTGCAAGCTACCTCGGTCTCGAAATGCTCAAAACTCCCATGAGTACCCTACTGCTGCTCCTGCTCGAAACCTGGACCTGTGAAAAAACGTACAGAAGTGCAGTATCAACACAATCCAACCCCATGTGCTGGTAAGTGCCTGGCCTATCCCGGCGAAGTAGTGACAAGCTTAGCACCAGACACTCACATAAACATGTGCAGTTCTATATATGTACATACCACAAAACAACAAGATTATCAAGTAACGAAATTAACAAAGAAGTATCATACTGGGGGAAACACAATCAGCAACATATATTAAATCAGTAAAGAAAAATCAGAGTATGATAAAAATAGATGTTATCAAAACAAGGAAATTTCAAATAGTTGCATGGCATCACCCTTCGTGCTTTTACTCTCATCCTCACATCCATGGCACGACATGATCCTTCGTGCATGGTTCAAATAATAACGGCACGGAATGTTCCTTTGTGCATAATCAATATCACAAGGCACGGCATGATCCTTCGTGCATAATCAATAACAAGGCACGGCATTACCCTTCGTGCATAATCAATAAAATAAGGCGCGGCATCATCCTTCGTGCACAATCAATAAAACAAGACACGACATTACCCTTCGTGCATAATCAATAAACAAGGCACGACATCACCATTCGTGCATTATCAATCTTCCTCACCCAAATAACAATCACAGTTAAGGGCAAAACAATGAAAACAATTAACATGAACCGTCCCGGCAAGGGAAACAATAATCATCACAGTAAAGTCCCGGCAAGGGAAACAATAATCATCACAGTAAAGTCCCGGCAAGGGACACAATAATCAACTTCACAGCCCGGCAAGGGCTCAAGAACATGACTTAAGAACATCCCACATTAACTCACAACATATGTCAACAAACGACTCACGGTCATGCTAGACGCCAGTGTATAGATGCTCGTCACCACAACCTATACACCGCACTCGATCACATAGCAATTAGCACATTCAATCCTATTCCCTCAAGCTAGGATAGATCAAACACTTACCTCTAAGCCTTCAAAACCAAATTATCCTTCAACTATAGCTTTACCTCGAATTTCAACTTTCAACTAGCTCGAATCTAATCACAATTGGTTCAATTACATTAATAACTACTATATAAATTGGTTTGGATGCTTAAAAATGGTTTTCTCAAAGTTTAACCCAAAATTTTCCAAAACGCCCCTGGTCCCACGTGGTCGGAACTCGGGGTTCGGACCAAAATCCGGTTACCCATTCCCTCACGAGTTCAATTATATGATTTGTTTCAAATCGGACCTCAAATCGAGGTCCAATTCCCCAATTCATGAAAAACCTAGGTTCTACCCAAAAACAAGAAATTCTACCATGAAAACCTTTGATTTCTCTTGAAAAACATGTTTAATGATGTTAGGAATTGAAAGAATTAAGTAAAAAGTGACTTACAAGTGTTTTGGAGTGATTTTGCTCTTGGAAAATCGTGTGTGGTGTGTTGAGTTTTGAAAGAATGAAGAAAAGAGGTGTAAAATTCGATTAAGTATCAGATTACACAGCTGCGGTTATGGGAATTGCGAACGTTTGTTCGCAATTGCGAACATAGCAGGTTTTGGGACTGTTGCTCTCGCATTTGCGAGAAAAAAGTTCGCATTTGCGAACTCTGGCCCAAGCTGCTAGTCTCGCATTTGCGAGATATTTTTCGCATTTGCGAACTTGAGGCTTCCTGTGCAGGATCGCATTTGCGACCCTTTGTTCGCATTTGTGAACCCAGGCCATCTGAGGGCCTTTTCGCATTTACGACTAATTGTTCGCTTTTGCGAACTTAGCATGATCCTGGAACACTTCACAATTGCGAGTATTTCTTCGCTATTGCGAAGATACCAGCTGGGTGAAAATACCAAATGTGTTATTTTTTAAAATCTGCTCCAACGGCCTATCGAATCTTTACCCGAGCCCTCGGGCTCCAAACCAAACATGCACACAACTTCAAAATCATGTTACAAACTTGCTCGTGCGATCAAATCGCCAATATAACATCGTTTTCACCAAATCAAGCCTCAAGTTCATGATTATCTTTCTTTAATTTCATAAACTTTCAAATTTGGAACTCAAGGTTCAAAACACATCAAACGACATCCAAATGTCGTCAAACTTTGCAGAAAGCACTCATATAATATTTAAGACTTGTACCGCGCGTCGGGACCAAAATACGAGCCCGATACCATGGTCGTTTAATCCATTTTCATTTAATAATTTCAGCAAAAATAATTTAACAGAAAAATTCATATCTTGGGCTCTAGGCCTTAGAATTCGACTCCGGACGCATGCCCAAGTCCCATATTTTTCTACGGACCTTCTGGGACCGTCCGATCTTGGGTCCGAGTCCGTTTACCAAAAATGTTGACCGAAATCGACTATATCAATATTAGTGTCAATTTTCTTCAAATTTTTCATAGAATTCACATATTCTAGCACAAAATCTTTCCGGCTACATGCCCGAACTATGCACGTAAATCGAGGCAATATAAAATGGGGTTTTCAAGGCCTCGAGAGCATGGGGAAAATAAGGAAAACAGGTGATAACCATTTGGGTCGTCACAGCAATAGGGTCATGCGATCGCATAGAAGGCTTGGGAGGAGGCTCAGATTTGTTCTATGCGATCGCGTAATGGGTGATGTGATCGCATAGTTGTGAAGGTTTGTTCTCTGCGATCGTCTACTATGTGATCACATGGTGTAAGGATTAGGGGTCCCAAGGTCCTATTTTTTGTTCAATGCGATCGCATATTAGGGAATGCGATCGCATAAGGTTTTTTGATAAATCAATGCGATCATAATGTGATGTGTGCGATCGCATAGGGTAAATTGGAAGGCTGAAAAGTTTGTTCTATGTGATTGCAATAAGGGTGATGCGATTGCATAGAGTTAATTACTGGATTGACAGAAACAGTTATAAGAATTTCATCCGCGAGGGTTTCACCATTTTTACAAAAACTCAAGCAAGGGAGCTCGGTTTTGGGTGATTTTTCGAGTGCGTTTCAGAGGCAATTGTTGGGTAACGATTTTTTACTACCTTATGATTATTATTCACCAATCTAAACTCAAATTCTTCCTTTAATTTTGGATTTTGGGTGTAATTTGGGGTAAGTTTCTTAGAACAAACATTGATGATTTGGAGGGGCAAACGAACTCCGATTTTGATAAATTTTATATGGTTAGACTTATGAGGGTATGAGGGTTCTGAGAACATAAAAAAATTTTGATTTCGAGCCGATGGCTGGAGGGGTATTTTGGTCATTTTACCCATTTTCGCGCCATTGCTTTAATTTTATCAGTGTAATTAGTTACTTACAATTTTATTTACACTATGTAATTGGTTTGAATAGATTTGGGCCACTCGAAGTCGGATACTCGTGAAAAGGGAGTTATTTCTCAGCGGTTTTGTACCGGGATTGAGGTAAGTGACTTTTCTAACCTTGTGTGGGGGATCTTCTCCCCTAGGATATATTATGTGTTAATTTAAATGCCTTGTACGCGAGGTGACGGGCATGTACTTGCGCAAATTGTTGAAACATCTACTTTACTTGAATTGCTCAATTAGTGTTATCTATGTTATTTGATTGGTTTAATTGCAAGAATTATCCTGTGTTAGCTAGGGAAGCATGATTAGATAGGATTAACTATCTAAATGCCTACTTGTCTTAATTGAATTTCCTGGAATATGTTGAGACTGTATTTAATTGTTAATCGTAGCACTGTATTTCATTTCTCTCTGTGTTTTCTCTTATATGATTGTGTTTGTGTTCTGTGGACTGCGGGTTCGATTCTCGGAGATCCGGTGCTTCTGAGATAAAGGATTGCGGGTTCAATTCCCAAAGATCCTGTAATACTGATATAAAGGGCTGCAGGTTCAATTCTCGGAGATCCTGTGACACTGATATAGAGGACTGCGGGTTCAATTCCCGGAGATCGTGTGATACCTATATAAAGGACTGCAGGTTCGATTCTCGGAGATCCTATGATACTGATATATAGGACTGCAGGTTTAATTCCCGGAGATCCTATCTACTGACATATATGTGGACTGCGGGTTTGATTCCCAGAGATCCTGAGCTATTGATTTTGTACTTGTTGTGTTGATATCTCTTTGTTAGCTTAACTGTAAATGACTTGTAGTTTCTATCTTATTTAGCTGTTATTTCAGATTTACTCATGTTTTACACTATTCGATATATTATTATTATTATTATTCTCAGTAGGGCGCTGACCTTCCTCGTCACTACTCCATCGAGGTTAGGCTTGGCACTTACTGAGTACCGTCGTGGTGTACTCATGCTACTCTTCTGCATACTTTTTGTTGTGCAGATCCAGTCCCTCTGATCAGGCACATTACCGGTGATCTAGGAGTATTTTCAGGAGACTCGAGGTATGCATCTTCTACGTCCGCAGATCTGGAGGGTCTTCTTCTGTTCTTCCCTGGTGATGCTAGTTATTTCTTTTTATTTCGGTTGTATAGATACTCTTGGTGTATAGAGCCACATTTATACTCTCTTAGCCTGTATTTTCCGGTGAGTTTCCCGATTTTGGTGGTTATATATTCTAGGATTTTGGTAAAGTGTATGTGCCGAGAGGCACCAATTATATTTTTCTATGTCACTCCGCTGTTATTTTAATTGTTGTTAAAAATTGTAAATTCCGCATTGTGTTAGGCTTACCTACTCGCGAAGACTGGGTGTCGTCATGATAGGTTCACGATCGGTGAACTAGGGTCGTGACACCCGCAAATATTTTCAACAGCCATGGCTGTTCTGAAATAGTGTCACACCCATTCCAACAGTTAT
The DNA here is from genome assembly GCA_032618575.1 of Nicotiana noctiflora. Lineage (NCBI taxonomy): Eukaryota > Viridiplantae > Streptophyta > Magnoliopsida > Solanales > Solanaceae > Nicotiana > Nicotiana noctiflora. The sequence goes on along the minus strand of JASVEL010008348.1, from coordinate 325,035 downwards.
GGCTGTTTTGAAAGGTTACAAACTTTTTCAGAAACAATACCAAACTGGCTATAAATACACCTTCTAATCCGAAAATATTTACTTACAAAATTTTCTGATAATCTTCTCTTCTTCTGCACAAAAATTTCAGTGTGTTTTGCAGCCTTCGAGTGGTTCGCTGTTCATCGGCATGTTTTGGTACCATTAATTCGGTGAGTTAAATTGTTCTATCCTGGGAGGATATGTTCCAGAACCTCAGGTGTTTGAGGAGAATAATTTATGTAAGGACACACGGTATAATCAGTGGGCTCGATTTGTTTCTATACCGTTTTTGTGATGACCCGGCCCGTCGACACGAGAATTACCACCCTGTTATATTGTAATTACATGTTTTATGCTTTTATATCAGTATTAGAGTCTATCGGGTGAGTTAGGAGTGAATTGGATTGAAAATGAGGCATATAGCCTTTTTGAAGGAAACTTGAATATGGAAAGTCAACCCGGAGTTGACTATATAGTTAGAGGGCTCAAAATCAGATTTTGATGATTCGGTTAGTTTCGGGAGGTGATTTGTGACTTAGGAGAGCAATCGGAACTGAATTTGGAGGCCCGGTGTAGAAATTGGCTTGAATTGGCTAAGGTTGAATTTTGGCGAAATCCGATCGGTAGGTGAGATTTTGATCCGGGGGTCAGAATGGAATTCCGACAATTCCTGTAGCTTCGTTATGTGATTTTGGATATGTCCGCAAAATTTCAGGGCATTCGGTCGTCGTTTGGTCAGGTTTTTGATCGAATGTTAGTTTCGGAAGTTTTGAAGAAACTTAGGCTTGAATCCATGTGTAATTAGTGATTTTGATGTTTAGGATGGTGTTTTTATGCTTGGAATAAGTTCGTATCGTGTTTTGGAGTATGTTGGTGGTTTTCGTTGGGATCTCGGGGGCCTCGGGGTGAATCCGGACTATCATCCGGCATTTGGAAGCAAGGAATAGTCTGCTGTAAATTGCAGATCACTGGGCAGTGATTTAGCCTTTGCGTTCGTGAGGGCAAGGCCCGCGTTCGCGAAGGACAGGTCCAGTAATGCAACGCGTTCGCGAGGGGAGGCACGCGTTCGTGTAAGAGAAGGAAGGGAAGCATCATGTTCGCGATGGTTTGGGTCGCGTTCGCATAGCTGGAAAAGGCGAAGCATCGCGTTCGGGTAATAGCCTACGCGTTCGCGTAGAGGAAAAGTCCGGAGGCTGGAGAGTTGACCTTCGCAGACGCGTGACTGTGTGTCGCATTCGCGATGGAGGAAATGAGCAAGGCATCGCGTTCGCGTGAGGTGCATCGCTAACGCGTAAGGCAAAAATGGCTGGCAATGAAATTAAAAACCAGAACTGGTCAGTCACGGGTTTAACACCCAAAAACACCATTTTTGAGTTCCAAGAGAAGGTATTGATGGGAGATTGCTGGGAAATCATTGGGGTTTCGTCGGAGGTAAGTTTTGTGGCTTAATTACATCATTTTAACATGAAATCCTTGGTTAATTCCCTGTAAATGAAAGATTAAAGGTGGGTTTGAGCCCTAGGCCTAAAATTGAAGAAAAACACTGATTTGAGTGGGCAAATGGAGTCCGATTTTGGTAAATTTTATATGCCTAGACTCGTATCGAGATGAGGATTCCGAATATGTGACTTTTGTAATATTTCGAGAAGCGTACCAAAAGTCGGGTTTTGGCAGCTTTGTCATTTTTGGTGTAAATCGAGTTGTATTGATTGGGTGTCATCCAATTGGCCTAATTTGTTGTGTTTCTACTGTATTTGATCAGGTTCTACGCGTGCGGAGCTTGATTCTCGTGGCAAGGGCATTGTGGAGTAGTCGTTGCGCTGTATTGAGGTGAGTAATAGATATGGGTGATGACCAGCGGGTTCGAAATCCCGGTTTACCACTTTATGACGATGTATAGCGGCGAGACACGTACTCTCTTGTGAGTGCGGGGTCGATTGTGATTGGGGACTATGGCTTAGTCCGACTTGTTGATACTGTGTTATGATATTAGGCTATTCTTGAGCCGTCGAACCTCCTTCTCGGATGGTTGCATAATATATTGTGATATTGGCTACTCTTGAGCCGTTGAACCTCCTTCTTGGACGGTTGAGTATACTTGTGGGCCGTGAGCCAGTTATTGGATCCCGCGAGGATGGTTATTATTGTCTTACGATATTGACATGTTAGTTACTACCAGTCCGTAGCAATTTCTGTTATCATGATATTTCCAACCTCTGGAACTTGATATTAATGTTTTCAACTGAAAAATGATAAAAGAGTTTTCAAAAACTACTTTTGAGCCTGTGAGGCTGTATTTGCATATTAGCTGACTGGTAGTGGATCGGGCTGCGCGCTGTAGCGGTATATATGTTGGATCGGATTGCACGCCGCAGTAATATTGTGCTTGGGCTGTAGGAGCCCCTCCGGAGTCTGAACCCCCACAGTGAGCACGGGTACCCAAATTGGATCGGGCTACGAGCCGTAGCGGTCATGTCATGCATTGCATTGCATTTAGCTACACCTACTAGATGTTGTACTTGTTGTTAATATTGTTGGCTCTCTACTATTGGTATTGAACTGTTACAGGGTATTGGTTTAGCTTTACATTGTGCTTTACTGTGGATTTCTTATCTACGCTGGCTTACCCCTGTTTATTACCACTGAGTCTGACAGTACTCATTTTACTCCCTGCACCTTGTGTGCAGATCCAGGTACCTCTCAGCAGTGATCCGGTAGCTGTCCGAGGCGACATCTGTAGGATATTCGAGGTAGCTGCAGAGTCCGCGGGACCCGATATTCCTTCCAACTGTCTTTTGATTCTGTATTGATATTTCTTTCCGTACTTGGTATCTTGTAAACCATTATTACACTTATGTTCTTTTAGAGGCTCTTGACTCTTGACCCTTCGGTCTATGGGAGTTGGTATATTTTGGGACTTGGTTCCCCATTTTCGATATATGTATCACTGTTGCTTCATGTTTTGATATGCTTAAATGGGATAAAGCGAGCTTCTAGCTCCGTCGTTGTTATTGATTGGTCAGGCTGGCCTAGCAATGTGTCGGGCGCCATCACGACCGGATTTGGGGTCGTGAAAAGTTGGTATCAGAGCCTAGGTTTACTAGGCCTCATGAGTCTTGAGCCGGTTAGTAGAGTCTCGTGGATCGGTACGGGGCCGCCTGTACTTATCCTCGGGAGGTTGCGAACCTTTAGGAAACACTTCACTTTTCTTGAACTCTGTCGTGCGATCTTGTTGTTCCGAGAACCGAACTTCTATATTCTATTCTCTCGCGGATGGCGAGAACGCGAGCATCGGGACGAGGTGGACGACCTCCATTACCACCTTGCTAGAGGCCGTGGGCGCGGTCGTGCTAGAGGTTGAGGTAGGGCGGCCGAGCGATGCCGGCCGACCCGCCCGTTCGTACCGGTTCGAGAGCGACCCCGGTGGTTGATGCTCCATCGGCCCCGATTCAGGGCCAGACCGTATCTATTACTATTCCCGGTCTTCGGGAGACTCTCGCTCGGATATTATCGGTGTGCTCCGGTTTGGCTCGGGTAGTTTCGACTATCGCCGCTGCGGCGACATCTCGGATAGGGGCGGTCGACCGACCCGCAGCTCGCACACACTGAGCGAGGTTGTTCGGGGACTTCGGATGCCGCAGGCGGTCCCCGCTCGGTGGTTGCACCGGTTATTCCTCCGCCCTGCACCGGCTCCGGCTCCAGAGCATATGGTTCGAGCTATGCCCGACGACGAGCAGCGTCATCTTGAGAGATTTGGTAACTTCAACCACCCCATTTCGGTGGCGTTGAGGGCGAGGATGCCCGGGGTTTCTTGGATAAGTGTCAGAAGATGCTGCGGACAGCTGGTATTCTTGAGTCCGACGGAGTTTCATTTACTACCTTTTAGTTCACTGGTCTCGCTTTTGATTGGTGGGAAGAGTTTGAGAGGCGTAGTCTTGCAGGAGTAACACCTCTCACATGGCAGTAGTTCTCTACTCTCTTTCTAGATAAATATGTACCTCAGTCTCGTCGCGAGGAGCTACATCGCCAGTTCGAGTGGTTGGTTCAGGGCGACATGTCTGTGACTCAATATGAGCTTAGATTCACACGGTTGGCTAGGCATGCCACATGGATGATCCCTAATGATAGGGAGAGGATCAGGAGGTTCATTGATGGCCTCAACTACTCCATCCGCATTCTTATGACCAGAGAGAGAGTCCTATCGTCATCATTTGAGGAGGTTGTGGACATGGCACGCTCCATTGAGGCGGATCGTCGCCAAGAGAGAGAGGAGCGGGAGGCCAAGAGGCCTCGTGGTTCTGGCAGTTTCGGTGGTGCTCCATCTAGAGGGCATTCCCAGCAGAGCAGAGGTCGCTCATCTAGACCTTCTCATTTAGGCCGCCCAGAGGAGAGCGGAGGTTCTTATGGTCGTGGTCGACATGGGTTTCGGCAGAGGTCGATCATCACTTAGTGCCCTTCGCCCCGAGTGCAGCACCTACTTCTTCGACCCAGGGTGGTTCATCGCGGCGAGGGGTTCCCTTCGGTCCCCTTCTCCGGCACTGGTGCATGTTATGAGTGTGGTGAGTTTGGCCACATGAGGAGACGAGTGCCCTCGACTCCGTAGGGACAGGACTCGGCAGAGGGATCAACCCTCCTCTTCAGCACCATCTCGGGCTAGTAGAGGTGGAGGTCAGTCTTCTCGTGGTCGCCCCAGAGGCGAGGAGAGATCTGGTGGAGGCCAGGCACGATTCTATGCACTTCCTAACAGGCGTGATGCACTTGCCTCCGATGCGGTGATTACAAGTATCATTTCTGTCTGTCACAGAGATGCCTCTGTTCTATTTGATCCAGGGTCCACATATTCTTACGTGTCCTCTTATTTTGCACATGATTTGGGTGTGACTCGTGGTAGTCTTGATTTACCTGTTCATGTATCCACCCCCGTGGGTGATACAGTTGTTGTGGATCATGTCTATAGATCCTGTGTTATATCTATTGGGGGTCTGGAGACCCAGGCAGATTTGTTATTATTGGGGATGGTGGACTTTGATGTTATATTGGGTATGGATTGGTTGTCTCCGTACCATGCTATATTGGACTGTCATGCTAAGACAGTTACATTGGCCATTCCTGGTATTTCTCAGATTGAGTGGCGGGGTTCGACCGATTTCGTCCCTAACCGTGTCATTTCGTTCTTAAAAGCTCAGAAGATAGTCGAAAAAGGGTGTTTATCATACTTGGCTTTTGTGAGAGATGTGGGAGCTGAGTCTCCTAGCATTGATTCTGTACCTGTTGTGAGGGATTTCCCAGATGTATTCCCCTCAGACCTGCCAGGCATGCCGCCGGACAGGGATATTGATTTTGGCATTGACTTGGTGCCGGGCACTCAGCCCGTATCCATTCCTCCTTATCGGATGGCACCAGTCGAGTTGAAAGAACTAAAAGAGCAGCTTCAAGAACTTCTGGATAAGGGTTTCATCCGTCCTAGTGTGTCTCCGTGGGGTGCACCGGTGTTGTTTGTTAAAAAGAAAGATGGTTCCATGCGGATGTGTATTGATTATAGGCAATTGCACAAAGTGACAGTGAAGAACAACTACCCTCTATCGCGCATAGATGATTTGTTTGATCAGTTACAGGGTGCGAGGGTGTTTTCTAAGATTGATCTTCGTTCGGGCTATCATCAGCTGAAGATCAGGGACTCGGATATTATGAAGACTGCATTCAGGGACCCGATATGGTCATTATGAGTTTCTTGTGATGTCGTTTGGGCTGACCAACGCCCCAGCAGCATTTATGCATCTGATGAACAGTGTGTTCAGGCCCTATTTGGATTCATTTGTGATTGTGTTCATTGATGACATTCTAGTCTACTCCCGTAGTCGGGAGGAGCATGCTCAGCATTTGAGTATTGTGTTGCAGAGATTGAGGGAGGAGAAGTTATATGCTAAATTCTCCAAGTGCGAGTTTTGGCTCGAGTCCGTAGCATTTCCGGGACATGTGGTGTCTCGTGATGGTATTCAGGTTGATCCGAAGAAGATAGAGGCGGTGCAGAGTTGGCCTAGACCGTCCTCATCTACAGAGATTAGGAGCTATCTTGGCTTGGCGGGATATTATCGCCGGTTTGTTCAGGGATTTTCATCCATTCCATCTCCCTTGACCAAGTTGACTCAGACGGGTGCCCCATTTGTATGGCCGGACGAGTGCGAGGAGAGCTTTCAGAAGCTCAAGACAGCTTTGACCACAGCTCCAGTGTTAGTATTGCCATCAGCTTCAGGTTCATATACTGTTTATTGTGATGCCTCGGGAGTGGGGATAGGTTGTGTGTTGATGTAGGAAGGTAAGGTGATTGATTATGCTTCTCGGCAGTTGAAGCCACATGAGAAGAACTATCTTGTTCATGATTTAGAGCTAGCCGCCATTGTTCATGCCTTGAATATTTGTAGCACTATTTGTACGGCGTGTCTTGTGAGGTGTATACCGACCATCGCAGTCTCCAGCACTTGTTCAAACAGAAGGATCTTAATTTGAGACAGTGGAGATGGCTTGAGTTGCTTAAGGATTATGACATTACTATATTGTATCACCCGGGGAAGGCCAATGTGGTGGCCGATGCTTTGAGCCGGAAGGCGGTCAGTATGGGGAGCTTGGCATATATTCCAGCTGAGGAGAGGCCATTTGCTTATGATGTTCAGGTGCTAGCCAATCGGCTAGTGAGGTTAGATATTTCGGAGCCCAGCCGGGTATTGGCTTGTGTTGTATCTCGGTCATCTCTATATTATCGTATTCGTGAGCGCCAGTATGATGATCCACATTTGGTTGTCCTTAGGGACAGAGTTCAGCATGATGATGCTAGAGATATCACCATTGATAGTGACGGCATATTGAGGATGCAGGGCCGGATATGTGTGCCCAATGTTGATGGCCTTCGTGAGTTGATTCTGGAGGAGGCCCATAGCTCGCGGTATTCTATCCATCCAGGGGCCGCGAAGATGTATCAAGATTTGAAACAACACTATTGGTGGAGAAAGATGAAGATGGACATTGTCAGACATGTATCACGGTGCCTTAACTGTCAGCAGGTTAAGTACGAGCATCAGAGGCCCGGTGGTGTATTTCAGCGCATTGATATTCCTGAGTGGAAGTGGGAGAGGATCACTATGGACTTTATTACAGGACTCCTTCGGACAGCGAGGAAGTTCGATTCCGTTTGGGTGATTGTGGATAGGCTGACCAAGTCAGCTTATTTCATTCCAGTTAGTACTACTTACTCGTCGGAGCGGTTGGCAGCAATCTTTACTCGGGAGATTGTCCGGTTGCATGGGGTCCCAGTGTCTATCATATCCGACAGGGGCACTCAGTTCACTTCTCATTTTTGGAGAGCATTTCAGCGAGAGATGGGTACGCGGGTTGAGTTGAGCACCGCATTTCACCCCCAGACAGACGGACAGTCTGAGCGCACTATTCAGATTCTGGAGGATATGTTGCGAGCATGTGTGATTGACTTTGGTGGTTTGTGGGATGAGTTCTTACCACTTGCTGAGTTTGCCTACAAAAACAGTTATCAGTCGAGTATTCAGATGGCCCCGTACGAGGCATTGTATGGCAGACGGTGTAGATCCCCGTGGGATGGTTTGAGCCTGGTGAGGATAGATTGATAGGGACTGAGTTAGTTCAGGATGCTCTGGATAGAGCAAAGTTGATCCAGGAGAGGCTTCGTACAGCACAGTCTCGTCAGAAGACTTATGCGGACCGTAGAGTTCGAGAGTTGTCTTTCATGGTTGGTGACAGAGTATTGTTGAAAGTTTCACCTATGAAGGGTGTCATGAGGTTCGGGAAGAAAGGGAAGTTGAGTCCCAGGTACATTGGTCCTTTTGAGATACTCAGGAGAGTTGGGGAGGTGGCATATGAGTTAGCCTTGCCACCCAGTTTATCCAGCGTTCATCAGGTATTCCATGTGTCTATGCTCCGGAAGTACATTGGAGATCCGTCTCATGTATTAGATTTCAGCACCATCCAGCTTGATGGTGATCTATCCTATGATGTGGAGCCTATTACCATTTTGGGTCGTCAGGTGAGAAAATTGATGTCCAAGGAGATTGCATTAGTTAAGGTTCGGTGGAGAGGTCGACCCGTGGAGGAGGCCACTTGGGAGATCGAGCGGGAGATGCGGAGCAGATATCCTCACTTGTTTGAGACTTTAGGTATGTTTCTTGACCGCTCAAGGACGAGTGTTTGCTTAAGAGGGGGAGAATGTGATGACCTGGCCCGTCGTCACGAGAATTACCACCCCGTTATGTTGTAATTACATGTTTTATGCTTTTATATCAGTTTTAGAGTCTATCGGGTGAGTTAGGAGTGAATTGGATTGACAATGAGGCATATAACCTTTTTGAAGGAAACTTGAATATGGAAAGTCAACCCAGAGTTGACTATATAGTTAGAGGGCTCAGAATCGAATTTTGATGATTCGGTTAGTTCCGCGAGGTGATTTGTGACTTAGGGGAGCAATCGGAACTGAATTTGAGGGTCCGGTGTAGAAATAGGCTTGAATTGGCTAAGGTTGAATTTTGGCGAAATCCGATCGGTAGGTGAGATTTTGATCCGGGGGTCGGAATGGAATTCTGACAATTCCTATAGCTTCGTTATGTGATTTTGGATATGTCCGCAAAATTTCAGGTCATTCGGACGTCGTTTGGTCGGGTTTTTGATCGAATGTTAATTTCGGAAGTTTTGAAGAAACTTAGGCTTGAATCCGTGTGTAATTAATGATTTTGATGTTTAGGATGGTGTTTTTATGCTTGGAACAAGTTCGTATCGTGTTTTGGAGTATGTTGGTGGTTTTCGTTGGGGTCCCGGGGGCCTCGGGGTGAATCCGGACCATCATCCGGCATTTGGAAGCAAGGAATAGTCTGCTGTAAATTGCAGATCACTGGGCAGTGATTTAGCCTTCGCGTTCGCGATGGTTTGGGTAGCGTTCGCGTAGCTGGAAAAAGCGAAGCATCGCGTTCGCGTGAGAGCCTACGCGTTCGCGTAGAGGAAAAGTCCGGAGGCTGGGGAGTTGACCTTCGCGGACACGTGACTGTGTGTCGCGTTCGCGATGGAGGAAATGAGCAAGGCATCGCGTTCGCGTGAGGTGCATCACGAACAAGTAAGGCAAAAATGGCTGGCAGTGAAATTAAAAACCAGAACTGGTCAGTCACGGGTTTAACACCCAAAAACACCATTTTTGAGTTCCAAGAGAAGGTATTGACGGGAGATTGCTGGAAAATCATCGGGGTTTCGTCGGAGGTAAGTTTTGTGGCTTAATTACATCATTTTAACATGAAGTCCTTGGTTAATTCCCTGTAAATGAAAGATTAAAGGTGGGTTTGAGCCCTAGGCCTAAAATTGAAGAAAAACACTGATTTGAGTGCGCAAATGGAGTCCGATTTTGGTAAATTTTATATGCCTAGACTCGTATCGAGATGAAGATTCCGAATATGTGACTTTTGTAATATTTCGAGAAGCGTACCAAAAGTCAGGTTTTGGCAACTTTGTCATTTTTGGTGTAAATCGAGTTGTATTGATTGGGTATCGTCCCATTGGCCTAATTTGTTGTGTTTCTACTGTATTTGATCAGATTCTACGCGTGCGGAGCTTGATTCTCGTGGCAAGGGCATTGCAGAGTAGTCGTCGCACTGTATTGAGGTGAATAATAGATGTGGTTGATGACCAGCGGGTTCGAAACCCCGGTATACCACTTTATGACGTTGTATAGCGGCGAGACACGTACTCTCTTGCGAGTGTGGGGTCGATTGTGATTGGGGACTATGGCTTAGTCCGACTTGTTGATATTGTGTTATGATATTAGGCTATTCTTGAGCCGTCGAACCTCCTTCTCGGATGGTTGCATAATATATTGTGATATTGGCTACTCTTGAGCCGTTGAACCTCCTTCTTGGACGGTTGAGTATACTTGTGGGCCGTGAGCCAGTTATTGGATCCCGCGAGGATCGTTATCATTGTCTTATCATATTGACATGTTAGTTACTACCAGTCCGTAGCTATTATTGTTATCATGATATTTCCAATCTCTGGAACTTTGACATACTGTTTTCAATCGAAAAATGATAAAAGAGTTTTCAAAACAACTTTTGAGCCTGCGAGGCTACATTTGCATATTAGCTGACTGGTAGTGGATCGGGCTGCATGCCGCAGCGTATATTCATGATATTGTGCTTGGGTTGTAGGAGCCCCTCCGGAGTCTGAACCCTCACAGTGAGCACGGGTACCCAAATTGGATCGGGCTACGCGCCGTAGCGGTCATTTCATGCATTGCATTGCATTTAGCTACACCTGCTAGTTGTTGTACGTGTTGTTAATATTGTTGGCTCTCTACTATTGGTATTGAACTGTTACGGGGTATTGGTATAGCTTTACATTGTACTTTACTGTGGATTTCTTATCTACGCTGTCTTACACTTCTTTATTACCACTGAGTCTGGTAGTACTCATTTTACTCCCTGCACCTTGTGTGCAGATCCAGGTACCTCTCAACAGATCCGGTAGCTGTTCGAGGCGACTTCTGTAGGATATTCGAGGTAGCTGCAGAATCTGCAGGACCCGATATTCCTTCCAACTATCTTTTGATTCCGTATTGCTATTTCTTTCCGCACTTGGTATCTTGTAAACCATTATTACACTTATGTTCTTTTAGAGGCTCTTGACTCTTGACCCTGCGGTCTATGGGAGTTGGTATATTTTGGGACTTGGTTTCCCGTTTTCGATATATGTATCACTGTTGCTTCATGTTTTGATATGCTTAAATGGGATAAAGCGAGCTTCTAGCTCTGTTATTTATTGATTGGTCAGGCTGGCCTAGCAATGTGCTGGGCGCCATCACGACCGGATTTGGGGTCGTGACAGTTTTCAAAATTTACTTCGAAGAAGTTCAAATACTATTTTCGCATTTTAATTTCTACTAACTTTCTATTTTTTTTTCAGAAAGATTATTAGTTTATTTATGTACAACAATACAGATTGAATAACAATTTTGTGACAATTCTAAACTTTCAGCCACGAGTGCATGTGTTTGGAAGTGCTATGGAACCTTGGGGAGCAACCGGTCTTAACGATTTGCACGCAGTCGGGCCAAAATCGCTTTCAAGGCAGTGACTTGCCACGATACAGTATTCCACGATACAGTATTTTTTATAAGTTTTTCTTTCTTTCTTGTTCTTAATCAATATTATCCACTCATTTTTCTTACATGAAGAAGTATATTTTAATTTATACTAAATGACTATATTTTGATATATTTAAATTGTCATGTAAACAATAAGTAATACTTGATGCCTAATATTTTTGGTTGTATAACTACTTGATTAAAATCTTTAATATATATATATATATATATATATACTTCTCAAATGAGCTGGCCAAACACAAAATATAATTTAAAAAGTATTTTTGAGCAATTACTTCTCATAATAAGCAGTTTTTTTGCAGCTTAGCCAAACGAACTCTTAATCTCTTATCTCACTAGCCAAATGACTCATTACATATTATATATGTGTCCAAGTACTCGAGTGAAAAGATATTTCCCCCCTTTTCAACTATCTCATGTGTGTCAAAATTGTGAGTTATTATAACAAAAAATTACATCATTTATGTTTGACTTTTGCATACTTAATTTCTGGAAACTTCAATGTTCAACATCCAGTGCAATTCCTTTTCCTTAAGAGAAATGAGTTTTCTTCATTGTCATGTGTACATTTTCTTTCTTTTCTTATTTTTAAAGGCGAAATGGCTTATTGGCCACCTAAACTTGCACCATATTTTAAAGCCGATGTATGAACTGTTGATTTTTTCATTTTAACACTTCTACCAAATTGATTACTTATAAGTGAACACCTAAAGGCAAATACAGAATTTGAAGGCTCTGGGTACCATAAATTTTTGAAAGTAGACATACTATAATTTACATTGGTATAAAGTAAATCGGTTTGGTCTATTTAGGTTTTGGCTCGGGTTATTCGTCTTTGAAGTTAATTTAAACAAATCGATCGAGCAAAAATGTTACGTAAGTATTATGATTACTTTGAAAAAAGCATAAAATTCAACTGGATTATGTATTTTGTATAAGAAAAAAAAGCTCGTTATTACTTTATATTTGGATACTCAAGGCAAAAACTTATACTAATAAGTACTCTAAATATTAAAACTGAAGCAAGTTTACAAACATTTTTGAATTTACTATTTTTTTAAGAAAATTAGCGCATTCAATATTATATATAATTATCCTACTTTAGAGTAATCTGACAATAAAATAAACTTTCATCCTTGATTATAACAATAACTTATTCAAGAATTTCTATATTTTTTTATTTTTGTAAATAAATTTATCGAAATTGTGTTCCTGAAAATAAAATTATCATCTATTGATAATTCGTAGAGGATAAATCAAGGAGGAGTTGAGAAAATGCAATTGTATTATATTTTTGAAAGAAAAAGTTTTTTTTATTTTATGTTTAAAGAAAACAAAAAGGAGAAATGAAATTTCAGAACAAACTAAGAAAGAAAGAAAAAGTCAATAAGAACTACTAATAAACAAAAAGTGCAATTAACAAAAGAGAAAAAATAAATAAGGCGAAATACATACACAACCCTTTTAAGTTGTCCTTAATGGTCAAATGGACACCTCAATTATACCAATGACCAGAGAGACACCTCTTCTCAGCTAAAGTGTGTCTTATGAACCCCTCACGATGATATTGCAAAGTGTGTGCCATTTATTCATATCTGGGCGCCTGAAACCCTCAAAATTATGTTTTTCTCTTTTTTCTTTTTAAATAAACCTTACTTTATAATGACCTCACTTACCTTCAACTTCATACTTCTTTCTTCGTCAAGTTTCACCATTGATGAAAAACAAGAACTATTAAAGAGTTTCTTCCAAATTACAACAAATGGGAAAAACATAAAATAAGCACACAATTTCGTCCAATATATACTATCACAATTACTTATACAATCAATCACAAGCATTACCATAATAATTATTTGGATAAATTAAATTTCACATTATTAAGTTAGAAGAATTATGTTTAAGATGAAATTACCACCATAAACTTTATGATTGAATTCTACCATCATAACCTCAATCGTCGCCACCAACAGAGACATCACCTCACGCGACAAACATGTTAAAAATTAAGACCAAAATCTAATAATTTTTTATGAATCTTTACTGCTTGGGGTTTTCAAGAGAATTTTATTCAAGAAAGAAATAAATAGGGAGAAAGGTAGCAGTCGACAGCCAAAAAACTTTTGATATAATCATTATTCTTTAGAATTGGAGTGGAACGACTCTGTCCATCATATTTTGGCTAAGAGGTCAGATTCTGGGGAAGAAGAAGAAGTAAAGGAAGGAAAAGAATTGCAGCAATTTCTCAGAAATCTTGAAAGAAGATGAAGAAGAAAAGGCATATGAAAGGTGCGATGTTCACATGGGAAAGGTAGGGGAAGATCACAATGAAAGGAGGTGTGGGCGTAAGAAAGAAGAAAAGGTTGGACGGTTTGGAGGGGGAAACGTTTAGTTGTAAATAAGGAAAAAGTATTATTTTTTATTAATTACACGTGTCAAATATTTTAATTATAAATTACACTTGCCATGGGTTTATTGACACATCAACGACAAGTGTAACTCACGCATATGGTCTGCTCCACCCGATTGCTTACTTGATACACTTAATAGTAATTTGAAGTGTCTAAATGGTAAATTGGTCAATTGAGGTGTCCATTTGATCGTTGAGGACAACTTGAAGGGGTTGTTTATATACTTCACCAACAAACGAAGGAGTAAACCTCCTTCTATTTTTATAGGAGTCTTAAATGCACAAAACAAAATTTCTACGAGAAGTGTGTTAGGTGAGATTCGTACTTGCGCCACTAAACATATTTGTACTTTTCTTTTGTATATACATGCATGTATATATACTATAACATAGTCTCGGTCAAATATTGTGGGCGGCGTACCACCCCATATCTTACACATAGACCCGTCCATGTGAACACGTTTGCCCTTTAATTATACTTATGTGGCAGCAATACAATTGACGTGCTCAAAGTGATTGTTAATCATGCATAAAAAGAGCGTCACTCAAATTACTGAACTAAAGAATATTAAATCTGAATAAGAAAAAGGAAAAATAAATAAAAGAAATAAAGAATAGAAAAACCCCTGAAAGTTAAATCCCTCCCTATAACCCCTTTCTTATCTTCTTCCTTACAACCCCCTCCCACCCACACATAATTTATCTCTCCCTATTGTTTCTTCCGCATCCACCCACCCCACCTCTCCTCTCTTCATTGTGACTTTGAATAATCCATTGGCCAGTATTCATTTCTTCACAAACTAATCATTTTAGCATTGGTTGGTCTATCTCATTTTCTCAATTTGACGACATGTATGGTGGTGACAACGTTTCCCATGATCTTCTTCGGCCGGTTGATACTATGAAATTACTGAAATGTCAGAGGTATGAAGTAATAGATGCTCAATGAGGTCTGTTAATTTTGAAATTTTGACGAGTGTCACCAAGATGCCATTTTTCCGATGGAAACCTTGTCGAAATGGTTTTGATATTTTTTTAGAAGATCTAATGGCTTGTTTGGACTAATTTCTAGATTAAGGCTTGGTTAAGATATATACTAGGATATGAATTGATCACATTTGATTTTTTACCATGGGATATATGTCACGATCCTAGTTCACCAATTGCAAACACGTCATGACGGCACCTAGTCTTCGCAACCAGGTAAGCCTAACACGTTGCGAAAGTAATAACAATTGCGGAATTTATAATCAAAACTAAATAACATGAATAATTTATATAGTTGACACCTGGAACATACACTTTAACACTTAGCATTCTAAAACTATCGCAAAGACCCAGAAACCTACAGGAAACACAGGCTCAAAGAAACATAAGATACAGCTCTAATATCCGAAAATATCTATATCAACTAAATACATGAAATAGAACTGCTGGAACAAGATAGAGTAGAAGGAGACTCTTCGGTCTGCGAATGCGGCAGATGTACCTCAAGTCTCCGAATATAGCGTCCGGATCACTGATAGTGCGCCCGAAAACATGCGCAGAAGAGGCATGAGTACACCATCGCGGTACTCAATAAGTACCAAGCCTAACCTCAGTAAGTGACGAGGAAGGTCAGGGCCCTACTAAGAATAAAAATAATAACAATAATGAACAGCGTAAAGCACGGAATAATCTGGAAGAAAAACAACGATAAAAAAAAATAGGATAGAAATTACAAGTCAATGACAATTAAGCTAAGTAAGGAAAATAACACAACCAAGTATCCCCCAACATCAGGGTGCCATGTGGACCTCCCAGGACACCGTCCTGTAGTCCTTTTTCCTCAACTGTCCAATGGACCTCACGGTAATCGAACCCGTAGTCCATCACAGTTAACTATCTGAAATCTCCCGGGAATCGAACCCATAGTCCATCATATCAATTTCTGTAGGATCTCACGGGAATCGAACCCGTAGTCCATCATATCAATTTCTAGCGGATCTCCGGGGAATCGAACCCGAAGTCCATCATATCAATATCTAGAGGATCTCCCGGGAATCGAACCCGTAGTCCATATGTAAATGCGCAACCAAATCAGAGAAATATTCAGTGAATGAAGTACACAAATACAAGTAACAATATAATTCTGGCCTAACATGCTTCACATATAATTAAGCAATTAAGTTATTAATTTTATCTAGTCATGCTTCTCTAACTAACACGGACTAAATATTGCATTGAAATCAGTCAAATAACGGAGAAAATACAGTTTAAGCAATTCAACTAAAGTAGATTTTTCAACAAATAGCACAAGTACACGCTCGTCACCTCGTGCACAAAGCATTTAAATCAGCACATAAGAAGCCATAAGGGGAGAGGTCCCCCACACAAGGTTAGACAAGCCACTTACCTCGAATTGGTACAGAATCACTATGAAACGGTGCCCTTGCCATAAGTATCCGACTCCGAGTTGCCCAAATCTATTCAAACCAATTACATATTGTAAATAACATCGCAAGTAACCAATTTCACTATTAAAAGTAAAGCTAAGGCGCAAATATAGGTAAAATGACAAAAATGCCCCTTAGTCCAATGTCTCAAAATAAATTAATTTTTACATGTTCAAAACCCTCTTACTCTCACGAGTCTAACCATATAAACATCTCCCAAATCAGAGGTCAAATGCCTCCTCAAATCCTCACAATTAGGTTTAAAAACTTTACCCCAATTTCCATTCAAAATCCGAAATTAAAGGTTGAATTTGAGGTTAGATTAGTGGGTATAAATCATAAGGGAGTAAGGAACCGTTACCCAATCAATGCCTCTGAATAGCCCTCGAAAAATCTCTCAAAACCGAGCTCTCTAGCTTTTGTTTTGTTAAAAATGGAGGAACCCTCGTTTTGAAATATTTATATCTGCCCAGAGGTTTTATTCAATGCGATCGCATGAAGAGGAATGAAATCGCGTAGAAGGGATTTTGATGGTCCAAAATTAATACTATGTGAATGCAACCTAAGTCCTGCGATCGCAGAAGAGGATCAGATGAAGCTATGCGATCACGTACTTGGTCATGCGATCGCGTAGAAGGATTTTGGCCCTAAGGCCCAGCCCCTAAACTCTACTATGTGAACGCGGACAGGGTTGTGCGAATGCAGTAAAGAAGGAAACAAGTCTATGCGATCACGTTCAAGGGCCTGCAATCGCATTGAAGGAAAATAAGGCCTCCCACCAAAGCACTATGCGATCGCATGAATGCTTAAGTTATTAAGTTATTAGTTTTATCTAGTCATGCTTCTCTAACTAACACAGACTAAATATTAGGGGTGGGCATCGGTCGGTTCGGCTCGGTTTTGTAAAATTTCGGTTCGGTTTATTCGGTTTTCGGTTTGTAATTTTAATAACCAAATCAAACCAAAGTATTTACGGTTCGGTACGGTTTTTTTAAAATTCGGTTCGGTTATTTTCGGTTTATATTTTCGGTTTTAAACTGTTTGGTAAAAAAACACTCGCTGCCAACTTTCTCCATAAATTTCAGATGAAGAAAAAATCGATATCTGCTGTGCGTCCCTGACCGTATCCAATGTTCATTCTTTAACATCTGAAAAGCAACAAAATGTATCAAACACTTGGCTGATTGAAAAGTTTCATATGGTGTATTTAATGTTCACAAAAACAACAAAAGCTGTTTAGGAAAACAAAAACAGTGAAGAAAGTAAATGAGTCTTATTCACAAAAGCTTCAAAATAATGGTGTATTTAATGTTCTAACAAACTGGAACATATTTTAGACCAAGATACTCCATAAAAATAACTAGTCAATTTTTAATGGTAACAATTGCAGAAATAATTATGATAAAATTATTCGTGCAGTATCATATAAGGCCCGCATGGTTGTTCACATTTCGTCACTTTGTTAAAACTCATTGATAGGTAGCACTAACCTGAGGAACAGAACAACTGAAGAAGGTCGCACGCTCGCAGCTCAGTCGCAGACGCAGACACGCACAGACGCATACACGGAGTCGCACATCGGCAGCACAGGACAGGAGAGGAACGAGGAGACGAGTCAGATGATTGACGACAGTGACGAGGAACTGAGGAAGAGTGACTGTGAGGAACTCTAATAAAAAAGACTGTAATTTAGTTTCTAAATGGGGTGAGGTGGGCTTGGATATTATTGGGCTTGGATGAGTTGGATCACTGCTTAAGTGCTTATAAGTCTACTATTACACATATATATATTATATAGAATTAGAAATATAGAATAGAGTACAACTAATAAATATAATAATTATCTAATACCCCTAAATTTCGGTTTTTCGGTTCAACCGCAAACCGAAATAAATAAACCGTGCACCGCACCGAAAAACCGAAAATTAATAATTTTAAAATCGTAAACCGACCGAAAAACCGGTTAAACCGAAACCGAAAAACCAAAATTCACGGTTCGGCCGTTTTTTTCGGTCTGGTCGGTATTATGCCCACCCCTACTAAATATTGCATTGAAATTAGTCAAATAACGGAGAAAATACAGTTTAAGCAATTTAAGTAAAGTAAATTTTTCAACAAATAGCACAAGTACACGCTCGTCACCTCGTGCACAAAGCATTTAAATCAGCACATAAGAAGCCATAAGGGGAGAGGTCCCCCACACAAGGTTAGACAAGCCACTTACCTCGAATTGGTACAGAATCACTATGAAACGGTGCCCTTACCATAAGTATCCGACTCCGAGTGGCCCAAATCTATTCAACCAATTACATATTGTAAATAAAATCGCAAGTAACCAATTTCACTATTAAAAGTAAAGCTAAGGCACAAAAATAGGTAAAATGACAAAAATGCCCCTTAGTCCAATGTCTCAAAATTAAGTAATTTTTATATTTTCAAAACCCTCATACTCTCACGAGTCTAACCATATAAAAATATCCCAAATCGTAGGTCAAATGCCTCCTCAAATCCTCACAATTAGGTCTAAAAACTTTACCCCAATTTTCATTCAAAATCCGAAATTAAAAGTTGAATTTGAGGTTAGATTAGTGGGTATAAATCATAAGGGAGTAAGGAACCGTTGCCCAATCATTGCCTCTGAATAGCCCTCGAAAAATCTCTCAAAACCGAGCTCTCTAGCTTTTGTTTTTGTTAAAAATGGAGGAACCCTCGTTTTTAAATATTTATATCTGCCTAGGGTTTTATTCAATGCGATCGCATGAAGAGGCATGCAATCGCGTAGAAGGGATTTTGATGGTCCAAAATTAATACTATGTGAATTCAACCTACGTACTGCGATCACAGAAGAGGATCAGATGAGGCTATGCAATCACGTACTTGGTCATGCGATCGCGTAGAAGGATTTTGGCCCTAAGGCCCAACCCCTAAACTCTACTATGCGAACGCGGACAGGGTTGTGCGAATGTAGTGAAGGAGGAAACAAGTCTATGCGATAACGTTCAAGTGCCTGCAATCGCATTGAAGGAAAATAAGGCCTCCCACCAAAGCACTATGCGATCGCATGAATGCTTATGCGATCGCACAGAAGAAAAGGGTGTGCAACACACAACAGAAATTCTACAACTCCCTAAGTCCCGAAATTGCTCCGTTGAGTATCCGAAACACATCCGAGGCCCCCGGGACCTCAACCAAAATCCATGAACGTTTCCCATAACATCATTAGAACTTGTACCAATCCTTAAACCACCTAAAACAACTCCGGAAACACGATTTAAGCCAAGATTCAAGCCTATGAACTTTATTCTAACTAAACACACTTTCGATCAAAAACCTATCCAAACCTTGTCCGAATGACCTGAAATTTTGCACGCACATCCAAAATGACATGACAAAGCTACAGCAACTTCCAGAGTTCCAAACCAACCCTCGGACCAAAAATTCACTATCGGACTGGAACGTCAAAAATTCAAACTTCGGCATTTCAAGCCTAAATGAGCTACGGACCTCCAAATTACTTTCCGAATACACTCCCAACCCCGAAATCACCTAACAGGGCTAACGGAACAATCAGATTTCCATTTCGAGGTTGTCTTCATACAACTCCAAATACAGACTATTTTTCAACTCTTAAGCTCTCATTTAGGGACTAAGCACTCCAAATCCTAATATCGAACGTCCCAGCAAACTAAAATAGATGAAATGAACTTAGGGAAAAGAGTTAATGGGGGATAGGACGTAAATTCCAAAAATGATCAGCCGGGTCGTTACATTCTCCTACACTTAAACATTCGTTCGTCCTCGAATGAGCATAGAAAACATACCTGAAGTAGAAAAAAGATGAGGGTACTGGCTACGCATATCCTGATCGGTCTCCCAAAATGCCTCCTCGACCAGCTGACCTCGCCACTAAACCTTTGTTGATGCAATATTGATTGACCTCAACTTTCAAATCTATAAGTCCAATATAGTCGTTGGCTCCTCTACATTAAATAGACCCTTATCCAGCTAGAGTGAACTGAAATCCAACAAATACGACGGATCACCGTGATACTCTGGAGCACCAAAACATGAAATACCGGATGGAATCCTTCAAAGCTGGGAGGTAAGGCAAGCTCACAAGAAACCTCCTCAACATGTCACAACACCTCAGTGGTACCAATAAACCTCCCATTCAATTTCTTCTTCTTCCTAAATGTCATAACACCCTTCATAGGTGAAAACCTAAGCAAGACCCGCTCTCCAACAATAAATGAAAAAACGCCAACCTTCTTGTCGGCATAACTCTTTTATCTGGACTAGGATGTAAAAAGTCTATCCTAAATCACTTTAACTTTCTCCAAAACATCATGCACCATGTCTGTGCCTAATAATCTAACCTTGCCTGGCTTAAACCAACCCACCGAGGATTTGCACCGCCTACCATACAAAGCCTTATACAACTCCATTTGAATGTTGGACTGGAAATAGTTGTTGTAGGCAAACTTCACCACTGACAATAACTTATCAGAAGAACCTCCCAATTCCATCACACATGCACAAAGCATATCCTCAAGAATCTGAATAGTTAACTTGAACTGTCCATCAATCTGGGGTGACATATTGTTCTGAACTCCACCCGAGTAACCAACTCATGATGTATGACCATCCAAAATCGTGAAGTAAATTAAGCACCTCTATCTCAATTGATGGAAACTGGAATTACATACAGATGATCAATTTCTTAGATATAAATCTTAGCCAATCGCTCTGAAGAATAAGTGCTATATATAGAAATATGTGCGAACTTGGTCAGCCTATCCAAAATCACCCAAATGACATCAAAGTTCCTCAAAGACCACGGAAGTAAAACTACAAAGTCCATGGTGATCCGCTCCCACTTACACTCTAGAAGCTCTATAGTAAGCCACCCGATCTCTGATGCTCATTCTTCACCTACTAATAATTGAGGCACCGAGCTACAAACCAAACTATATGTTTCTTCATCCTCCTCCACCAATAGTGCTGCCTCAAAACCTGATACATCTTTGTGGTACCCGGATTGATGAAATATTGCGAGCTGCGGTCCTCCTCCAAAATCAAGTATTGAAGCCCATCAAAATTGGCTACACATATCCAAACCTGCATCCTCAATACCCCATCCTCACCAATGGCCACATCTCTGGCATCACCATGCAGTACATTTTTCCTTGAGGACATGCAAATGAGGGTCGTTATACTAACCCTCTCTAATACGATTAAAAAGACAGGCCGAGAAACCATATAATTAAGGACCTCACTGGGTTTTGAAAGATCCAATCTAACAAACTAGCTGGCTAAGGCCTGTCCATCCATCCCCATGGGCCTCTCCGATACTGGTAGATAAGCCAAGCTCCCTAAACTC
Organism: Nicotiana noctiflora; assembly: GCA_032618575.1. NCBI lineage: Eukaryota > Viridiplantae > Streptophyta > Magnoliopsida > Solanales > Solanaceae > Nicotiana > Nicotiana noctiflora. Next base: position 303,625 of record JASVEL010008348.1, on the reverse strand, counting down.
TCCGCCCGGACACTCAAAGCATCGACAACCACATTAACCTTGCTAGGTGATAAAGAATAGTAATATCATAATCATTTAATAACTCTAACCATCTCCTCTGACGCATATTCAGGTCATTCTACTTAAGTAAGTGTTGCAAACTCCGATGATCACTGTAAATCTCACAAGGCACCCCATACAAATAATGACACCAGATTTTCAAGGCGTGAACAATGGCAGCTAACTCAAGATCGTGGACAGGGTAGTTCTTTTCACACACCTTCAACTGTCGGGACGCATAGGCAATCACCCTACCGTCCTACATCAATACCGCTCCAAGTCCAACCCGTGAGGCATCACAATAAACTATATAGGACCCGAACCGGTGGGAAACATCAAGATTAGGGATGAAGTCAAAGCTGTCTTGAGCTTTTGGAAGCTTGCCTTACACTCATCTGTCCACTAAAAAGGGGCACCCTTTTGGGTTAATCTAGAAAATCCGGGTCGTGACAGAAACTCCCTGAACAAACCGGTGATAATACCCCGCCAAACCAAGGAAACTACGGATCTCGATAGTTGAGGACGGTATAAGCCAACTCTCCACCGCCTCTATCTTCTTCGGGTCAAGCAAAATACCATCACGAGACACCACATGACCCAGAAAAGCTATAGACTCGAGCCAGAACTCACATTTGGAGAACTTTGCATACAATCTCTTCTCCCTCAAAGTCTGAAGCACTACCCTCATATGCTGCTCATGATCTTCCCGACTCTAGGAATATACCAGAATATCATCAATAAAAATGATAATTAATCAAGATATGGCCTGAATACGCTGTGCATTAAGTGCAGAAAAGTTGTTGGGGCATTGGGCAACCCAAAAGACATGACCAGGAACTCGTCATGACCATACCGAGTCTTGAAAGCAGTCTTTGGGATATCTGGCTCTCAAATCTTCAACTGATGGTAACCCGAGCGCAAATTAATCTTGGAAAACACATGTGCGCCGTGAAGCTGATCAAACAGATCATCAATACAAGGTAAAGGATATCAGTTCTTCACTATAACTCTATTCAACTAGCGATAATCAATGCACATACACATAGAACTGTTCTTTTTCTTCATAAACAAGATATGAGCACCACATGGCGAAACACTGGGCCGAATGAAACTCTTACCCAACAATTCCAGCAACTAATCCTTTAACTCCTTCAACTCAAGAGGAGCCATGCGATATGGGGGAATGGAAATGGGCTGAGTGTCCGACAACATATCAATGCCAAAATCGATATCTCTATCGGGCGACATGCCCGGAAGATCAGCTGGAAACATATCAGAGAAAACCCATACCACTGGGACTAAATCAACAGAAGGGGTGTCAACACTGACATCCCTCACATAAGCTAAATAAGCAGCACACCCCTTCTCAAACATACGTTGAGCTTTAAGGAAAGAAATAACCCTGCTAGGAGTATGATCTAAAGTACCACTCCACTCAATACGTGGAATACCTGGCATCGCCAGCATCACGGTCTTAGCGTGACAATCAAGAATAGCATAATGGGGCGACAACTAGTCCATGCCCAGAATAATATCAAAGTCAACCATACCGAGTATTAATAGATAAACCTTGGTCTTAAACTATGAATAGTAACCAAACATAACCGTTACACGCGGTCCACAATAAGAGAAACTCCAACTGGAGTAGAAACATAAACGGGGGCACTCAAAGAATCCCGAGGCATACCCAAATATGAATCAAAATAAGAGGACACATATGAATAAGTAGAGCTGAGATCGAATAGAACCGATGCCTCTCTGTGACTAACCGATATAATACCTGTGATAACAGAATCAGAGGCGACAACCGTGGCATGATCAGGAATAACATAAAATCTGGCCCGTCCCCTCCCTCGAGGGCGACCTCTATCTCCCCAATCTCCTTCCCTAGCTGGCTGGGCATATGGAGTGGCAGCTGGGGCTGGAACGATGGCCTGCTGGCCCTATGGAGCATGCTGGGGCTGTGGAGTCTGAGAAGGTGCACCCCTCCCACGTCTGGGGCACCCCCTAACCATGTGGCGGGTATCCCCGCACTCATAACAAGCTCTAGGAGGGCGCAATGGCTGTGACTGACTGGGCCCACCCCCACTAGACTGACCTTTGGAAGTACCCCGTGCATGAGGCACACTAAAAACTAGAGGTGCATAGTAAGGCTCCTGGGGTGTAGGCGGAGCTAGAGCACTGCTGGCTGCTAGAAAAGCGGAATGTATAGGGCGACCCAAATAATCTCTGCCATAATGACCTATTGCTGGGGTACGGGCTCCGGAGTAGTGACACAACTCTCGAGACCTTTTGGCCTCCCTCTCCCCTTCCTCCCTGGCGAGCATACCCTCAATCCTACTAGCAATGCTCACTACCTGCTGATAAGGAATGTCCATCTCCAACTCTCGAGCCATGCTAGATCTGATGGGTGGGATAAGACCCTCAATGAACCTGCAAACTCTTACCCGAACTGTAGCAACCAAAGCCGATACATTCCTGGCTAGTCTGGTATAACGGATACCATACTCCGAAATGGTCATAGCCCCTAGCAAAAATGCTCAAACAATACGGAAATACATCATTGAGACTCTAGGAACAAACTCTCTCATAAAAATATTCAAGAACTGGGTCCAAGTTAGTGAAGCAGCCTTGACTGGACTGTCTATCTCATAAGTGGGCCACCAATATTAGGCAGTCCCCCAAAGCTAAAAAGTAGTGAAAGAAACCCGCTGGACTCTACTATGCCCATAGTGCAAAGAATATAGTGTCACTCCTCTAGAAATTCCAAGGCATAGTCTAATGTTAGCCCACTGAACATTGGGGGATCATACTTCTTTAACCTCCCAAGCCTTCGTTGCTCGTCCTCTGAAGTAGCCGACCCATCCTTGGGCTGAACTGGCACTACAGGTGGTGCGGGAATAATCTCGGAATCCTTCTAAACCTGCACTCGATGCTCAGAAGTGTGTACGACGGGAGTTTGTGCTCCTTCCCCGGCCTAGGATGTGGTTGCAGCAACGGGCGCGTCCTCGACCTCTACCATGGCCCCGGTCTCTGACGGCGGCAGCAGGAGGCACGGGTGCCTGGTCCTCAAGTGTAGCACGTGTACTCACCATCTGTGAGAGAATAAAAGACATAAGTTTAGAATTGGTGTCAAAATATCGCACGACAAGGAATTCAAAAGAAATGAAGATTTTTCGAAATAGTTACATAGCCTCTCGTAGATAAATATAGACGTCTCCGTACCGATCAGCGAGAATCTAATAAACCAACCGGTATCCCATGACTCCTATGAACCTAGAGCTGTGATACCAACTTGTCACGACCCTAGTTCACCAATTGTGAACACGTCGTGACGGTACCTAGTCTTCGCGACCAGATAAGCCTAACACATTGCGAAATTAATAATCAAAACTAAAATAACATGAATAATGTATATAATTTTCGCCTGGCACATACACTTTAACACTTGGCATTCTAAAACTATCCCAAAGACCCGGAAACCCACGAGCAACACAGGCTAAGAGAAACATAAGATACGACTCTAATATCCGGAAATGTCTATAACAACTGAATACATGAAATAGAACTGCTAACTACAAGATAGAGTAGAAGGAGACTCTTCGGTCTGCGAACGCGGCAAATATACCTCAAGTCTTCGAATATAGTGCATGGATCACTGATAGTATGCCTGACCAGAAGCACCTGGATCTGCATATGAAAATATGCGCAGAAGAGGCATGAGTACACCACAGCGGTACTCAGTAAGTGCCAAGCCTAACCTCAGTTGAGTAGTGACGAGGAAGGTTAGGACCCTACTGAGAATAAACATAACAACAATAATGAACAATGTAAGTGAGGGAATAATCTGGAAGAAAAACAACGATAAAAAAAATAGGATAGAAACTACAAGTCAATGACAATTAAGCTAAGTAAGTAAAATAACATAACCAAGTATCCCTCAATATCAGGGTGCCAAGTGGACCTCCCAGGATACCGTCCTGTAGTCCTTTTTCCTCAACTGTCTAATGGATCTATCGAACCCGTAGTCCATCACATTAAAATATCTGAAATGACCCGGGAATCGAACCCGTAGTCCATTATATCAATTTCTGTAGGATCTCCCAGGAGTCGAACCCGTAGTCCATCATATCAATTTCTAGCAGATCTCCGAGGAATCGAACCCGTAGTCCATCATATCAATTTCTAGAGGATCTCCTGGGAATCGAACCCATAATCCATATATAAATGCGCAACCAAATCAGAGAAATATTCAGAGAATGAAGTACACAAATACAAGTAACAATTAAATTGTGGCCTAACATGCTTCACGTAATTTCAATTAAGGCAATTAAGCAATCAAGCGATTAATTCTATCTAGTCATGCTTCTCTAACTAACACAGACTAAATCTTGCATTAAAATCAGTCAAATAACGGAGAAAACACAATTTAAGCAATTCAAGTAAAGTAGATTTTTCAATAATTAGCACAAGTACACGCTCGTCACCTCGTGCACACGGCATGTAAATCAGCACATAAGAAGTCCTAAGGGGAGAGGTCCCCCACACAAGGTTAGACAAGCCACTTACCTCAAATAGGTACAAAATCACTATGAAAACAGTGCCTTTGCCACGAATATCTGACTACGAGTGGCCCAAATCTATTCAAACTAATTACATATTGTAAATAACATCGCAAGTAACTAATTTCACTATTAAAATTAAAGCTAAGGCGCGAAAATAGGTAAAATGGCCAAAATTCCCCTCAAGCCAACATCTCAGAATCAAATAATTTTTATATTTGCAGAACCCTCGTACTCTCATGAGTCTAACCATATAAAAATCTCCCAAATCGGAGGTCAAATGCCCCCTCAAATCCTCATAATTAGGTCTAAAAACTTTACCCCAATTTTCATTCAAAATCCGAAATTAAAGGTTGAATTTGAGGTTAGATTAGTGGGTATAAATCATAAGGGAGTAAGGAATCGTTACCCAATCATTGCCTCTGAAAAGCCCTCGAAAAATCTCCCAAAATCGAGCTCTCTAGCTTTTGTTTTGTTAAAAATGGAGGAACCCTCGTTTTGAAATATTTATATCTGCCCATGGGTTTTATTCAATGCGATCGCATGAAGAGGTATGTGATCGCGTAGAAGGGATTTTGAAGGTCCAAAATTAATAGTATACGAACGTAGCCTAAGGCATGCGATCGCATAAGAGGATCACATGAAGCTATGCGATCACGTACTTGGTCATGCGATCGCGTAGAAGGATTTTGGTCCTGAGGCCCAGCCCCTAAACTCTACTATGCGAATGCGGACAGGGTTTGTGCGAACACAGTGGAGGAAACAAGTCTATGCGATCGCGCTCAAGGGCGTGCGATCGCATTGAAGGAAAATAAGGCCTCCCACCAAAGCAATATGCGATCACATGAATGCTTATGCGATCGCAGAGAAGAAAAGTGTCTGCAACACACAGTAGAAATTCTGCAACTCCCTAAGTCCCGAAATTACTTTGTTGAACATCCGAAACACACCCGAGGCCCCCGGGACCTCAACCAAACCCACGGATGTATCCCATAACATCATTCGAACTTGTACCAATCCTTAAACCACCTAAAACAATGCAGAAACACGTTAAGCCAAGATTCAAGCCTATGAACTTCAAATTTTAACCAAACATTTCAATCAAAAACCTATCCAAACCTTGTCCGAATGACCTAAAATTTTGCACACACATCCAAAATAACATGATGAAACTACAACAACTTCAAAAATTCCAAACCGACCATCGGATAAAAAATTCACTATTGGACCGGAACTTCAAAAATTCAAACTTCGGCATTTCAAGCCTAAATGAGCTACGGACCTCCAAATTACATTCTGAACACACTCCCAACCCCAAAATCACCTAACGGAGCTAACAGAACCATTCTTCCATTCTGAGAACGTCTTCACACTGCTCCGAATACAGACCATTTTTCAACTCTTAAGCTCTCGTTTAGGGACTAAACGTCCCAAAACACTCCAAATCCTAATACCGAATGTCCCGGCAAACCAAAATAAGAGAAATAAACTTAGGAAAAATAATTTAGGGGGGATCACGACGTAAATTCCAAAAACGACCGGCCAGGTCGTTACAATATAGTGGTTGGGGAAGTGAAGGTCTTGGAGGAGCTATGGTGAAGAAGAAGGGAAAGATAACAAAAATTAAAAATTCGATAAATTAATTTTAAAAGGGATGAGACCCAGATATTACAAATGTCAAACAATAAATAGTCTTAATATCAGACGTGATATTCATATCAGACAATTGAGATACACGCTCTAAGAGAAGGCTTATTATAAATATTTTTATCAAGTTGGGGTGCTAAAATAAAAAAATAAAAAATTCATGTATCGGTTTTAAAATCCGGTGCAAGTTTAAGTAACCCAGAAATCATTATGCCCTTTTAAAATTAATATATGAAAATTTTCCCAACCAGGTCAATTAAAAATGGGCCGGGTATGGGTCATTTGTAGTCGTACGGTTGACAGGCCCATTGTAACTGAAAGCTGGGCCTACCCAATTTTCACCAGCAACCAACCACCTTTGCGTCAGATCTAAGATAATCACCGTCCCCTTCACTCTTCTCAAACAAAAACAAAAACAAAGCCATAACCAAACTCTTACGAATTCATAGCCCAAAAGAGAAGGGAACGAAAAACAGAAGAAATATAGTTATGTATTCAGAATAGAATAGAACAGAACTGAAATTCAATACAGATTCTTCTTTTTTAGCGATTCAATTACAGAACTCGAAAGGTATATGAATTGTTCATTTAATTTAATTTCATTTGATTTCCTGTATTTGAGTCTTTCAAATTAGGGTTGTTTTGATAGTTTATCTGAATTTTTGATTTTCTTACAGTTCGATTGGTGGAAGGTAATGGTGTTAAAAAAACATTAATTAAAAGAATTGCAGCTGTATCGGATCGGATCGGATGGACAAGAATAAGAGCCGAACCGATCTGCTTGCTGCCGGTCGCAAAAAGGTAACGAATTCCGTACTCTTTTTTCTTTTGCACAGCTCTAAAACACTAGATGGTTTTTTACCATTTGACTAAGCCTGGGTGGATAGAAGTACTCGGTACCTATGCTGATGGGAGGTGCAGGTACCCAGTGAAATAGCCGAGGTGTGTTCGTGCATTTGTTGCTAAGCTGTAACAAGTACTAGGTGGCTTTTTCCCATCCACCTGGCGGGCACAATTACCTGGTATGCTGATGGGACGTAGCACATACTAGGTGCAATAGTCAAGCTGTGCATGAGCTGGCTTGGACACTACCGTCATAAAAATGTATGTTGCTAAGCGGTAAAGATGCTAGGTGGTTTCTTCACATCTGCCCCTTGGCGGACAAAGTTACTCGGTACTTGTGCTAGCGGGAGGTAACAAGCAACCCGAAGGAATAGTTGAGTTGTGTTCAAGCTGGCTCGGACACCACTGTCATTAAAAGAGTTGTTTGTCTAGGCTGTATAATTGCAGTTGTAAAATATATAAAATTAGCTAAATTAGAGTAGTATAGCCAATCATAAGCCTAGATAATAGAGGAGGATTTAGTTGGACGTAAAATAGTCTAATGATGATGAATCCTCTTAATACGGAATTCCGACACCTGCTCGTGCTGTATAGAGGAAAATGAGGATTCATATAGCTAATCCCAAACTAGTTTTGGATTGAGGTGCTGTAGTTGATATGATAAGAGGAAACGGAGAAGTCAATGGTTGTAGTATTTCTTCTAGTGTTTCCCTTTGCTTGCTATTAGTAAGCTTCTGTGACTGTGACTGTGTACCACAGAATCTTAGTATGTTATATCTGCATGACTAGCACGGGCACATATGTTTGTGCATTATTTTTTTGTTTACATTGAAATTACTAAATAAAATAGAGATTAGCTGTGGGACAAGCTTCTTCAATCTATTTGCTATTGGTCATCCAATGTCTCTTCTTTACATTTATTGAGTACAACTCTTTCTCCATAAATATTGCTGGTGGATCTAATGTGAACCATTCTACCATAGGTATGAAAATCCCTTCGTGAAACAAATTAGGATAAAAGTAAATAGGGAATTTAGAGAACCAAGGAGACCATTTTGGGCTTATGGGTGATTTTGACTTTGAGGAAAACTCAATAAAACCTGGTTAAATACTTCAATGACCTTGATAATTCATTACCAACCTGGATAAACCACCCCCTTGTCCTTTAGTTTATGTTGTTTTGAGTAAAGTAGATATTGGAGCTTCCAGAATATCGGTAAAGAAAGGAAGGTAGCATGGAGAACTACACCATTGTGCATCCTTTGGCTAATTTGGAATGGAAGAAATAGGAGAATATTCCAGGATGCTGTTTTTTTTTTTTTTAAATTGCATCAATTTATTTTTCCCATTTCATATATTATTTTGGTGTAAAGAGGAGATACCTACACGTCCAAATCATTGAGATAGTAGATGACTGTGGGTAAATTTATGTATCGAGTTTTAACACCTACTTGGTGTGATATTAATGGATCTTATCTGTTTTATATCCCCAAAAGAGAAAAAAGCAAAAGTTGAAAAGCATAGGTACTAGATACATCACTCTATAAGGGAGCATGAGTGCATGACCGTAAATCTGAGCTATTCACGTCATGAGTGAAGATAGGATATCTCTAGGCTATTCCAACTCTCTGAGCAAAAGTTGAAAAGCAATAGTGTGTTTGCTGCTTATAATGTTTTTATTTAATCCTTCCCCAAAAAGAAATACTTTAAGCAACAAACACCTAATGCTTATATCTACTATACGCTTGTCCCAGCATGCTTTTCAAGCACAATACTTTAATCAAAACGTTATATATCTCTTGCTTTATGAATAATAAAAAAAATACATCTCTTCCTTTATGCTAGGTATGAAAAATTGGGCTATAAGTAGGGTTATAAACCTTAAAAGCTCTTGAACTCTTTTTACTCCTAACTGCACTATCCATACAATAATTTCTATAATTTGTTGAAATTACAAGAGAATTGGGGATTTTGTCATTTTTTTAATTGGAGAACTGGGGATATGATCATTAGGAGTGGTAATATAGGATTGCCCTAAAATCCTGCTAAATTATTCTTAATCCTTACTAAACCCAACAATAATTATGAGTTGATCTCGTAGCTAGGAAAACTCATGATGTAACTCAACCCAATCTCACTTAGAGGAAAAATATCTTACTTTCGAGTCTTGAAGAATCTTGATCTTGATTTTCACCCTAATATTCTTTTCCTTCTTTCCATGGACTGCTAAGAGCTTTCGAAAATCTCTAATACACATTAGGGTTGAAGCTTATATAGTTACTGTGTAAAAACACAAGAAAATCTCGAAAATATCGCACCGGCACGAGATTTACAGCGATGCCTTAATTCTTACGTACGCTGTAACCCTCAGCTTTGCATGACCAACTATCCTTGTTTTACCGTATCACCATACACTTCTTCTTTGGGACGAGGTAGCCTTCTTTACTTCGGTCATATAGTCTCAGCACTCTCTTCTTCCGGGACTTGTTTTGTGGTGTGGGGCATTACAAGCTATTAAAGTTTGTTGGTATGTTCTTTTATTTATCCAGATAATTTAATGAAATATTTATGGTCTCTCTGTGAGTATGCGTGTATGTAAACTGATAAGAAAAAGAAATTTATGTCTATATAATTTTGGAAGATTTCACATGTTCCTTAATGTGTTATAGGACTTATGACACTCATGTCTTGTGCCTGTGCTAGTACTGGAGGAAACTCAGATTAAAAAGATTTTACGGCTTTCATAGTGTTCTCTTTCGTAAATTAAACCTATTCCGATTATTCAGGTTTAATTAATGTGATATTCTTATGTTTACCAGCTTCAACAATTCAGACAGAAGAAAGATGGTAAAGGTGGTAAATCAAGTAAAGCCAGTAAATCTGGCAGTGATGTTACTCCAGATGTTAATGTGACGGCAAAGTCAGATCAAGTTCCTGATGAAGAAAAACCACTTCACAGAGGTGATGGTACTCCTACTTCCTCAGAGTCACTTACCAGAAAGGATGTCTCAACACATGCTGAAGCTCCTCCTCTTGATGAGTCGCTAAACATTGAAACAGTTGAAATGACATCAGCTGGTGGCAAGCTGGTAAAAGAGGATGCTGGTGAAGGTGCAGCTTCTTTGAATTCAGATTCTGGCGATTGGGATATAGTTGGTTCATCTTCAATTTCTGAACACGCTAATGCCAAAATGGTAATCGAAGATGTAACAGACACTTATTTGGAAGCTCCCAGAATTATTGCTTCTGATGTGTCCGCTAAAAGTTCCACAACGGATGTGCCTGTTGATTTCTCCTCTTATTCCAGTGTTGATGAAGCAGTTGCTCACCAAGTAGAAGTGGAAAGGCCGCATGTACCGGAGCAGGTATCAGATGTAGGTTGTGCCTTCTCTCTTGACATCCATGCACTTTGCATGTCATATATCCAATTGTGTGTATTTGCCTATAATGAAAGTCTCATTGTTGCTGGGTAGGGACAATGCAAGAATCACATAATTCAGGTTCGAAGCAAGGTGATTCAAGCAGTGAAGTAGAGATTGAAGGAGACAAGAAGCTCTCTTTGGACGAATCAACTGAGACTTCTGTTAGCCAGACAGCCACTCTAGTGGAAGATGAGGGCGAGAAGGAAACAAAAGCTGAATACATTCAACTAAGCGAGCCAAATAACGTTCCATCAGCTGTTTTAGCAACTCAAAATGCAGAAATAGCTGAGGACAGTGGTAGGCATCCAACTACTCTTGATTCTTTACCTGAATGGATGGACCCTCTTTAATAGTTTCTCAAATGTTAGGTCATCAGATGGAAGATGCAGCTTCTGGTTTGCACGAGGAAGAAAAACTAGAAAGGCCTTCAAGTGCTGGTGAATATGAAAATTACAGGGATGATGTTCGAATTTCTGACTCCATAGATATTGTTTGTGAGGATTCTGTAAAAAATAAAATGGTGAACATCTCATCGAGGTCAGATGAAAGTTATATTAGCTTGTATCAGCTGGCAGAGGTGGTACGAGACCTTGATGAAGAGGGCTTTAGGTTCTTGCTCACGTGCAGAGAATCAGCTCCAAATGCACCTTCTTTGAAGCTTTTTGACGATTTTGAGAAGCTCAAAGAACAGCTATATGTAGCAAGTCTTGTAAAAGATGTCTCTTGTTTGCAGCTAGCTGAAGAGTCAGAACTTCAGATGGAACTCAGTCGTCAACATCATACGTTGACCGATCAAATATCTGCAGCCAAAGCTTCATTGAATGACCTTGGAGAGAAGAATGATATCCTTGCTGATCAGCTTGCGCAGTTGAGAACTGAATTTCAATTGATTGTATCTGAAAGGGATGGCCTCCGAAAGCAGGTTCACGTTTCTAAAGGTGAGGTTGGAGAACTTTCTGAAAGAATAAATGAATTGCAGTCTAATTTGGAAACATCACTTGGTGAAAATGCAAGTCTGTCTTCTGAGATGGTTGACTGCAGGAATTTGGTGGCAACTTTACAGGTTCGAAATGAGAGCTTAATAGGAAGCCTTAATTTGCTATCTGAAGAGAATAAGAAGCTTTTGGAGGAGAAGGAGAATCTTGTTTTTGAGAATGCAAAACTGGGAACAGAGCTAGCACAGTCTAAAACTTTGTTCGGATCACTGCAGTTGGAAAATGCGGAGTTGTCAGAGAATTTCACTTCTTTGAGTGAGGAGAAAAGGAAACTTGACGGAGAGAAGGAGCACCTACTCAGTGAGAATGAGAAACTGCTTGCTCAAATGTCAGATCACAAAAATGTTGTGGAAGCTCTTCAGGTTGAGAACAAGAACGTAAATGAGGATTTGATATCTGTAAAAGAAGCGAAAAAACAGCTTCAGGAGGAAAAACAGTCTGTGCTCAGTGAAACTGAGAAACTAGGGTTGGAATTTAAGGAGTCCAAGTCTCTAGCTGAAGCTCTGCAGATGGAAGTGGCCGAAGCAAAAGGGCATTTGATGGAAGAGAGAAACAAGCTTGAGGAGCAGAGTAAGTATTTTCTCTCGGAGTCTGAGAAACAGTTATTTCAGTTGGCAGAATATAAGAACTCGTACGATAAGGTGGAAGATGACCTGAAAGACTCAACTCTGCGTATTGAACAACTAACCGAGGAGAACATGTATCTGAAGAGAAGCTTGGAGTTGTTTGAAACGATGAAGGCAGACTCACCTAACCAAAGTAGCTTTGCATATCAATCTAGGGAAGCTGGACCTCAACTTGAAGTTTCTTGCCAGTCTAGCTCTGCACCCGCAAATCTGATTGATGATGATGGTTCAAAATGGTTTGGAGTTATGAAAAGACACGAGGAGGAGGCAGAGAGAGTACTTGAAAAACTTGAGAAAGCAATTGGAGATATGCACTCTCAGTCAGCTTCTATGAGTAGGTCATCTGGTAAAGCGGTTTCACCTGGTGTGTCAAAACTTATTCAAGCTTTTGAGCCAAAGGACCATGATGACGAGCACCACCCAGAGGAGCTTCAGTCATTTGAAAATCAAACAGATGCAGATCCCTATGTGCTAATTCAAGGGCTAACAAAAACATTAAGAGCGTTGCTGAAAGATTTGGTGTTGGAAGCTGGCAACGGCTACCAATTTCTTGAGGGAGAGAAGAGCTGCAAAACAGCCGCTGTTGTTGCTGCTGAAGAACTCAGGGCCAAATGCCAGTCTCTGAATGAACATATTGATCTTTTGGAAGGAGCAAACATTGAGCTAATGGTTTTCAATGAATCTTTAGGGGGATGTTTCTGGAATAGTAAAGAAAAGGAGGGAGAACTTATGGTCCTAAATGAAGCTTTGCGCAAGCAAGAAGTGGCTGCAAAATCTGAGAACAATAAGTTAAGGGGGGATCTTAGCAGCTATCAGGAAAAACTATCTATTTTGCAAAATCAGCTGGGTGAAATGCGTGAAAGCTGCAAAGAGATGGGTTCTGATATCTCTAATCAGGTAGAAGCTCTTTATAGGGAAGTTGTTGACAGAGGATCAATACTTCGAGAAGAATGGAACTCTACCATTGATCAGGTTTTTCAGACACTTCGGAGGCTAGATTTGTCTGTTGAGACTGTTGGCTCCTCTTCGCCGTCAAGAATAGACCATGGTCTAGGGTGCATAAACTTAAGTAGCCGTACTGCTGCATCTATCGATGCTGCCATCAATCTGATCGAGGCTTTGCAGGATCAAGTTGAAGCTTCTCGCCTTGAGTCAGTGAGTACCTCCCGTGAAGTCAAAGAGAAGTTAGATTTTTTGCAAGTTGAAAATGAAAGGTCTGCTAGTCTTTTGCATAAGATTTATAGTAACCTCAGGAAACTTGTGAATGAAAAGCCAGGGCATCTACAAGAAGCTGAAGTTGACGATCCTGAGAAATCAGTAGATCTTTCTCATCCTGGTGCTTTTGATTCCCTACTGGAGCAGTTGCACAGGTTTCTTGATGAGAAAGCACAAGTTGAATTTGTAAATGGAAAGCTGAAGTCTGAGTTGATGGCCAGGACAAAAGATTTTGAAGAACTGAGCAAAAGATCCCTTGAATCAGATTCTATTTTAAAGATGGTTCAAGTGGTTGAAGGAGTCATTGCTTTAGATAGCTTTGAAACCAACGTTAATGACCCAGTATCATGTCTAGAGTCCCTGATCTCTCTCCTAGTTCAGAAGTGTAAAGAGGCAACTGAAGATGCGAGGTTGTCCAGGAAGGAATATGCTTCCAAGGAAGCACAAGTGATAGATCTGCAGGGACAAATGGATCACTTGAGCTTATTACTTGTTCAATGTGAAAATGAAGTTGTTGTCCTTAGGGAAAGTTTGAAGAGAGCTGAGGAAGAGGTTGTAGCTATCGGTTTGCAATATCAAGAGAAAGTTGCTGATATTGAGCAGTCTGAGCAACGGGTGTCATCTCTAAGAGAGAAGCTTGGCATAGCAGTCACCAAGGGCAAAGGTTTGATTGTGCAGCGTGACAGTCTTAAACAATCTCTTGCTGACACATCCGCTGAACTGCAGAAATGCTCTGAGGAGTTGCAATTGAAAGATGCAAGGCTTCAGGAAGTTGAAATGAAACTCAAGACCTATTCGGAGGCAGGTGAGCGCATGGAAGCTTTGGAATCTGAACTCTCATACATTCGCAACTCTGCTACTGCATTAAGGGAGTCATTCCTTCTCAAAGACTCTGTTCTTCAGAGGGTAGAGGAGATTTTAGAAGATTTGGAGCTTCCAGAGCATTTCCATTCAAAGGATATCATTGAAAAAGTTGATTGGTTGGCAAAGTCAGTTGCTGGGAACTCTTTGCATCTGGCTGAATGGGATCAGAAGAGCTCTGTTGGGGGATCATACTCTGATGCTGGATATGCACTCACTGATGGATGGAAAGAGGCGGCACAGTCAAACTTGGGATCTTCCGAAGACCTTAGAAGAAGATTTGGGGAGCTCCAGGGCAAGTTTTATGGGTTGGCAGAACAAAATGAGATGCTTGAACAATCCTTGATGGAAAGAAACAACCTTGTGCAGAAGTGGGAAGAGATCTTGGACGGGATAGATATGCCTTCACACTTGAGATCTATGGAGCCAGAAGATCGGATTGGTTGGTTAATGCTTGCATTTTCAGAAACTCAAAACCAGTACAACTCTCTCCAACAAAAGTATGATAATTTTGAATCATCGTTTGCATCAGCAAGCGCTGAACTGGAGGAGTCACGCAGAAAAATATTTGAGCTTGAGAGTGCATATCAATTGGCTGTCAGTGAGAAAGAGTTGCTTTTGAAGAACTTGGAGTCTCTTAACTTTGATTATGAGGAAATGTCAAGGAAAACTGCTCAATCTGATATAACTAATGATGATTTACGGAGCAGATTAGGTGACTTGCAGAAGAAACTGAACGAAATGCTTGGAGCAGAGGAGCATATTCATCATCTTGAAGGTGAAATAAGAAGATTGGGAGATATGGTCAAAGATACCCTTCAGAATTCTGAGACAGACGATGCGTTATTTAGCTCTGGTAGCACTGAAGCTTTGGAACAGCTACTTAGGAAGCTTATAGAGAAGTATACTGCTCTTTCTTTACCTTCTGAGTCTGAGTTAACACTTGAGCATGTTGATAAAGGGACTGATCTCTCTCATGAAGAAAATAGAGAAAGTAATGTCAGGTGTGCTGAAGATGCAGATGGAGGTGCTCTCAGCAGAAAATTGGAGGATGCTCTCAGCGACTTGTTGTCCTTGAAGGAGGAGAGGGAGAATATTGTGTTGACTAATCAATCATTGGTTCGTGAACTTGAAGAATTAGGTATCAAAAATAAAGAACTGCAAGATCTACTCAGTCAGGAGGAACACAAGTCATCATCTTTAAGAGAAAAATTGAATGTTGCAGTTCGGAAAGGCAAGTCCTTGGTGCAAAACCGGGACAGCTTGAAGCAATTAATTGAAGAGTTGAATGGTGAAGTGGAGCACTTGAAATCCGAGATCAAGTTGCAGGAAAATGCTATTTCAGACTATGAACAAAAGTTAAAAGATTTATCTGTATCCCAGGAGAGGATAAAGACCGTAGAATCTGAGAGCTCAATCCTGAGAGATCAATTGGCAGAAAAAGACTCTACCTTGAGCATGATTTTGAGTGCCCTGGATGATGTTAATGTTGGGTCTAACATTGGTAATCCTGTCGAGAAGCTAAAAACTGTTGGGCAATTATGCCATGATTTGCAGTCAGCTCTTACTTCTTCCGAACATGAAGCAAAAAAATCTAAAAGAGCAGCTGAGCTACTTCTTGCAGAGCTAAATGAGGTGCAAGAAAGAAATGATGGGCTACAAGAGGAGCTAACAAAGTTTCAGAGTGAACTCTTTGAACTGTCCAAGCAAAAAGAATCTGCTGAAGTTGCCAAACATGAGACCCTTGCACATTTAGAAAAGCTATCTTTTGCTTACTCAGAAGAAAGAAAGAACCAATTAGCTGAAATCACGATGCTAAAATCTGGTGTGGATCAGCTAAGGGAGGATCTCTTGGTATTTGACCGTTTGCTCAATGATGTTCTATCCTTGGATTTGGAGACTATGCGCAATCTCAGTTCTAGTATGAAAGTATGCCTAGAACAAACTGATCAAAATCACTTTCCTCTACTTGTGACTGATGCTTCAAGTGGCCTTAACTTTGCAGAAGCAGAAAACAAGGTACCACAGTTTTATGTCATTTCATGTCACTTGTCTTATTTTGAATGCTTATAAATTTCTTTTGGGCTGAGCAATATCAAGTCTATCACTTTCCAGTTGTTCCACGAATAAGCTAGCAAAAGATTATCAAGAATATAGCTTACTTCTTTCTGCGGGGTGATTTGAAGATTTTTCATATTTTTGGAAAGTTTATAAATTTCCAATCAGCTTTTTAACCTAGTTTATATGATGATGTGGCATCTTTGAATTGTTAGGAATTTCGATAATCTTTAAGGCTGATTAAAGGTGGATTTCCTCTTAACATTGATTTTGGGCTGAGAACATACATTATAGGACCTTCACTATTTGAAGTTTGCTAAGGTAGTTGATCTCCAAATATTTTGGTGGAGGAAAAAAGATTTTTATCTTTTGCGGGACAAGGAAAGGAAATACGTTATCACGTCACACTTTGTTAATCTCCCTTGCAATTGGTATGGAAAAATAAGGAGAAAATGACTAGTATAAGGTCAGTGTTGTCAAAGGCGGACTTAAAGTGCGCTTAAGACCTACAGCGAGGCTCAAAACATGATGAGTGCTTCGCCTCGCTTTGTGGATACTTCAGTGTTCCATCAAGTCTCTAAGGCATACTTTTCTTTGCCAATGAGTGTATTCCCGAAAAGGTGATACTGAAAAATTGATATTTCACTTTATCATAATTTTTTTTCAATATTTTTGTCCATATATTTGTTATTCATGCTTATAGTTATTGGTCTTGGACTACGTATACATATTTATACTTTTTCTCTAGTTGCGCCTTTTTTTCGTTAAAGCTCACGCTTTATTTGCGTTTTGCGGTTAAAACCCAAACAAACCTTAGAGCTTTTTTGCGCTTTTCGCCTTTGATAACATTGTATAAGGTCCAGAATCTCTTCCTATTTGTCTGAGAAATGTACCAGACATATATTAGTAAATCCTGTTAGCGTTAAACCTTGTGAAATTTACTGGTAATGATATATAGCAGTTCTTGTTGATTTTGTACCAGTTTAGGAACAGGCAATTTATCACAATTTTTGCGTCTGTTGATGAATCTGTGACGTACTTTTTAATGTGTTACCTTCTGATCTTGGAGTACAAGATGACTGTTCTGTATTACACATTTCCTGCTTCCATAGTTTGTTCTCATTTCTTTCTATTGTGCTTTCAATTACTTCTGCCTTGAATTGCTGTTTACATGTTTAACTTGAACTACTGTTTACATAAAATTGAAATATGCTAATGCACTTTTCAATTTTCATCCTCATCTGTCATTCTCTCCTTAAAGAATATTCTAGGTTTTCGCAGATCTTTTTCAAATTTTTGTTTAAATATATATTCCTCCAAATGCTTAGATGACGGAGAGCTGAAAGGTCTATTGAAGTAATAATGTTTGTGTACTTGCTGCAGGTTTTCAATAAAGAAATTGGTTCTATCAACGTAAAGTTAAACAGGCATTCCCGTTTATTGCATGAAGAAACTGCCCATATATCTGAAATATTAAGAACCATACATGAAGAAATATCCTACCATAAGCAGCACTCAAATTCGTTGAAGACAGACGTGATGCGGTTAGAATCTATTCAAAAGGAGAAAGATGCAGAATTGTTTACTGTGCAAAGATACAGTGCTATGCTTTATGAAGCTTGTACCACTTTGGTCATGGAAATTGAAAGCGGAAAATCCGAATTGGCTGGAAACAGCTTAGCTACTGGAGCTTCCAGAATCAATTCAGTGTATCGAAGTTTAGCTGAAGGAAATGATTTAACTGAGAAGACTGACCAGTTTTCTGAGGAAGGTATTAGGTCAGCAATAGAGAAATTATTCATGGCTGTGAAAGATATTATGAGTCTGCAAAGTGATATTGCTGAAATTGGCCAAAAGGATATGAGAGCTGCTATATCGAATCTTCAGAAAGAACTTCAGGAGAAGGATATACAGAGAGAAAAAATATGTGCTGAACTTGTTAGTCAGATTAAGGAAGCTGAATCTGTTTCAAATAGTTATTCGCAAGAGCTTCTAATAGCAAAATCTCAGATGGATGATTTACACAGGAAGGTGGACCTGATGGAGGAGGAGCGAGATTCCTTGGCACACAGGATAAAAGAACTGCAAGATCAGGGTTCCAGCTTTGCTGACTTACAGTTAAGAGTTAAAGCACTTGAAGACATGCTAGCTGCAAAGGAACAAGGTGATTTTATTGAGCTCAATTTCCAGCATTTGAAACTTTGAACTTAATTCTTTTGTTTGTTATCAGCTTTAAACCAAACTCCTAACTTCTAAAAGTATTTTCTATTTTGTATGACTATAGAAAATGAGGCACTGATGCAAGCACTGGATGAGGAGGAGGCCCAAATGGAAGACATGGCAAACAAGATGGAAGAAATGGAGAGAGTCCTACTTCAAAAAAATAAAGATATGGAGAACCTTGAAGTTTCCCGGGGGAAGACTATGAAGAAGCTTTCTGTTACAGTAAGCAAATTTGATGAACTTCATCAACTATCTGAAAGCCTTTTGTCTGAGGTTGAGAATCTTCAGTCACAATTACAAGAGCGAGATACAGAGATTTCTTTCTTGAGGCAAGAAGTTACAAGATGCACTAATGATGCAATAGCTTCTGCTCAGATGGGTAGCAAAAGAAATACTGATGAAATCCGCGACTTTTTGACATGGGTTGACAAGATGATTTCCCGAGTCCAGACGCATGATATGAATTATGATGATGCAAAAATTAACCAGATCCATGAATATAAGGAAATGTTAGAGAAGCAGGTCGTGTCTGTGGTATCTGAGCTGGAGGATCTGCGTGCACTGGCACAGACAAGAGATTTGATGTTGAAAGTAGAGAAAGATAAAGTAGAACAGCTGGTTAGGAAAGAAGAATTTCTTGAGAACTCTTTGCGTGACAAGGAATCTCAATTAACCATGCTTCGAGGGGCCAGTGACATGGGGCAACTAGTAAATTCTACATCGGAAATTATAGAGATAGAGCCAGTGGTATGTCATTTCATTTATTTTGTTCTATTCATCAATTTTATTTTTTGGTTCCATCAAGCTGCCTAACTGTTTTATAATTGATAATATTTCATATCAGCCAATTAAGGTGAAGCATATTAAAAGATTTATTTGTTTTGTAGATACTTTTGTCTTCAAAATCGGAATATGCTTGATTGCTGTTCCTTATTCTCCATTTAGTAATCAACTAAAACTACGACAAAGATCCAGCATATCAGTAGTACAAGAATTAGCAAGTGATTTGTTTCATATTATCATCATATACCTATTGGATGAGCTCTTGTACTTTGAATAAAATCATCTATTCTATTGTCTGTCTTGTACAGACACCTAGAGGGAACATTAGCTTTTGATATGATCATATCATATGAACTACGTCAAACTGGAAGCAGGTAGGATTTGCATTAAATTAGATAAGCCAAAATGGATTTACATATCAGTGAACTGGAAATTTAAAGTCTGGAGGTCTAGTATCAGGGTTGTAGGATAGGGGCTTCTAGATTTTTCGTACTCCTTTCCGGGGTGGGTGAGGCGTGGTAGGGCCGCCCATAGATGATTAGTGTGTGTTCTCTTATGGTAGTCATTTATGGTAGTTGCCGTTTTAATACCATTGCATGCCTGCTTATTCATGGTACATATGTCTCTTATGTTTAGATAATTTTTATGCGATGTATGCTGGAGTAACTAATGCGTGTTTTGTTTTTGTTTTTGTTTTGTTTGCCTTTCCTTTCCTTGCGCCGAGGGTCGGTTGGAAACAGCCTCTCTTCCCTCTCGGGTAGAGGTAAGACCTGTTTTGATATGATCATATCATATGAACTACGTCAAACTGGAAGCAGGTAGGATTTGCATTAAATTAGATAAGCCAAAATGGATTTACATATCAGTGAACTGGAAATTTAAAGTTCATAGCCGCAATGAGGTGAAATGTAGGACATGAAAAATACAAATGCCAAATGCTGCAAGACTTTGGCTCTCCGTTACCAAGATTTCCTGAAAGAACTGATTCAGGGGAATGTTGTACGTACCTTTCCCAAAAAAAAAATGATCCAACGAAATTTCTGGGAAAAGCGAGCAAAAGGAGGAATAGGTGCTCTTGAGAACAAAGAAAGACGCTAAAAGGTGTGGGATATTAGATTGAGAGCATGTCTGCCATGATTTCTCAATAGCTAAACAGACTGCCGTTGTCCTCCTTTGGTGAAAGGAGAACGTGTGAAGG
The DNA here is from genome assembly GCA_032618575.1 of Nicotiana noctiflora. Classification (NCBI taxonomy): domain Eukaryota; kingdom Viridiplantae; phylum Streptophyta; class Magnoliopsida; order Solanales; family Solanaceae; genus Nicotiana; species Nicotiana noctiflora. The sequence continues at coordinate 283,153 of JASVEL010008348.1, read as the reverse complement.
ATGTACTAATATATGAATTTCTGAGGATGCTTATTGAGTTTGCTCTCCACATCATTCTGTTCCAAGTATATATGTACTTCATGACAACCTTTACTAAAGTTTGAGTTCTGGAGGAAAACAATAAAGTCACTTCCGACTTAAAAAAAAAAGAATCACTTCCCAGGAAATCTGGAGCTCTATATTTGATGTGAGAGTTTGCGGAGATCTTCTTGAGGGAAATTTTTGTTTGGATTATTGTTTCTAGGGAGAAGTTCTCAGAAAACAAATGTGTATAGATTGGTTCTTTTGGAGACGGGAAACTATAACAATCCTCTACTATGTAAAAATACGGACTATTTCTTCAGTGATCCTAAAGAAACGCTAATATAGACTAGTACTGATATTTTTACCGGAAACAGCCTCTCTCCCTTTTTGGAAGTAGGGGTAAGGTCTGTGTACACTCTACCCTCCCCAGATCCCATTTGTGAGATTACACCGGGTTGTTGTTATTGTAGACTAGTACTGATATTTTAGCATCAAACAATATTACAAAACTTAAGGAAAAGATAAATAGTTATTTTCATTTTTGGACAATAGCTGAAGATGGAAGGAATCATAATGAAGTATATATTTAAAAACAAGTTGAAAAAGGGAGGACCAAAATGATAACCTTTTAAAGTTTGGTGGCTGTTTGTGAAGTTTGTTTGGGTTTGGTTTGATACATAACAAAGACACACGGTTTTTGACTCTCTGCTTTTTCTCTTATCCATTGATGCGGATGGTCTAACTCATCATTAGTTAGAACTTGTACTTGTAATGCTTATCTAGTAGTGCTTGGCTAATATGGATTATTATGTGTGACAGCGACCTTGAGTTTAATCGCTGGTTTTTACAAGATTTCTATCAATATATAATATAATATAACAACAAAAGGAAGTTGAAATGTATTCTCAAAAGTTTATGATGGTAGAGAAAGTTAATTTTTTCAGATTCAAGATGTTGAATACTAATTTAATATCACTAAGCTATGGACCTGTAGTAAGAGTGTGCTTAGTGTAGAAAGAATTGGAAAATGATAATAGCATGCTATGGATTAGCCCTGAAAGGTCTTTGTATTTCATCTCTAATAATATCTTTAGTATTATGTGGCTAAACATCATGTTCTTGCAGCTATACTTCTTAACATTATTGTTTTTTTTAAATCGGTACACTTATTGGCACTATTTTCTTATGCTCTTCAAATGCAGGCCAACAAAAGGGTAATGCCTGGAACTGTTGCATCTCAAGTTCGCAGTTTGCGGAAAACTAATAATGACCAAGTAGCTGTTGCGATAGATGTGGATCCTGAGAGTGGGAAACTAGAAGATGAAGATGATGATAAGGGTAATGACTTCCTATTGCTAGTATATTTGAAGAATCAACATTGAAGTCTGATTGTTTGATAACATTCTTTTTGATTGATAAACATGTTTACTGTATTCTGTTATCTTGTTACTCCGGTTATATGGTAAGTTGACTCCAATATTGAGTCTAATGCCAAATGGTTGGAGATTGAGCTTACGTTCACTGTGGTTGTGGAGGCGGCTTTGTTAGGCTGTAGCATAATGCATGAAGGTTCTTTCAAACATCATATCTTCAGATAACATTTTTTCTGCTCTTGTATAATCTCGATGATTTCGCTCCTTTAACCTTGTGTTTCATGCTTTGTCTGATGTCTCTTTTATTTTTCTTATTCTTGATGGGAACTAGATTGAGTTTTCCTGATGATAGATAATCTTAGAAAGACATTGTGGTGTTAAGAAGGCACTCTGATGATTGGTTGACAAAACTAAATTCCTTTCTTTTCCCTTTTCTTTCCTTTCTTTTTTTCTTCTGGGTGGTAGGCCACAGGGTGTGGAAGAGGGTATTGGTTTTTCTCTCTCATTTGTATATATGTGGTTGTAGAGCTTTCTGTTAGAATCTTTGTTTGTATTGAAGATGAAATCCCTAGATTACTGTTAAATTTAGGTGTTTTATCTTAGTTACATTCATTCCCGAAGTCTTGTTCTCCTTATACCTTTTAAATGGTGGTTTGGTTGGTATTCACATCTTCAGACTGCTGATAACACCTTTCCTTCTTCTCAGCTCATGGTTTCAAGTCGCTAACGACATCAAGGATTATCCCACGGTTTACAAGGCCCATAACTGACATGATAGATGGTCTATGGTATGGCAAATGTCATCCCTTGCTTTCATTTTCTATGCATTTGAAATTTTTGTTATCTAACAAAAGCCATATTGTGTCTGAATTCTAGGGTATCTTGTGATCGGACATTAATGCGGCAGCCTGTTCTACGGCTTAGTGTGATCATCTATTGGTTTGTGTTGCATGCTCTTCTTGCGACATTTGCAGTATGAGAAGAATAGGTCAGTTCTCTCATCTCGTCTCCCGTCCTTCTGTTTTCTGTTGTGTTTTGCTCTTAGTGTTGGGTTTTCTTTACAGCTTTCTTGTTGCTGTATGTGGAGAATTAAGTCGCCTAAATAAAATCATAATAAGATCCTCATTCTTTTAACTTTGAATTGTAAGAGACCGGAGTTGGGGAATCTTGGAATGCAATTATCGCCTGCCTTGTTTTACTAATCTCTTTCACATAGTGAGAATTGAACACCTAACATGCCTTTATTTCTTATCGAGTGATGAAATACAGTTTGCTTCCATATTCTGCAGGTCCGTTGTCTGATTTTCTCACCGTGATTAGTTGTGGAGTCACAGCAAGATAGTGCACTGATGTCTTCACAATTTTCTGTAAATCATCCAAGTTAGTTTGGCTAGATTTTGGCTGATAATTCATTATTTTGCTCAACCAGGAATTTGTGATTTGTAATGTTTTTTTTTGTGAATCACGTTCTTGGTTGTATTCATATAGGCAATCCATAGCAGTGTATCCAAATATGAGATTTCATAGCAGTAGGGGCATATGGATGGGAAAATTAGTTTAGTGACCCAGCAGAATCAAAGATCTGTAATTTTTTACTAGTACCCATTTTCTACAGTTTTTTCTTAATAAGAAATGTGTAGGTTGCTTCTTATTCTACAGCATTGCTTTTATGCCCTTTTAGTATTAGGTTAGGTGCAGCGACATACACAAGAAATTTAGCACAAGAATGTTGGAATTGACCTCTCGTACGTTAACATGTGTTTGATTTTGGTGGGGATTATATTATGATGAAATGGGAAATTACGGTAAGCGTACGTTTTTTTCTTGTGGTTATATTTTACATTCATCAAATGTTTCATGTGAGTGATCATACTGTTTAGTTGTTTAAAAGACATTCTTAGATGATTCACGTTAGTACCTGTTACCGCCATGGTCAGAAACTTTGCAGCACTGAATTAGATGTATGTAAATCTGGATATTGATGTTGTACTGACCATCTATTTACATTCTCCTGTTTGCTACAAAATTTTAGCACTTTAATGTCACCGTTTATACTATACAAATTTTTTGTTAGGGCAACACCACTGGCAGTCCCAATATAAGTTTTGGCACCTCTCAACTAGGTTTAAATTGTTAATATGTTCTGCAATTTTTGTCTTAAAAATAATCGTCGTTCTTATATTGATGATCTAGTTACATTGTCTAGTGTGATACAATTTTTTACTGTCCCTTACATCTTTGTTAGGGAAATGCTGACAGATCCAAAATTTAAGGCGCAGAATCTTCAAAACCTAATGCTTTCGATTTAACTTATGTATGCGTACTAGGAAATTTATTCCCAAAAAAAAAAAAAAAAAAACATATATTTACACTGCATCAACTATAGTGAAAGAGTAATGGGTACAATGGTATTAATTTACAATCTTGGATCCGTTACACTCTACGTAAAGTATTTGAAATAACATGAAGTAAGTTAATTTTTCTATACTTGAAAATTAGATCATCTTTGAAATGAAGTTAATTTTGTTAATTTTGAGGTTACTAATATTTAATATCACGGACTGCAAATACTAAGAGGGTTAGAAAGTTTAGAAGCTAAACAAATCGAAGAAAATACGTTTCGTCGAAACTGCAAGTTGGGAATGTTAAAACATGAACTTTTGGTGTGATGCTAGGGTGATTAACATGATAAGGATGTGATATTATGAGGTATTTTAGTCGTATTATAGTTGTGTGTTAAGTTTTAAAGTCAAACGAGTTAGGGTACAAAAGTCTTGTCGCAAGTTACGTCCATAATTTTACTTAAAATATAGGTTTAATGTTACTAAGCTTTTCTCTCAATGTGAGTGGAATTACGGAGTGACCTACCAATCATTTTGAATATCTATGAGCCTGCATTATATTGTTTGTCGATACGACATCGGAGTAGAGAAATATTTGCGTTTTGCGAGACTGCACAAGCAACTCCTTTCGAGATCCACAAGGACAGTTGAAGTTTATCTTGATATATAAAGTTGTAGGCTTCATCTCTAAGCATCATTTGGACCCAAATAAGACTTAAAATGTCTCTCTAGACATCCAAAATACATCCTTAGGGTTTTGAAGCAATTTCATCATCTGCAACTCAAAATCAAGACGTAAACACATCAACGCGATCCTTACGACATAGGTAAGATTTTGCCATCCCCCTTTCTCCTTATAACTCGTGCTTTGAAAAGAGCTTCGTAGTTGAGGAAGCTTTTCACCTTCGTATTTTAGTTATACAAACATAAGTAAGGGTGTAGATCAAAGGGAACAAGGTCTGGAAGCATAAACATAAGAGGTATGTAGGGTTTTTATTTCGTTTTCGGCATGATTTGGTTTATCTATGTTCTAGCCTTTCCTCTTGATATTTTAAGGGTTGTTCAAGGAAAATTTTAGCATGTATGTTATCCTTGTATATTATTCAATCCATATGTGAATTATGGACGAAAATAGTTTAGGTTGAAAGTTCAAAACCTAACTAAAACAAAAAGGGCGAATTGCTCATTTGGCCTATGCCACCCGAACATCTGTTTGTTCCGTTCCTTTGATGTTTTTATGTATACCTAACATCCATATGATCCTAATAGCTTCACTTAATAATATATAAGCTTAATTATTAGGTGTTGATGCTTAGATTATTCCTAAATCATATTTAGACTTTCATGTCATAAGTTAGCCGCTATGAGTCGACATTACATTCACAGTTACGTTTTGTTGATCGTTTGACACTATTGTGGATAACTAGATATTCTTTCGTTTGATGTCATCGTCTTGGCCGGTTATCTATTCCCGAGTAAGAGACTAATGCTAGAGTTTGAATAGGCTTTGAACTAGTGGTTAAACATAGTGAAGAAAATGTTGAGATTAGAAAGTCTCCGCTTTATCTTTTAAAAAGGGTTTAACCATTCAGTATCCACAATCCGCTAGTCTAATTTATCTCGCTTCACGATGTGTATGCCTATTAAAGGGTAAAAATTACCTATTAGCTTTTTTTAATTTTTAGGGCTCGAACTCGAGATCTTTGGTTAGAGGTGGAGGAATCTCATCTATTTCAACATACCTCTTATTTTTAACATTCGGTCAAATATGTCTAAAACAATTTTGAGAAGAGGTGGCTTTCAGACTTGCACTACCACCAAGTCTCCCTGCAGTTCATCTAGTATTCCATGTTTCTATGCTCCAGAAGTATCACGTCGATCCGTCTCATGAGTTCGACTTCAGATCAGTCTAGTTAGACAAGGATCTATCTTATGTTGAGGAGCCGATGTCCAATTTGGACAGGCAGGTTCTAAAGTTGAGGTCGAACAACATTGCTTTAGTGAAGGTTCAATGAAAGGGTCATCCAGTCGAGGAGGTGACTTGGGAGACCGAGCATGTCATGCGCATTCATTATCCTCATCTTTTCACCACTTCGGGTATGTCTTTATACCCGTTCGAGGATGAATATTTGTTTTAAGAGGCGAGGAGGGGGATGTAACGACCCGGCCGGTCATTTTAAGAGTATTAACCCTGATCCCCTATTTATATTTCCCTCTGCTTCATTTTATATAAACTTAAATTGTCAGGGTGCTTGGTGTCGGGTTCGGGTGAGTTTCAGAGTGAAACATGACACATAGTCCCTCATTTTGAAGTTTGAGTTGTAAGAGTTGATTGTAATTTGACCTATGTGAAGATGACTCCGCAGTGGAGTTTTGTTAGTTCCAATGGCTTCGTATAGCGATTTTGTTCTTAGGAGTATGGTCAGATGTTGATTTGGAGGTACGGAGGTCATTTCGGCATTAATTGGCGAAAGTTGGAAAATTGGAAAGTTTTTGGGATGTTTGACCAGGGGTGGACTTTTTGATATCGGGCTTGGATTATGTTTTCGAAAGTTGGAGTGGGTCCGTAATGTCAAATGTGACTTGTGTACAAAATTTAAGGTCAATCAGACTTGATTTGATAGCTTTCAACATTGGATGTAGAAGTTTGAAGTTCTAAAGTTCATTAGGCTTGAATCGATGCACAACTCATGTTGTTAGCATTGTTGGATGTGATTCGAAGTCTCAACTAAGTTCATATGATGTTTTAGGACTTTTTGGTGTAATTGGTTGAGGTCTTGGGGGCGTTGAGTGGTTCCGGGTGGTTAACAGATAAAACTTAAAGTTGAGTGAATTGCTTAAGTTGGGCATCTGCTGGTGTAATCGCACCTGCGGAGTCCTCATCTCAGGTGCAAGCTCGCAGAAGCGAGAAATGAATCTCATATGCGACCTAGAAGAGGCTTGGCCTTTGGTCCCACGAGCGACGTGAATGTCGTAGAAGTAGAGCCGCTTCTGCAGAAGGATGATTGCAGAAGCATTGAGTGAAGGAGCTGAGGTGGCCAAGGCTTCCGCAGAAGCGGACGAGATGGCACAAAAGTACGTCCGCAGATGCGGATGGTGGTGCGCTGCTGTGATATTTGGGAGTTTAAGTGAACTCCACAGATGCGGGAGATTTCACCGCAAAAGCGGTACCGTAGAAGCGTATTTTGGATAGCAAAAGCAGAAAGTGTTGGGCAGAAGGTTTAAAATTGAGGGTTTGCCATTTTCTTCATATTTTGAGATAGAAAGCTTTGATTGAGGCGAGACTTTTGGGGATTATTAGAGGAAACATTTGGGTAAATATTCTTGACTTGTTTTTTTTATTATGTTCCACTAATCTATCATTAATTTCATCATTTTATTAAGGATTTGGATTGTAAAATTGGGGGAAAATGATGTACGGTTCTCAAACCAAATTTTGAGGTTTTGATCGAGGTTTTGGTATCAAACTTGAGTAATTTTGGTATAGGTGAACTCGTGGTTGAACGGTGTTCGGATTTTATGACTTTTACCCGATTCCGAGATGTCGGCCCGAGTCGATATTTTGGGTCATTTTTCTAATTTCTTGTTAAAGTCATGATTTCTGTATTATATTAGTTTCATAAAGTCATATTTATAGTATGTAATTACTTTTTTTCTAGACTTGAGCCATTCGGAGTTGGAAGGTCGAGGAAAAGGCACCCTTATTGATTCATTAAGATTGGTTTGAGGTAACTGACTTACCTAACATTGTGTAGGATTTGGTACTATTGTAATAATTTGTGTTATGTGAGCGCAGTGTATACGAGGTAACGAGTGCGTACATGGTTTAAATGTTGAAATTCCGATCCTTGCTAATTATCTTCCTTTTTATGCCTTAATTGAGGTATTTTAGCGTGTGTAGTCATCATGATTAGGCTAAGCTTCTAGTGGTGCACATGTGCAATATATGGGGGATTTAAGTGAACTCTAACGATGTGGGAGATTTCAGCACAAAAGCGGTACCGCAGAAGTGGATTTCTGACAGCAAAGGCGGAAAATGCTGGGCAGAAGGTTTAAAATAGAGGGTTTGCCATTTTCATCATATTTTGAGATAGAGAGCTTGGACTGAGGCGAGATTTTGGGGGATTTTCAGAGGAAACATTTGGGTAAGGATTCTTGACTAATTTTTTATTATGTCTGACGACCTTGAAACACACACTTAAATATGCTCGCTAGTCAAATATAGTATAATATAATATCGTATCCATATAGATTGGATTTAAAATAGTATTTTGACCTCCTCTGGCTCTCTCCTCTCTCTTTGTGTTTCTCTCTCCTCTCTCCCTTCCCCAACAGTAAATTTTATCCCACCCACCCCTCCACTCCGGCAACCCCAAGGCGACCAGCCGCCTTCACCCCCCCTCCACCCATCCACTCCGGCGACCACCAGGTAAGGTCACCTCTCTTTTCTCTCTCTTCTCTCCCCCCCTCCCGCCCCCAGCCCTCCGCCCAGCCCCCCCTCCCCGCCTCTGTTTCTCCACCACCCTCTCCCCGACTCCGGCGAGTTTGCCGGCAGCCCCCCCTCCCCTCTGCCTTCGTTCTTCCTCCTCTCCTCTCTCTTTCTCCCTTCCCTCCTCCCCCCTCGCTCCCCTCTCTCTCCCATTCCCCCTACCCCTCTGCCCCGCCACTCCTCTTCTCCCCTCCCCTCATTTCCCCCACCTCCCACTCCACTTTCAGGCAGTCCCTCCCCCAAGTCAGGTAACAACCCTATCCCCCCCATTTTGGTATGGTTGATTTTGTGTTTGTGCAGGTTCACGATCTGATGCTCCCGGTAAATCCCAGGATAGGTGACAAGGCGCCTTTGTGGCGTTTGGGAGTGAAGAGCTAAGCAACACCGGCCGGGACGTGCAAGTGGAGGCAACACTTGACCTCGGGCGCCTACCTTTAGGTTTTTCTACCGGGAGTTGGTACCTCCCGCCTCTCATTTAACTTGTACACCTTTTTCGTGCTCTCGCTAGCATTTCTTGTGAGATTTACTCTGTTGCTATCTAGTTTGCATCCTTTTCGTATCTCCCTTTGTATGCGTCACTATTCCTCATAGTCGGTTGGAGGGATAGTGGCCGCGGCGGGGGATGTAAGTGCAAGGTCATGTCCTCAGGGGGTGGGGGTGGTGGCCGGGGGTAAGTAGGGGGGCAGGGAGAGGTTCTGCGGGTAGGGCGGGAGGTAAGGGTGGGAAGAGGGTAGCGGACGCACATAGATTAAGGATCGGGTCGTGGAACATAGGCACCCTGACGGGTAAGTCCATTGAGTTGGCGAAGACTCTTCAGAAGAGAAGGGTCAACATAGCATGTGTCCAGGAGACTAGGTGGAAAGGGACGAAGGCGCGGGATACTGACGGGTTTAAGTTGTGGTACTCTGGGGTCGTGAGGGGTAAAAATGGAGTGGGCATCCTGGTGGATAAGGACCTTAGGGAGTCCGTGGTGGAGGTTAGGCGAGTGAACGATAGGTTGATGTCTATTAAGTTGGTTATCAGGGGTTGCGTCCTCAACATAATCAGCGCCTACGCACCGCATGCGAGCTTAGATGAGGAGGTCAAGAGGCATTTTTGGGACGTCTTGGATGAGTTGGTGCGTAGTATTTCCCAATCTGAGAAGTTGGTCATTGGAGGAGACTTTAATGGCAATACTGGGGCAGATGATAGTGGTTATGGTGAGGTGCACGACGGCTTTGGCCTCGGGGTTAGGAACGGAGGAGGCACTGCGCTGTTGGATTTTGCTAGGGCTTCCGAGCTTCTGATTGCTAACTCGACATTTTAGAAGAGGGAGGAACATTTGGTCACCTTCAAAAGTTCGGCGGCGAGGACTCAGATCGATTACCTCCTTCTTTGAAGGAGCGATAGAGGTCTGTGCAGGGACTGCAAGGTTATTCCGGGAGAATCCCTTTGTACCCTTCATAGACTCCTAGTGATGGATGTCGGACTCTGGGTGAAGAAGAAGTAGAGGGGTGCTCGGGGCCGACCGCGAATTAGATGGGGTGCTATTGACTAAAGAGAAAGCCCAGGAGCTGGAGAGAAGGTTAGTCGAGGGTGGAGCTTGGAGAAGTTTTGGGGTAGCGGACGCAATGTGGTCAGAGACGGCGAATCTGGTTAGGAAGACAGCGCGGGATGTGCTTGGGGTAACCAAAGGTTATCTAGGAAGACATCAGGGCGACTGGTGGTGGAACGATATAGTGCGAGGAAAAGTAGAGGTGAAGAAAAGAAGTTTTGCGAAGTTGGAAGGGAGCACAAGCGAGGAACAAAGGCGGATAAATAGAGAGAGTTATAAGGTGGAAAGGAAGAAAGCAAAACTGGCAGTCACGGAAGCTAAAAACGCGGCTTTTGGTCGCATGTATGAGGAATTGGGGGAGAAAGGCGGGGACAAGAAGTTATTCCGGTTAGCCAAAGTAAGGGAAAGGAAGGCGCGAGACCTGGACCAAGTTAGGTGCATCAAGGATGAGGATGGTAGAGTCCTGATGGGGGAGTCTCAAGTCAAACAGAGATGGCAGGCGTACTTCCGAGACCTTCTCAACGAGGAGGGGGACCAAATTATAGAACTAGGGGAGCTGGGGCATTCAGAGCATCGTAGAGACCTAGGGTACCGCAGACGCATTAGGGTGGAAGAGGTCGTGGGGGCTTTGCGTAGGATGAGTAGAGGTCGAGCGACCGGGCCAGATGAAATCCCGGTGGAGTTTTGGAAATGCATGGGTAAGCCAGGAGTAGAGTGGCTCATCAGGTTGTTCAATGCGATCTTCAGGACCAAAAGGATGTTGGAGGAGTGGAGGTGGAGTACAGTGGTGCCCTTGTATAAGAACAAAGGGGATATCCAGTATTGCAACAACTATAGGGGCATCAAATTAATAAGCCACACCATGAAGGTCTGGGAGCGGGTGATCGAGGCCAGGGTGAGGGAGTCGACATCTATTTCCGTGAACCGGTTCGGTTTCATGCCGGGTCGGTCCACTACAGAAGCTATCCACCTTGTCAGGAGATTGGTGGAATAGTTTAGGGATATGAAGAAGGACCTGCACATGGTGTTTATCGACTTGGAGAAGACGTACAACAAGGTCCCTAGGGAGGTACTATGGACGTGCCTGGAGGCTAAGAGCATGCCAGAAGCCTACATCAGAGCAATCAAGGACATGTATGATGGAGCTAAGTCTAGGGTCAGGACAGTGGGTGGCGACTCTGACCATTTTCCGGTGGTTATGGGGCTCCATCAAGGATCTGCGCTTAGCCCTCTCTTGTTTGCCTTGGTGATGGATGCTTTGACGTGGCATATTCAAGGGGATGTGCCTTGGTGTATGCTATTTGCTGATGACATAGTCCTGGTAGACGAGACGAGGGTCGGTGTTAGCGAGAGGCTAGAGGAATGGAGACAGACTCTCGAGTCTAAGGGCTTCAAACTAAGAAGGTCTAAGACAGAATATTTGGAGTGCAAGTTTAGCGCTGAGCCGAGCGAAGTGGGAGGGAGCGTGATGATTGGATCTCAGGCCATAGCCAAGAAGGATAGTTTCAGATACCTTGGATCGGTGATCAGGGGGACGGGGAGATAGACGGGGATGTCACTCACCGTATAGCGACGGGGTGGTCGAAGTGGAGGCTTGCATCAGGAGTCTTGTGTGATAAGAAAGTGCCACAGAAACTCAAGGGGAAGTTTTATAGAGCTGTGGTTAGACCTGCCATGTTGTATGGGACGGAGTGTTGGCCGGTGAAGAAATCTCATGTTCAGAGGATGATGGTGGCGGAGATGAGGATGCTTAGGTGGATGTGTGGGCTCACCATGTTAGATAAGATTAGGAACGAAGTTATTCGGGAGAAGGTGGGGGTGGCCCCAGTGGATGAGAAGATGCGAGAGGCGAGACTTTGGTGGTTCGGGCATGTGCGGAGGAGAAGCAGCCCGGTGAGGAGTTGTGAGCGGCTAGCGGTGGTCGGTGTGAGGCGAGGTAGAGGGAGGCCTAAGAGATACTAGGGAGAGGTAATTAGGCAGGACATGGCCAGGATGCGGATTTCCGAGGACATGACCCTTGATAGGAAAGTCTAGAGGTCTAGTATCAGGGTTGTAGGATAGGGGCTTCTAGATTTTTCGTACTCATTTTCCTGGGTTGGGTGAGGCGTGGTAGGGCTACCCATAGAGGATTAGTTTGCTTTCTCTTGTGGTAGTCATTTCTGTTTGCTACTGTTTTAATATTATTGCATGTCGATTTATTTATGGTACATATGTCTCTTATGTTTAGTTAATTATTTATGCGATGTATGCTGGTGTAACTAATGTTGCTTTTGTTTTTTGTTTTTGTTTGCCTTTCTTTTCCCTGCGTCGAGGGTCGATTGGAAACAGCCTCTCTGCCCTCTTGGGTAGAGGTAAGGACTGTCTACATATTACTTTGTGGGAATATACTGGGTTGTTGTTGTTGTTGTTGTTGTTGTTGTGGTTTCTAGTTTATTTGCTATCCAAGATGATCAACAGTTGGGAATTATGTGATTTAAACTAAAATTTAACTAAGAGTCTAAACTACTGGCTAATGACAATCAACACAAGTATTAATCAAAGGAAGATATCAATTGGGAGAAGATAGGGTTGATAGGATAGGTGCAAGACAAATGTTTGGGATTTAACTCTAGTTAATTCACTTCTAATGTTCAAGTGAGTCTCTCGCATTCACTTAGTTATTCATTTAACTGATTAGTAGAAAATTCTCTTTCTATTAAGTCTCAACCTAACAAGTTGTACCAATTTTAAGCACACGAAGATGTGCAAGAATTCGTAGTGGATTAGTCTTTAGGGGAACCTCTCTCGATTATCTTCCTAACAAGGTTTAATCAACAATTCTACTAGACTCTTTCGATTACTATGAAGAATTAATAAATTCAACCAACAAGGTAGAATGCAAAAATATAACAAGTTATGCCTCTTTAGATTACATGAACTAGTGAATATAAATGCAACGATTAAAACATCCAAAATGATTCAATACATAAAAACTAGAGTTATAATCCACAAACAAGTATCAATACACCAAATCCACCAAACCCTAAGGAGAACCACTCCATAGAAATGGAGTAATTCATCACAATTAAGTTTAAAATAAAGAAACACATAAAACAATCCAAACCCTTGTCTTGAGTTGAGATTCAATGATTGATTCCTTGTGCTCTTGCTTCTCCAACTTATCCTTAGCCTCCTTAGGTCTTAAATATGTCAAAAGTCCTTCCAATAACTTTTTTACATGTATATATACTAAGTAGGTTCGGGCCAAAACTAACACCTTATCCTACGCGAAATACGACACTTATTCGGAGTTGGACGTGCACGGCCGCGCACCTGGAAGTGTGCTCGCGCACTTGGCCGCACATTTTACACCCTGTTCTGCTCTAGTGCGCAGTTGTGGACCTGGGTGGCGTTCTGTTGGGAATTTAAAAAAAATGTAAAACATGAAAGTTGTAGCCCTTTTAAATAGCTTTCCAACGATATTATGGAGCCCAAACAGCTTTCTGAGTGAAACATCATGTGCATTTTACTGGACAATGGCAATATGCTTGCTCGATTGTTCTTTTCATTCTTAAAGTGCACTATCATCTATTGATCCCCGAACACGATCCCAACTTAATACTTGGACTTGTACTCAAACTTCAAAGCTTCAAAATAACTTGAATTCATTCCATAATATTTACATAGATTGGAATCACTCCTACAAGGCATGCAATACATAATTAGTAAAAAACACTAGCGATTAAAGCTAAACTCAACTAAAGTGAAGTAAGTTAGATTGAAATAAAGAACTAAACACGAGATTATAGCCTACCTTCAATGCCCCACTAGTCTATCATTAATTTCGTCATTTAATTAAGGATTTGGATTGTAAAATTGGGGCAACATTATGGAAGGTTCATGGCCAAATTTTGAGATTTTGACCAAGGTTTTGGTATTATATTTGCGTAATTTTGAAATGGGCAAAATAATGGTTGAACGAGAGTTCATATTTTATGACTTTTACTTGATTCCGAGACGTGGGTCCAGGTCGACATTTTTGGGCAATTTCTAGTTTCTTGTTAAAGTTATGATTTATTTATTTATATTAGTTTCTAAACGTTATATTTATAGTATGTAATTGCTTTCGGCTAGATTTGGGCCATTCGGAGTCGCAAGGTCAAAGAAAAGCATCTTATTGACTGACTGAGCATGGTTTGAGGTAAATGACTTGCTTAACCTTTTGTGGGAAAAATACCCTTAGGATTTGGCACTGTTGTAATAATTTGTGTTATGTGTGTGTCGTGTACGTGAGGTGACGAGTGCTTACATGGGCTAAATGTTGAAATTCTGGTCCTTGCTAATTAGCTTCCTTTCTATGCCTTAATTGAGTTATTCTAGCACGCGCATCTATCATGATTAGCCTAAGCTCACATGTCTATATGTTAATCTCTTAATTGCTATTTGTACTACATGCTTATTTGATTTACCTGTTTCCCTGATTTTCGTGTTTATTCCTTAATTGTTGGATTTCCCTTCTAGAAGTATCATTGTTTTATTTACTGCGTGTTAACTTTCATGATTCTTGGTGGTTTGACTATTTGGTTATTGGCATGAGGTTTCTCTTTTGTGGAGTGTTATTGGCATGAGATTTCTTCCATACAGAGTATTATTAGCATGAGGTTTCTGCCGGGCGGTTATTGTTATTTGCACGAGGTTTTGTCCTGCCGTTTTGAGATATTTACTTTTGGGACTATGAGGCGGTACCTCGGGAGTACCCCTATTGAGTTCCTTTTCTTGCTATGTTGTTGCTCCTTAACATGTAAGGTGTTCTTTTCCCTACGTGTTATGTCTTCTTGTTTTCTTGTGCTTTTGGCTTTCCGTACATTCTTACTATTAATTTACTTGCCTTTCCTTTTTTTTTTTCATCTTCTACCTTATTTCTTATATCCTAGTAGGGCCCTAACCTGATGTCGTAACTACTCAACCAAGGTTAGGCTTGGCACTTACTAGGTACCATTATGGTGTACTCATGCTGCGCTTCTGCACATGCTTTTGTGTAGACCCAGGTACATCCTATGTGTGTTATTGCCTAGAGACTTCAAGGTTTATCTGCCAGCATCTGCAGATCTCGGATTCCCCCTCTATTCTTATTATGTTGTATTTTTTATTCTCTTAGATGCTGATGTATTGATACATTTAGTACTTCTTTCGAGCTTGTACCTTGTGACTACCAGGTTTTGTGAGTTTTCTTACTTTGAATTGAAATTTTACTTGTATATACCGAGCAACAATTTTTAGTTATGTATATATTTGTCAAAGATATTTCAGTAAGTATTTCAATTATTCCGCAATTGTTAGGCTTACCTATTATTAGAGACTAAGGGCCATCACGACATCTTGCAAAGTGAAATTTGGGTTGTGACAAGTTGATATTAGACTCTAGGTTCATAGGCGTCATGAGTCACAACCCCGTTTAGTAGAGTCTCACGGATCGATGCAGAGATGTCTGTACTTATCTTCGGGAGGATATAGAATTTTTAGGAAAAATTTCACTTCCTTGATTCCTTTTCGTGCAAAATAATTGCCTTTAGGATTCTACACTTCTTTCTTTTTGTTCTGTCACAGATGGTAAGGACACGTACATATGGACCGGATGACCAAAAACCTTTGCCCCTTACTAGAGCCGGGAGAGGCCGGGGCAGGGGTAGAGGTCAAGGTCATCCATGTGGTGATGCCAGGGCACCTGCATGGGCTACTACAGAGGATCCACCAATAGCTCCCATCGGAGCGTAGGCACCTGAGATGCCTGTTACTATACTATCTCTTTAGGAGACCCTCGCATAGTTTCAAAGCAAGATCAACACCTTAGCTCAGGCAGGGTTGATCCCACTTGCTCCTACTACATCTTAGACTGAGGGATGGGCATAGACTCCCGCTGCCCACATCCTAGAGCGGCGGGTTTAGGTGGACAAGTTTCAAGGATTTATATTAGTGCAGCTAGTAGCCCAGTTTGGCCCGAGGCTAGGGAAGAGGTTTCTGAGGAGGATAAGCTTAGGCTCGAGAGGTAAAAGAAGCACCACCCTCCTACTTTATGTGGCTTGGCTTCAGAGGATGCCCAAGGATTTTTGGAGGAGTGTCATCGTATCCTTCGTACTATGGGCATAGTGGAGTCTAGTGGGGTTTTCTTTCACCATGTTCCAGCTTAGGGGAGCAGCTTATTAGTTGTGGCATGCTTATGAGTTAGGTAGTCCAGCCGAGGCAGCTTCACCCACTTGGAATCAGTTCTCAGATATGTTCTTGAGTGAGTATGTTCTCACGGTCTCAGATATGTATGGCACACATAGTTTGAGGAGTTGCGCCATGGTGCTATGACCATGTTAGAGTATGCAGTTTGGTTTAGTGATTTGGCTATACATGCGCCATCCATGGTTGCAACTGTTAAACAGAACATCATCGATTTATCGAGGGGCTCAACCCCAACATCAGACTTAGTATGGCCCGAGAGTTGGAGATGGACATTGCATACCAACAGGTTATGGGGATTGCTAGGAGGTTGGAGGGTATGCTGACTCGGGAAAGAGAGGAAAGGGGGGCCAAAAGGTCACGAGAGTTTGGCACATATAGTGATACTCGTACCCCAACTACAGTTCGCCATGGTAGGGCCTGTGCGAGTCGCACTACTCATTCAGCACTTCCAACCGCCAACGGTATTCTGGGAACTCCTAGGACCTAGGCTCCCTATTATGCACCTTTATTGTCCTGTGCACCTCCTGCACGGGGTGATTTCAATGGTTAATCCATCCGATCAGGCCTAAGCCAGCCACATCAGCCACGTCCTCCAAGAGCTTGTTTTAACTGTGGTGACACTCACCACATTGTGAGGTATTTCTGCAGACTTAGGAGGGGTGCACCTCCACAGAGTACTTAGGCACCGTGTGCTCCCCCCGGTCCTCAAGTTATGTGTGACGACCCAAACGGTCATCACCTGTTTTCCTCATCTGTCCAGTGCTTCTGAGGCCTTGAAAACCTTATTTTATATTGCCTCTATTTACGTGTGTAGTCCGGGCACGTAGTCGGAATTTTTTTGTTAGAATATGTGAATTCTATGGAAAATTTGAAGAAATTTGATATTAATATTGATATAGTTGACTTCAACTTTTTTGGTAAACGGACCCGGACCCAAGATCAAACGGTCCCGGAAGGTCCGTAGGAAAATATGGGACTCGGGCATGTGTCCGGAGTCGAATTTCGAGGCCTAGAGCCCGAGATATGAATTTTTCTGTTAAATTGTTTTTCTAAAATTATTAAGGAACATGGAAATGAAAATTGATTAAAAGACCATGGTATCGGGCTCGTATTTTGGTTCCGACACCCGGTACAAGTCGTATATATTATTTAAGTACTTCCTGCAAAGTTTGACGGAAATTGAATGTCGTTTGATGTGTTTTGAACCATGAGTTCCAAATTTGAAAGTTTATGAAGTTTAAAAGAAGAAATCATGAATTTGAGGCTTAATTCTATGAAAACGATGTTATATTGGCGATTTGATCGCGCGAGCAAGTTAGTGGTATGTTTTTGAGGTTGTGTGCATGTTTGGTTTGGAGCCCGAGGGCTCGGGTGAAGATTTGATAGGTCGTGAGAGCAAATTTTGAAAATAACCACAGCTGGTATTTTTCCCAGCTGTCATCTTCGCAATTGCGAAAATTCACTCTCGCAGCGAGAAGCCCCAATATAGCCTGAGTTCGCAAATGCAAACAAAACCTTCGCAAATGCGAAGAGACCCAAAATTACCCTATGTTCTAAATTGCGAACAAAATCTCGCAAATGCGAGGTTGCCCAACATTACCCTATGTTCGCATATGCAGACAAAATGTCGCAAATGCGAAGGTGTCCAGAATTGGCCTATGTTCGCAAATGCGAACAGGGTCTTCGCAAATGCGATCCCCGCAGCCCAGGGACTGTTGCGTTCGCAATTGCGAACATATGTTCGCAATTCCCACATCCGCAACTGTGCAATTTTATACTTAAACGAATTTAGACCTACTTTTCACCATTCTTTCAAAACCCAAAATCCCATAGGCGATTTTTAAGAGCAATATCACTCCAAATCACTTGTAAGTCGATTTTCACTCAACTTTTTCAACTCCTAACGTCATTAAACATATTTTCCATGAGAAATCAAAGGCTTTTATGGTTGAAATTGATGTTTTTGGGTAGAACCTAGGTTTTTCATAAATTGGGGAGTTGGACCTCCATTTGAGGTCCGATTTCAAAACAAATCATATAATTGAACTCGTGAGGGAATGGGTAACTGGATTTTTGTCCGAACCCCGAGTTTCGACCACGTGGACCCGGGGGCATTTTGGGAAATTTTTACTAAAACTTTGGAAAAACCATTTTATGCATCCAAACCAATTTATATAGTGTTTATTAAAGTAATTGAACCAATTGTGATTAGATTTGAGCGAGTTGGAGGTTGAATTACGAGGTAAAGCGATAGTTGAAGGTTAATTGGACTTCAAGGCTTTGAGGTAAGTGTTTGATCTATCCTAGCTTGAGGGAATAGGAATGAGTGTAATAATTTGCTAATTGCTAAATGATCGAGTGCGGTGTATAGGAGTGGTGAAGAGCATCTATACACCAGAGTCTAGCATGACCGTGAGTCATTTGTTGATACATGTTATGAGCTAATGTGGAATTTTCCTAATGTTATATTCTTGAGCCCTTTCCGGGTTGTGAAGGTTAATTATTGTTTCCCTTGCCGGGACCTTGTTGTGTTGTTGATGTTGTTCCCTTGCCGGGATGCGTTATGACTGTTGTTATTCCCTTACCGAGACGGTTTTTGTTACTTGTTTCATTCTTCTTGCCCATTGACTGTGACTGCTTTTTGGGTGAGGAAGAGTGATAATGCACGAAGGGTGATGCCGTGCCATTTTTAATTATGTTCGCACGAAGGATCATTCCATGCCATGTGTTACTATTTATGCACGAAGGATCATTCAGTTCCATGTTTTACTATTTATGCACGAAGGAACATTCCATGCCATTGTTAATTAAATCATGCACGAAGGATCATGCAGTGCCATGAATGTGAGGATGAGAGTAAAATCACGAAGGGTGATGCCATGCACTTTTAAATGATTATTTGGTGAGGATGAGAGTAAAAGCACGAAGTGTGATGCCGTGCAACCATTCAATTTCTTGTTTTGTGATAACTGTTTTGTTGCACTCTGTTTTTACCTTACTGATTAATTATGTATATTCGATTGTGCTCCCCCAGCATATTGCGTTGTTACTTGATTATTTCTCGTTATCTTGTGGTATACATATATATATATATAGAACTGCACAGGTTTATGGGGGTGTACGGTCCTAGGCTTGTCACTACTTCGCCGGGATAGGCCAGGCACTTACCAGCACATGGGGTCGGATTGTGCTGATACTACACTTCTGTGCATTTTTGCATAGGTCCGGGTTTTGAGCAGGAGGAGCAGCAGCAGTAGTATACTAGCGGGATTATTGTACTTCCAAGACCGAGGTAGCTTGCAGACGTCCGCAGGCCCGGCATCTCTTCTTATGTTTTTCATTATTGCTGTAGTCTCATTGTTTCGAGACAGACGGTTATTATATTTCTTTCAGACCATTATGTGTATTTATTCTTAGTAGTTCGTGAGTTTGTGACTCCACATCTTAGGTAGAGGATCTATGTTGAGTATTTCACACTTATATTCAGTTTTATGAAGTAGACTTATGCAGTTAATGTTATTATTATTATTATTATTCTTGTTATTAAATTGACAACATGTTGCTAAAAACAGGATAGTCTGAATAAAGTGGCTTGCCTAGCTACCACGAGTAGGCGCTATCACAATCCCGATGTTGGTGAAAAATCCGGGTCGTGACAAGTTGGTATCAGAGCTCTAGGTTACATAGGTCTCACCACTCACGAACAAGCCTAGTAGAGTTTGAGAGGCAGGTACGGAGACGTCTGTACTTGTCCTCAAAAGCTTATTGAGTTAGGAAAAAGTCTATCATTTGTTCCTTCTTGTCGTGCGATTTGTTCCTCAAATACTGATTGAACTTCTACTTTGTCCTTTCGCAGATGGTGCGGACACGTGCTTCTTCATCCACTGATCTACAGTCTGAGCCTCAGGCAGCTCCCGCGAAGGGTAGGGTTCGAGGTCGTGTCGGAGGCCATGGTAGGGGAAGAGCTCAGCCCCAGGCAGCGGTTCCAGAGGTGGAGCCTCATGTTGAAGTTGGTAAGGAGGTTCAAGCCCCAGCAGCTCCAGTAGGCCCAGCTCAGGTCCCAGGAGAGGCTTTATTTACCCCGGATCTTCAGGAGGCTTTGGTTAGGATAGCGGGTTTCATGGATAGCATTGTCAGAGCAGGTTTGTTACCGGTTGCACCAGCCACTTCTCAGGCTCGAGGAGGGGCCCAGACTCCTCTTGCTCGTACTCCGGAGCCAGTAGCTCCCCAGCCTCAGGCACCAGTGGTTCAGCCAGCTGTGGCAACTTAGTCAGGTACAGCTCAGGCCGGAAATGGAGCAACCATGACTTCCGATGCTTTATGGAGACTTGATTTCTCCAAGCTTTTTACCACTACTTTCAGCGGTGCCACATTAGAGGATCCTCAGGACTTCTTATTCGGTTGCCATGAGATTCTCAAGACTATGGGAATAGTGGAATCCAATGGGGTTGATTTTTGCACATTCAGTCTCACAGGATCCGCCAAGACTTGGTGGAGAGATTTCTGTTTGACTCGACCAGCAGGGTCCCCGGCTTTAACATGGGACCAGTTTGCAAAGTTATTTTTGGAGACGTTTCTCCCTATTACCTAGCGGGAGGCACTTCGGAGGCAATTTGAGCGCCTCCAGTAGGGTTCTATGATTATTACCCAGAACGAGATGAGGTTTGTGGATTTGGCATGTCATGCGGTTGTGATACTCTCCTCAGATTGGGAGAGGGTCCGTAGGTTTATAGATGAGCTAAATCAGTCGATCATACTTCAGATGGTTGTGGGAGTTAGGAGTGACATATCTTTTCAAGAGGTGGCTAATACAGCCCGTAGGGTTGAGATGAATCTTGCTCGGGGAGGTAGTCATGCTTCAGACAATAGGCCTCATCATTCTGGCAGATTTAGTGGTGCCTCATCTAGAGGCAGGGATTCTTATGATAGGGGCCAGTCTTCCAGGCCTTTTCAGTCAGCTCTCCAGGTTTCGTAGGGTGGTTCAGGTGATCGTGGGTTTCGTGAGCAGTATTCAGATCAGCATCCCATTAGTGCTCAGTCTCTTCAGAGTGTTCGTGGGGGCCACTCAGGTCGTCAGGGTCAGCAGTCCCAACAGCCAAAGTCTTGTTACGGTTGTGGTGACCCAGGTCACCTTGTCAGGTTTTGCCCTCGAGCAGCGGGCAACACTCAGCAGCGAGGTCCTCGCCATATGATTCAGGCCCCAGTTGACCCACAGCCTGCCCAGCCAGCCATGGGCGGGGGTAGGGATCGTAGAGGTGGAGGTCGAGACCGTAGAGGTGGAGACCATCCCGCCAGAGGTAGATAGAGGTCAGCCAGTGGATGACCGTCCCAGAGACATAGTTTAGAGAGGTGGTGCCGATCCCCGATTTTATGTTTTACCAGCTAGGCCGGAGGCAGAGGCGTCAGATGCTGTGATTATAGGTACCATTCTGGTTTGTGATAGAGGTGCTTCAGTATTATTTGACCCTGGGTCTACATATTCATATGTGTCTTCTTACTTTGCACCCTGCCTGGCCGTGCCTAGCTATGCCCTGGACATTCCTATTTATGTGTCTACACCAGTGGGTGACTCTATAGTAGTCGATCGGGTGCATCATTCATGTGTGGTTATATTTGAGGGTCTTGAGACCCATGTTGATTTATTGCTATTAGACATGGTGGACATCGATGTTATATTGGGGATGGATTGGTTGTCCCCGTATCATGCTATCTTAGATTCTCATGCCAAGACAATGACCTTGGCCTTGCCAGAATCACCCCGACTAGAGTGTGGAGGGACCCTAGGCCACTCTGTCTTCAATGTTATTTCATATGTTAAGGCTCGATGCATGGTCGAGAAAGGGTGTCTAGCTTATTTGGCATATGTTCGTGACTCCAGCGCGGAGATTCCTTGTATGGATTCAGTCCCTATTGTACGGGATTATCCTGATGTTTTCCTTTTAGACCTGCCGGGTATGCCACCCGATAGGGATATCGATTTCTGTATTGATCTGGCACCGGGCACTCAGCCTATATCTATTACACCGTATCGCATGGCCTCGCCAGAGTTAAATGAGTTAAAAGACCAGTTGCAAGACTTACTAGAAAAGAGCTTTATCAGGCCTAGTGTTTCTCCCTAGGGTGCACCGATGTTATTTGTGAAGAAGAAGGATGGCTCGATGCGGATGTGTGTTGATTATCATCAATTAAACAAAGTGACGATAAAGAACAAGTATCCACTACCAAGGATTGATGATTTGTTTGACTAGCTCCAAGGAGTGAGGGTGTTCTAAAAAATAGACTTGAGGTCGGGCTACCAGCAGCTGAAGATCGGGGCGGCTGACATTCCTAAGACAGCCTTTCGCACTAGATATGGGCACTATGAATTCTTAGTCATGTCTTTCGGGTTGACTAGTGCCCCAGCAGCATTTATGGTGTTGATAAACCGAGTGTTCCGACCTTATCTAGATATGTTCGTGATAGTCTTTATAGATGATATCCTGGTATACTCCCGCAGCCAGGAAGAGCACGAGCAGCACCTCAGAGTGGTTCTTTAGACTCTGAATGATAATCAGCTATATGCCAAGTTTTCAAAATGCGAGTTTTGGTTGAGTTCGGTTGCATTTCTGGGTCATATTGTGTCAGTAGAGGGTATTCAGGTGGACCCAAAGAAGATTGAGGCAGTCAAGAATTGGCCTCGACCGGCTTCAGTGACCGAGATTCGGAGTTTCTTGGGGTTAGCAGGCTATTACCGTCGATTTCTAGAGGGGTTCTCTTCTATTGCAGCCCCAGTGACCAAGTTGACCCAGAAGGGTGCCCAGTTCAAGTGGTCAGATGAGTGTGAGGCGATCTTTCAGAAGCTCAAGACAGCTTTGACTACGGCACCAGTGTTGATTTTACCCACGGGTTCAAGGCCTTACACAGTTTACTGTGATGCATCCCGTACGGGGCTTGGAGTGGTATTGATGCAGGATGGCAAGGTTATTGCTTATGCTTCGAGAGAGTTGAAAATCCATGAGAAGAATTATCCGGTTCATGATCTTGAGCTGGTAGCAGTGGTTCATGCCTTAACAATTTGGAGGCATTATCTATATGGTGTGGCGTGTGAGGTATACACGGATAACAAAAGTCTTTAGTATTTATTCAAGCAAAAAGTGTTAAATGTGCGACAGAGGAGATGGTTAGAGTTGCTGAAAGATTATGATGTTACTATCTTATATCACCTAGGTAAGGCCAATATGGTGGCTCATGCATTGAGTAGGAAGTCTACCAGCATGGGTACTCTCGCTTATATTTCGGTCAGCCTGAGACCGCTTGCTCTAGATGTTCAGGCCTTAGCCAATCGGCTCATGAGATTAGATATTTCTGAGCCTGACAGGGTGTTGGCCTGCACAGTCGCTCATTCTTCTCTATTGGAGCGTATCCGTGAGAGGCAGCTCGATGATCCTTATTTGCGTGACCTGAGGGATACTGTGCAACCGGGAGGTGCTACAAAGGTAAACTTAGATGATGACAGAGTATTTGAGATTGCAGGGGCGAGTTTGTGTGCCCAATGTTGAGGGGATTCGAGAGTTGATCTTAGTGGAGGCCCACAGTTCGCCGTATTCTATTCACCCGGGCACCGTAAAAATGTATCAGGACTTGCGGCAGCACTATTGGTGGTGTAGGATGAAGAAGGACATTATTGCATATGTCGCTCGGTGTCTAAACTGTCATCAGGTTAAATATGAGCACCAGAGGCCTGGCGGTATGTTCCAAAGAATTGAAATTCCCGAGTGGAAATGGGAGCGGATTACAATGGACTTCGTTACTGGACTTCCTTTGACTCGGAGGAAATTTGATGCTATTTGGGTCATTGTTGATAGGCTGACCAAGTCAGCACACTTCATTCCAGTATCAGTCACTGCTCATTTGAGAAGTTAGTAGAGATTTACATCCGAGAGATTATTCTCCTTCATGGGGTGACAGTGTCTATTATCTTAGATCAGGGTACGTAGGTTACCTCATATTTCTGGAGAGCGGTCCAACAGGATTTAGGTACCCAGGTTCAGTTGAGTACAACATTTCATCCTCAGACAGACGGTCAGTTCGAGAGAACTATTCAAATTCTAGAGGACATGCTCCTAGCTTGTGTCATTGATTTTGGGGTCTCGTAAGACCAGTTTCTTCCATTAGCAAAGTTCACCTGCAATAACAGCTACCAGTCTAGCATTCGGATGGCTCCATATGAGGCATTTTATGGTAGGCGATGTTGGTCTCTAGTCGGATGGTTTGAGCCGGGAGAGGCTCGGTTGCTGGGTACGAACATAGTTCAGGAGGCCTTAGATAAGGTCTATACTATTCAGGAGAGGTTGCATTCAGCTTAGTCCAGACAGAAGAGTTATGCATATCGTAAGGTCCGAGATGTGGATTTCGTGGTTGATGAGCAGGTATTGCTCCAGGTGTCGCCTATGAAGGGCGTGATGAGATTCGGAAAGAAGGGCAAGCTCAGCCCTAGGTACATTGGTCCATTTGAGATTCTGGATCGAGTGGGAGAGGTGTCTTATAGACGCGCACTGCCACCTAGCTTATCAGTCGTGCATCCGATTTTTCATGTATCTATGCTTCGAAGGTATCATAGTGATCCTACACATGTGTTAGACTTCAGTACTGTCCATTTGGACAAGGATCTATCTTACGAGGAGGAGTCGGTGGCTATTATAAACCAGCAGGTTCGTAGTTGAGGTTGAAGAGTTTCCCTTCCGTGCGTGTCCAGTGGAGAGGTCAGCCTCTTGAGGCATCGACCTGGGAGTCCGAGTCCGATATGCGGAGCCGCTACCCACATTTGTTCCTCGACTCGGGTACTTCCTTCTCTTGTCTGTTCAAGGACAAACAGTTGTTTTAGAGGTGGAGGATGTGACGACCCAAAGGGTCATCACCTGTTTTACTCACTAGTTCCCGTGCTTCCGAGGCCTTGCAAACCTTATTTTATATTGCCTCGATTTACGTGCGCAGTCCGGGCACGTAGCCGGAAAACTTTTGTGTTAGAATATGTGAATTCTATGAAATATTTGAAGAATTTTGATATTAATATTGATATAGTTGACTTCGATCAACATTTTTGGTAATTGGTAAACGAAACCAGACCCAAGTTTGGACGGTCCGTAGGAAAATATGAGACTCGAGCATGTGCCCAGAGTCGAATTCTGAGGCCTAGAGCCCGAGATATGAATTTTTCTGTTAAATTAATTTTCGAAAATTATTAAGGAAAATGGAAATGAAAATTGATTAAAAGACTATGGTATCGGGCTCGTATTTTGGTTCCGACACCCGGTACAAGTCTTATATATTATTTAAGCACTTCCTGTAAAGTTTGACAAAAATTGAACGTCGTTTGATGTGTTTTGAACCATGAGTTCCAAGTTTGAAAGTTTATGAAGTTTAAGAGAAGAAATCATGAATTTGAGCCTTGATTCTATGAAAACGATGTTATATTGGCGATTTGATCGTGCGAGAAAGTTCGTGGTATGTTTTTCAGGTTGTGTGCATGTTTGGTTTAGAGCCCGAGGGCTCGGGTGAAGATTTGATAGGCCGTGAGAGCAAATTTTGAAAATAACCATAGCTGGTATTTTTCCCAGCTGTTATCTTCGCAATTGCGAAGAATCACTCGCAAATGCGAGAAGCCACAATATAGCATGAGTTCGCAAATGCGAACAAAACCTTCGCAAATACGAAGAGACCCAGAATTACCCCAGGTTCGCAATTGCGAGAAGCCCCAATATAGCCTGAGTTCGCAAATGCGAACAAAACTTTCGCAAATGCGAAGAGACCCAGAATTACCCTAGGTTCGCAATTGCGAACAAAAGCTTGCAAATGCGAGGTTGCCCAGAATCACCCTATGTTCGCATATGCGAACAGGTTCTTCGCAAATGCGAAGTTGTCCGGATTTGACCTATGTTAGCAAATGCGACAGGACCTTCGCAAATGCGAAGTCTGAACCCAGGACTGTTGTGTTCGCAATTGCGAACATATGTTCACAATTTCCATATCCACAGCTGTGCAATTTTATACTTAAACGATTTTAAACCCCTTTTTCACTATTCTTTCAAAACCCAAAACCCCATAGGCGATTTTCAAGAGCAATATCACTCCAAATCACTTGTAAGTCGATTTTCACTCAACTCTTTCAATTCCTAACATCATTAAACATGTTTTTCATGAGAAATCAAAGGTTTTTATGGTTGAAATTGATATTTTTGGGTAGAACCTAGGTTTTTCATAAATTGGGGAGTTGGACCTCGATTTGAGGTCCGATTTTAAAACAAATCATATAATTGAACTCGTGAGGTCCGATTGTCCTCCCCCAGCATGTTCCCCCTTGCTATTTGTGTTTCTCAATATTTTTGTTATTCTGTGGTACATACGTATATAGAACTACACATGTTTATGTGAGTGTCTGGTCCTAGGCTTGTCACTACATCGCCAGGATAGGCCAGACACTTACCAACATATGGGGTCGGATTGTGCTGATACTACACTTCATTGCATTTTTGCACAGATACAAGTTTTAAGCAGGAGCAGCAGCAGTAGTTCACTAGCGGGATTATCATACTTCCGAGATTGAGGTAGCTTGCAGACGTCCACATGCCCGACGTCTATTCTATTTGTTTTCATTATTGCTGTAGTCTCATTATTTTGAGACAGACAGTTATTATTTATTTCTTTCAGACCATTATGTGTAGTTATTCTTAGTAGTTCATGAGTTTGTGACTCCACATCTTGGGTAGAGGATTTTTTGTCGAGTATGTCACGCTATTATTCGGTTTTTATTCGAAAGACTTTCACATTTAAAGTTATTAGTATTATTCTTGCTATTAAATATGAGAACATGATGGTTGTGTAAATGTATAGGTGGTGAGATGGCTTGCCTAGCTACCACGAGTAGGCGCCATCACGATCCCTATGGTAGGGGAATCTAGGTCGTGACAAGTTGGTATCAGAGCTCTAGGTTACATAGGTCTCACAACTCACGAACAAGCTTAGTAGAGTCCGAGGGGTAGGTACAGAGACGTTTGTACTTGTCTTCCAGAATCTATTGAGTTAGGAGAAGTCTCTCATTTGTTCCTTCTTGTTGTGCAATTTGTTCCTCAAATACTGATTGAATTTCTACTTTGTTATTTCATAGATGGCAACAATACGCGCATCTTCATTTGTTGATCAGCAGTCCGAGCCTCAGGTAGCTCCCGCGAGGGGCAGGGGCCGATGCCGTGTCGGAGGCTGTGATAGGGGCAGAGCTCATCCCTAGGCAACGGTTCCAGAGGTGGAGCCTCATATTGAAATTGGTGAGGAGGTTCCAGCCCCAACAACTCCAGTGGGCCCAACTCAGGTCCCAGGAGAGGTCTTATTTACCCTGGATCTTTAGGAGGCTCTGGTCCGAATAGAGGGTTTTATGGACAGTGTCGCCAGAGCAGGCTTACTACCAGTTGCACCAGCCACTTCTCAGGCTTAGAGAAGGGGTTCAGACTCCTATTGCCCGTACTCCGGAGCTAATAACTCCCCAGGCTCAGGCACCAGTAGTTCAGCCAGCAGTGGCCACTCAGGTGACAGAGTGTTTTCCGAGATTGACTTGCATTCATGCTGTCATCTTTTGAAGATTCAGGAGCTAGATTTCCCGAAGACTACTTTCAGGACTTGGTATGTCACACCGAGTTCCTTATGATGTCATTTTGGCTAACCAATGCCCTAGTAACATTCATTCACTTGATGAACATTGTGTTATAGCTCTGTCTCGACTCGTTCATCATTGTGTTTATTGACGACATTCTGGTATATTCCCAGAGTTGGGAGGATCATGAGTTACACGTGAGGACTGTCTCCATACCTTGAGAGAAATGAAGTTATATTCAAAATTTATATAAGTGTGAGTTCTGGCTAGATTTAGATGCATATTTGGGTCATGTAGTGTCGAGTGAGGGGATCAAGGTAGATCCGAGTAAGGTTGAAATAGTGAAGAGTTGGCCCAGATTGTCCTCAGCTACAAAGACCTAGAGTTTTCTTGATTTATCAGGGGTATTACCCTCGATTTATAAATGTTTCTTATCTATTGTAGCACCTATGACCTGGCTGACCTAGAAGGGTGTCCCGTTCAGGTGGATAGGGGAGTGCGAGGAGAGCTTTCAAAAACTGAAGAATACTTTGACTATAACCCAGTATAGATATTACCCATATGTTTGGGGTCTTATACTATATATTGTGATGCATCGCAAATTTTTCTCAATGCAGTATCAATGCAGGACAGTATTGACTACACGTCTAGACAGCTGAAGGTGCAGGAGAAAAACTATCATGTCCACGACTTTGAGTTAGCAGTAATTGTTCATGCCTTGAAGATTTGGCGATATTATTTATACGGTGTACCTTGTGAGATCTACTCTGATCACTAGAGTTTACAGTAGCTGTTCAAACAAAAGGATCTTAACTTGCATCAGCGGAGGTGGTTGGAGGTGCTTAAGGATTATTATTATTACTATTTTGTACCATCCCGGGAAAGACAATATGGTGGCTGATGCCCTAAGTCGTAGGGCAGAGAGTTTGGGCAATCTAGAATACCTACCAATACCAAAGAGGACACTGGCATTAGATGTTTAGGCCTCGACCAACTAGTTTGTTAGATTGGATGTTTGTGAGCCGAGTCACATTTTGGCTTGTGCGGTTTCTCATTCTTCTCTTTACGATCTTATTAGGGAGCGACAGTATGGTGACCCCCATATGCTTGTCTTTAAGGACATGATTTAGCATGATGATGACAAGGAGGTCACTATTGGAGATAACGGGGCATTGATAATGTAGGGCAGGCTATGTGTGCCTAATGTAGATGGATTGTGTGAGTTGATTCTCCTAGGGGCTCACAATTCGTGGTACTCCATTCATCCAGGTGCCACGAAGATGTATCAGGACTCAAGGAAGCACTATTGGTGGAGGCAGATGAAGAAGGACATAGTGGAATATGTAGCTCGGTGCCTAAACTGTCAACAGGTGAAGTATGAGCATCAACGCCCGGGGGGATTACTTCAGAAGTTAGAGATTCCAAAGTTTAAATAGGATCCGATCACTATGGATTTTGTTGTTAGACTCCCACAGACTCGGACGAAGTTCGATGCAGTATGGGTGATTGTAGATAGATTGACCTAGTAAACTTATTATATTCTGGTAGTGACTACTTATTCTTCGGAGCAGTTGCTTAAGTTTATATTTGTGAGATTGTCATGTTTCAGAGTGTACCAGTATCTATCATCTATGATAGAGGTACACAATTTACATCGATGTTCTGGAGATTGTACAATATGAGTTGGGCATGTGGCTGGAGTTCAGTACAACATTTCACCCTTATACAGACGAACAATTTGAGTGCACTATTTATAAATTTGAGGATATTATCCATGCATGTGTGATGGATTATGGGGTTCCTGGGATCAATTCTTGCTTTTTGAAGAGTTTTCCTACAACAACAGTTACTAGTCGAGTATTCAGATGGCACCGTATGAGTCTTTGTATGGTCGGGAAGGCTGTTCTCCAGTGGGTTGGTGTGAGCCAGGTGTGGCTTGGCTACTAGGTACAAATTTGGTTCAGGATTAAGTTGATTCATGATCTACTTTGTACAACCCAGTACAGACATTAAAGCTATATGAATCAGAAGGCTAATGACATTGCATTCGTGGTTGGGGATCGGGTCTTGCTACGATTTCTCCCATGAAGGGCATTATGAGGTTCAAGAAGAAGGGCAAGTAGAGCCCCAGGTATATCGGTCCTTTTCAGATCCTTGAGAGGGTTGGAGTGGTGGATTTTATACTTTCACTACCACCAAGTCTCCCTTCAGTTCATCCAATGTTCCATGTTTATATGCTCTAGAAGTATCACGGTGATCCGTCTCATGTGTTAGACTTCAGCTCAGTCCAGTTAGATAAGGATCTATTTGATGTTGAGGAGCTGGTGGCCATTTTGGACAGGCAGGTTCGAAAGTTGAGGTTGAACAACATCGCTTTAGTGAAGGGGTTGTCCAGTTATGGAGGCAACTTGGGAGACGGAGCTTGTCATGCGCAATCGTTATCCTCATTATTTCACCACTTCAGATATGTCTCTATACCAATTCGAGGACGAACATTTGTTTTAAGTGGGGGAGGATGTAATGACCCGGTCAGTTGATTTAAGAGTATTAGCCCTTATCCCCTATTTATATTCCCCTCTACTTCATTTTATACTTACTTGACTATTCAGGGTGCTTGGTGTCGGGTTCGGGTGAGTTTCAGTGTGGAACATGACACATAGTCCCTAAGTTAGAAGTTGAGTTGTAAGAGTTGATCGTAGTTTTACCTATGTGAAGATGACTCTACAATTTAGTTTCATTGGTTCTAATAGCTCTGTATAGTCATTTTGGTCTTATGAGTATGTTTGGATGTTGATTTGTAACTCCGTAGGTCATATACGCGGTAATTGGCGAAAGTTGGAAAAGTGGAAAGTTTTTGGGATTTTGGGGGGGGGGGACTTTTGGATATATGGCTCAGATTCCGATTCTTGAAGTTTGAGTAGGTCTGCAATGTCAAATGTGACTTGTGTGCAAAATATAAGGTCAATCGGACTTGATTGGATAGGTTTCAACAACGGATGTAGAAGTTTGAATTTCTAAAGTTCATTAGGCTTGAATCAATGTGAAACGTGTTGTTAGCGTTGTTTGATGTGATTCAAAGGCTCAACTAAGTTCATATGATGTTTTAGGACTTTTTGGTGTAACTGGGTGAGGTCTCGGGGACCTCGAGTGGTTCCGGGTGGTTAACATATTGAATTTGGAGTTGAGTGAATTGGAGAAGTTGGGCATCTGCTAGTGTAATCGCACCCGCGGAGTCCTCATCGCAGGTGCGAGCTTGCAGATGCAAGAAATGAAGCTCATATGTGACCTAGAAGGGGCTTGTCCGGTAGTCGCAGGTGCAACGTGAAGGTCGCAGCAGAGCCACTCATGTAGAGGAATGATCGCAAAAGCATAGAGCGAAGGAGCTGAGGTGGCCAAGGCTTCCACAGAAGAGGATGAGAGGGTGTAAAAGCACATCCGCAGATGCAGATGGTGGTGCGGTGGTGTGATATCTAGGAATTTAAGTGAACTCCACAGATGCGGGAGCTTTCACCGCAAAAGCAGTACCATAGAAGCGGATTTTGGATAGTAAAAGCAGAAAGTGCTAGGCATAAGGTTTATAATCCAGAGTTTGCCATTTTCTTCATATTTTGAGACAGAGAGCTCGATTGAGGCTAGAGTTTGGGGGATTTTCAGAGGAAACATTTGGGTAAGTATTCTTGACTCATTTTTTTATTATGTTCCACTAATCTATCATTAATTTCGTCATTTTATTAAGGATTTGGATTGTAAATTTGGAGGGAAAAGCTGTAAGGTTCTTAGGAAGAACTTTGAGGTTTTATTGAGGTGTTGGTATCAAATTTGAGTAATTTTGGAATGGGTGAACTCATGGTTGAACAGTTTTTGGATTTTGTGACTTTTGCACGATTCCGAGATGTAGGCTCAGGTCGACCTTTTGTGACATTTTCTAATTTCTTTCTCTAGATTAGTTTTGTAAATTCATATTTATTGTATTCAACTGCTTTTGGCTAGATTTGGGCCATTTGGAGTCGGAGAGTCTAGGAAAAGGCTTTATTATTAACTAATTACGATTGATTTAAGGTAAATGACTTGCCTAACCTTGTGTGGGGAAAATCCCCTTAGGATTTGGTACTGTTGTAATAATTTGTTTTATGTGAACGTCGTGTACGCAACGTGACGAGTGCTTACACGGGCTAACTATTGAAATTCTGGTCCTTGCTAATTATCTTCCTTTTTATGCCTTAATTGAGTTATTTTAGTACGTGTAGTCATCATGATTAGCCTAAGCTCACATGTCTACATGTTACATTTCTCAATTTCTATTTGTACAATATGCTTAGTTGATTTACTTATTTCCTAGATTTTCATGTTCATTCCTTAACGTTAGGATTTTCTTGCTTGTAGTATCATTGTTTCATTTACTACGTGTTGCATTTCATGATTCTTGCTGAGTTGACTGCTTGGTTATTGGCATGAGGTTTCTTCCGTGCTGAATATTATTGGCATGAGGTTTTTCTGTACGGAGTATTACTGGCATAAGGTTTATCTGTGCAGTTATTGTTGTCCATACGAGGTTTTTACCCTGCCATTATGAGATAGTTACTTTTGGAACTACGGGGCGGTACCTCGGAAGCGCCCCTGTTGAGTTCCATCTCTTGCTGGTTGTTTGTTGTTGTTGTTGTTGTTGTTCCTTAACTTGAAAGGTGTTCTTTTCCTTACGTGCTGTAATTATCTTCCTGTTTTCATGTGCTGTTGCCTTTTTGTAAATTCTTACTGTTTCATTTATCTGCCATTCCTTTTTATCATTTCATCTTCTGTCTTATATCTTATATCCCAATAGGGCCCTGACCTGACCTCGTCACTACTCTATGGAGGTTAGTCTTGACACTTACTGGGTACCGTTGTGGTGTACTCATACTTCGCTTCTACACATGTTTTTGTGAAAACCCAGGTACATTCTACTATCCTCGATAGTAGAGAGTGTGTGCTGCTACTTTGAGACTTCGAGGTAAATTTGCTAGCGCGTCTGGTAGTCATTCCGGCACGCACCCCCAGTACCCCGAGGCTTAGTAGTGAGCTGCTTTCCGAGTCTGTTCTGCACCACCCAAAGGCTCTCTTTTGAATTTATTTTCTATATACTCTACTTCCGGTAATAGTTAGTGTTTTGTATATTCTATTAAGTAAATAAGATGAATGATTCACCCATTAAAGGATGGAGTAGGTAGATGTTCCTCATGACAATGATGAATGATAGAACAATCCTTAAATATTCGAGTTATTCTCGAATCTGATGGAAAAGTATGAACAAGAATCTTAGTAAAAAGGTGGTGTTTGTATCTTAACATAAGAGACAGACGAATCTTTTAGTCATAGTATATTCTTCACAAATAGAGATCACATGACCCTATCATTTTCTATTTCTATTTATACGGGACATGTTCCAAGAAACCTTAATAGTACAGGTGTAGAGAATATCCACTAGAATATTCTCATTAATATCCTATCTTGAAAACTAGCCGTTACAGCTCTGTCAACGATACTTAACCTCGACCTTGGCCCTTGTTGACATCTCGACTACGACTCTCATTGACTCTTCGAGCATGGACTTTGCTGCTTCTTGGGCCATCTCGACTAATGACGACTTGCGAACTCTTCCCTAAGTATTATCTTGGCTTAAATATTCTAAAGATAGATTTTGACCCATACGTATTGTCACGACCCATATCGATGGGCCGAGACAGGTGCCCGAATCCTACATGTCAAACATCCTTAAGTATGCCTTTAAGATAAAAACATGAATAACATACGTGAGGGAAACCCATCCAAAAGGTATATGTACATATATACATGCAGAATACAGTGGACGAGCCCACAATGGTTCTATAGACAACTATAAACCCAAAACTAAAAGCTGATAAGGCCACTTACTATCCAAATGTACATAATTGTCTACAGACCTATAATAGAAAATAAAATTTTACAAGGATAGGGCTGGGCCACGTCATATATGTATACAAGCATATTGTACCAAGATCAAAAGCAACTACGAATCAAGTGGAGCACGCCAACTCTCGCCAAACAGACATTATTATCTTTGGCATCTTGGACATATTTTTGGCTTAGAGAGAACAAGTTTGGAGGGTAGGGTTTTGCACACACACTTGGGTCTTGAAGATTAAAGCTTGTGGTTAAGGATTTCTTACCCATTTATGTTTATTTCTTCATTTCCTTGCTTTGTATTGTATATCTAAGTGTGTAGTATTTATTTCCAACATTTGAATCTTGTTTATGGGAATATTCATATTTAAAGTGTGGATTAAATATCTTGTTGTGCTTATGTATTGAATGATTTTTATATATTTATGAAGTGAGTTATTGTTACTTTAATTATTCTTGTTCTTTAATATTTCCAAAGGGATTAGCTAACCCTAGGACTCGCCCATTAACTCCGAATTAATCTTGGGAAAGGTAATTTGGGGTTGGGAAAGATTAATTAACAAGAACTTGAGGCGTTAACCCTCATTTTATAGATTCTACCTAGGGATAGGATTGAACTACTTGTAGCCAATCGGGTGTGCTTAATCTTCTAATTGTGATTAGGGATAATTCAATTAGGAAGTCTTGTTAGTCTTCGGAAGAAGCTAATTAAGAATTATTATCCGTGGCTAATTAACATAAACTCGCTCATATTTGTGAAATCATGAAATACATTGGATCATTACTTGAGTGTAATTCCCGATGCATTCATACTTGTAGCCATTGATCATTTTATTTGCTTTCTAGGTTAGTTTACATTTTTGCATTTAGATATAAACATTTTCCAAAACCCAAAATCTTAAGTGTTTGTCTTAGCGCGACTAGCGATAATTTTCTTTCATTCCTAATCGCCTACACATTGTTCTCTGTGGGATTCGACCCCGACTCATAGTTGGGTTAATATATTGCGTACGACCGTGTTTACTGCTTTTTAGCGGTGGAATTGGACGTTACCAAAAATGGCGCCATTGCCGGGGAACAATTTGGCGTAATTTAGGTTGTTGGAGAAGTAAGCGAAAGTGCTTTGGTCCAAACTTGTGAATATTTGTGTAATTATTTTTCTTACCTTGGGTCTATTTTTAGTGTTTGTTTCTTGTTTATTTTCTTAATTTTGAAAAATGGCATCATATAATGAAAATTGGTCGGATGGTAGTTGTTCATATTTTGATGATCCTTGTCCTTATTGTGGAGGACCACACTCGTGGCAAAATTGTTTAAATTCTCCCGGGGTGGATTGTGCGCACAATCCAAACCCATGAGTGGAGTATTTGTGATAAGTGTGGTTTCCAAAATGGTCATTGGGATGATTGTGCTTATTTGTTATTCCCATCCCCAAGCCCCTACTATGATGGTTCTATTTGTTTTGATGAGAATTATAGGGTTATGGAGGTGGAAGAATTTGAGCATGGTCAAAATGGAGAGTTCAAGCACATGTTGGAGTGTTTACTTGAAGAAGGAAACAAGGAAGAAAATGCCTTGGAACATCTTTTGGAGACTAGTCTCCAAAATGGTTTAGCACTTGAAAGGTTACACTCACAAATGGATGAAATGATCAAAGCCTCGGAAGTAAATGAAAACCAAGAATCCTTCTTGGACATTGAAAATGAAAATCCTTCCTTGGAAATTGATCAAAACCAAGAAGAATTCTCAAATGCCCAAAATGAGAGAATAATGCTCATGTTGGAGACCATTCTTGAAAATGAGGAGAAGCGCAACTTTGCACTCGAGGACTTGAAACAATGCATAAATTACAATGGTGAACACATCCGTACTTTGGAGGATCAAATGCAAATTTTGGTTGAGGCTCACTATGCCCAACAAATTTCGTGTGCGGATGAAAGCCAAGAAGAGTCCAACTCCGAGGAAGAGAGTGAGCTTTACTTTGAGGAGTCAAGAATTGAACATCCGCCAACCAACTCAATGAGTGTTGTTGATGCCGGCAAAAATATGGAATTGGAGTCAACCGGTGTGAATGCTAATGTGGTTGTTGTTGACTCTAATCCGGGGGAAAAAGAGGATGTCAACATAGAAGAATTGCAAAGTGTAGGCTTAAAGTCACATTCCAAGCATTTTTCAACCTTGGAATTGTGTGGTGACACGGGAGTTGAACCACATGAATCAATGAAGGAATGCGAGGAGGAACAACTTTGGCCATACATTTTACAGTTTGAGGAGGCAAGAAATCAAAACGACATTCCTCACTTGAAAGCCAAGAAGTGCAAAATGAAAATTTTAAGTATTGGCTCGAACATCCAATTACCACCCCCCATCGCTCGTGGTCACAAGCTTGATTCCAAGCTAGGGGCCCAATTCATATCATCCAAATGGCAAGAAAAGTGGTAATGTTGTTTGCGTCATGCCACGACGTTAAATGCGGCGCTTGGTGGGAGGCAACCCATCGTTTTACAAAATTTTTGTCATTTTTGAAATTTTCTTTTTTAGAATAGCTTAGAATATTATGTTGAACTAATCTGCCAAGTTTGAGAATTTTTGGAGTTGATTTGAGCAGGTGGGATGACCCGGAGAGGCCAAACCAGTAGCTGTAGGAAAATGCAGGGCCAGTTTTCGCAATTGCAAAAAATTGTTTGCATTTGTGAACCTCAGTCATCGCAATTCCCATAAAAATTTTGCAATTGCGAACCGTGCAGGAAAATTTGACCTTCGCAATTGCGAATGGTCTGTCGCAATTGCGACTTCAGAGGCTAAAAATTGGTCGACAGACCATTTTTTAAACATAATCGATTGAAACACTAGTAAGGTTCCCAAGCTCATCTCAATCACCCTCATCACCGAACTTCCATCTTTTCTCAGTCCTCATTGCAAATAATCAGGTATGAAGCTTAATCGCACTATTCCTTCTTCCTTTTCCTCATCTTCTCTCTTAATTCTCTTTCAATTTTCTTGTGGGCAACCTAGGGTTCTATTGTGGCAGCTCCTCCCTTTTCCCCCAAAATGGTAAAAATGGTTTTCTTTAAAACTTGTAATTTCTGGGTGAGGCTTGGTTGAGAGTGTGCGCGTTTGTTGTTGTGAAGAAATTTGGGGAAGTCTGAGTACCCAAAATACTTGTCAAATAGAAGAAAACTTGTATGCTTTTGATGTGTTCGATGGAAGGCCCGAATGAAATTCTTGGCCAAACCATCGACATTTTTGATTCATGGTTGTTTATGAAGCTTAATACATGAGTCATGCTTGATTAATGATTGGGTTAGTAAAAAAAAATAGCTGGTATTGAAAAATTCTAGGGTTTAAGCTAAACTCTCTGAAAAGGTGATTATGGGACGATGGGTTCGCAATTGCGAACACTTTTTCGCATTTGCGACTTTGCAATTGCGAGGAAGTGATCGCAATTGCAAAAGAACCCCTGCTTTAGTATACTTCACAATTGCGAAGATTTTGTCGCAATTCCCATTCATGCAGGCTTCGCAATTGAGAAGATTTCTAGGGAAATGCGATATTAGAGAGTGAATTTCTAAAAACCTAAAAATATTTCTAAGTTTGAGTTTTGACTGTCCGATCATTCTTTTGGCATGTTTGCTTCATTTTGCACCATTCTTCATCGCCATGGCATGTTTTCACTTTTTTCACTTGTGACAAGTACTATAATTGAACAATGAGCGAAAATCCCGAAGGATCCTCAAGTGACAGCCCTGTGGATGAGGAGCAGGCATTTGATCAACATCGGTTTCTATCATTAGAATGCCAAGAAAGATACTATGCCGAGCTGATTTCGAAGAAGTTAATCCCGGAGAGTGGTATAGAGATGGAAAATGTCCAGGAATGCCTTCCAGAATTCCATCGAAGGCTGGTAGCAATGGGATGGAACTGTTTTGCTCCCGAACCTTGCCGTGCAAATGAGAAATGGGTGAGGGAGTTTTACGCAAATCTCCCGGCTATCAGGTTGAAGAAGCCACAGATGAGAATTCGAGGCAAGGTGGTGCGATTCGGGGTTGAAGATATCAATGCTTTCTATCACTTGCAAAACCATGACATGGGTCCATTCAGAGAGAAAGATTGTGCTTCAGGAGAATGGCTAGTGGCTAAACTTTGTCCGGGTGCAGATGTTCCATGGGCTACTGAAAAAAGAGGGATCACCTCAAAAGAATTCACCGTGGAGGCAAAGATATGGCTGGCCATTATATGCAGTCGCATCTCCCCGGTGTCAAACATTTGGAACATCCCTGTTACTCGAGCTCAAATGATAGCTTGCATTCTCGATGACATCCAGCTCAATGTGGGCGAGATCTTCATCAATGAACTGAGAGAGTACCGGCTTCAAAACAGCCCTTCTTTGATATTTCCATCACTCATCACCGAGTTGTGCCAACTGGCTGGAGTAGAAGAAGCTCCAGGGGACAATTGGGTAGATCCAGGGAAGCTTATTCATCCTTTGAAGAAAAGAGGAGAGGGTGGAGCAGTTAAGAGCAAGAAGAGGAAGATGGGCTCTTCCTCTCATATTGATCCGAGCAGTCAGCCGTCATCCTCTACAGCAGGACCATTTGATGTGCTTGGCGAGGAAATGCGAGTGATTCGCGAGCTAGTGGCTGGTCTTCCCCAAGGGCCTGTGGAAACATCTGAGGGACCTGCCTATGTCTCAAAGAAAGACTTCTAGAAATACATTGAAGATCAAAAGAAGCAGGGAGATCACCTCAAAGCACTGGAGAAAGCGTACACTGAGCTGGCCAAAAGGCATAGCACATTGAGTACCTCACTGGACACCTTGGAGAAGTCCTACACCCAAATGGTCAAAAGGGAGAAGAAGCGAGATAAATTCTTCACTCGCATGTGGAAGGGTGTCAAGGGGCTATGGAAGGTCCTCAAGCCTCAGGACCGATTACCATCGAGCAGGGCAGTGGAGGATGATGAGATTCTGGTTGAGTGGCCCGAGGAGGAAGGAGATGAAGAGGATTCAGACTCAGATAGCGATGAGAGCAGTTGATGCAGTATTCAGGGAGCACTTTCCTTCATTTTTACTCTATCATATTCTTTTGCATTGGGGACAATGCAACATCTTTGGTTGGGGTGGCTTCTTGTATAACTGTTGTTTTGGCGGATTGGTATAGTAGTTATTTTCATGTTGTTTCTAGTACATTCTCATGTCATGTGTTATATTAGTTTGTTTATATGTGTTTGTTTTTCATGTTGTTATTAGTATATTTTCATGTGACATGTGATATTAGTATGTTTAGTTACTAAATTGTTATTAGCTTTTTAATATATATTGTTTTAGTAGTATGTTATATAATAGTGGCAATATCCTTGGTTTTCTTTATACCACGGTTCTTTTTCCAAGGATGCCAATGTTCTTCTTGAACCGGGTAAATTTTTGTTGACTTTTCCCGATGATGGATAGATTGACAACTTTCTTAAGGGAATTAGTCTTGTAATTAGGAGTAGCTTTTGTTAAAATTAGAAAAATAAATGGTTTGGAGTTAGGATTTGTGTCCATTGGCCTAGTTGTGGCTTGCTTGGTACCAACATACTTAAACCTCGGCATATGAAGTTTTACTTGTTGAAAAAGAAAAATAATTGAAGTAAAGATGTCATGACTTTTAGACTCAACTTTTGTCTCTTTAATTCACTAAATAGCTTCCTTTATGCTATATGTGACCTCTTTGAGTCATTTGTTTCAATTGGATTTTGGATTTGTATTCCACTTGAGTTTTCATGTGCCATGTGTGGTGAGATTTATTTGTGAGTTCTTTTGTATTACTTGTGGTCTAGAACTTGTCCGGAATGTGCTTCAAGGCGAAATCGTAGACTAACTTGGTTTGAAAAATGATATTAGGCCTTCCTTGGACCGCTAGCATGCCTTAAAAATTCCTACCCGTAAATATTTTCCCTAGTCAACCCATTTTGAGCCTTTAACCTTATTCTTTGGCAACCGTATTACAAGCTTAAATCCTTTGTTCTTAATTGATCTAGCTTTTGGTGCCCTACCTCCCTAAGTACTTTGAAAGTATAAGCATAGGCAAAAAGCCTAAGTTTGGGGGTGAAGGTTGGAAATTGTGATATGTAAATTGTTTGAAAATGGTGGAAGGTAGATAGGCTAAAAGCCTAAGTTTGGGGGTGAAGGTTGGAAATTGTGATATGTAAGTTGCTTGAAAATGGTGGAAGGTAGAAAAAAAAACACAAGAAAATATAGAATAAAGTGATAAGAAATTGTGAAAAAGGGCAGACTAGGTGTGAAATGAAAAAGCGAAGAAAGGATGGAAAATACTTTTGAAGGAAGGGGGCTTTAATTGTAAATATTGTAGTGCTTTGGGAGGTTTTGAGTCACTTTAACCGAAATTTTGCCTTACCTTAACCAAAATCCTTAACTACAACCCTTAAGTCCTAATTGAATTTGAACCAAGTTGTCTACATTAGTGGAGGAATACATGAAGGGCAAGCCTATGGTACTACTTGTATGCATTTGAACATCTTTTTGAGAGAGAGTGAATTCTTTCCATTTGATATCCCATTTTTGTTTGAAATTAAGATTCATGAGTGTGGGATTCTCTCTTAAATGTGAGGGCACATGAAATTTGGGTTGTGAATTTAATCCCATCTTCAATTGGAAAGAATGGCCAAAGAAAGTTGATTGTGATAGAGAGGCAAATTTTGAAGCTTTAGTGTCATGACTTGGTTGTTACGTTGATTTGCATTAGTGGTTGAGCACTTGAAGTACAATGAAGTTTATGTGAAGTGCTTGATAATTCATATGCCTTGGAATAATTTTTGGTACCAATTGAAGTCATGCAATTGTGCTTAAAGTAGACTTTCTTTTTGGCTTGGTATTATGGAGATGCATTCTTGAGTTAACCACTTGGGAAGAGATTTTGTTCCTTTTGTTGCTTGAGGACAAGCAATAGTTCAAGTTTGGGGGTGTGATGAGTTGGTATTTTACCATCTCATCTTGTCTTTAAATCAATACGTTTGCTATGTTTGAGCAATAAAATCGTGTATTTGATGCCATTTACTTCTATTTTACAGGTTGTATGTGATTTAGAAGTAATAGTGAGGAAACCAAGTGAAAACAAGTCAAAAGGAGTCAAAAAGAGAGAAAATCTGGGCAATGGCCTCAGTTGTCGCAAATGCGAAGAGAACCTTCGCAATTGCGAAGTGAGCAGAAAAAGAGAAGCATCGCAAATGCGATGATCAACTTCGCAAATGCGAAGTCGGCAGGAAAAGAGAGGCATCGCAAATGCGAAGATCAACTTCGCAAATGCGAAGTCAACTAAAGAAGTCAATGTTCGCAAATGCGACGAATACTTCGCAAATGTGAACCTGGGCAGTCTGGGCATGGGTCGCAATTGCGACCATATGTTCGCAATTGCGAAGATCGGGCTTCAGTTCTGGGCAGAATTGGAATTTCACAAATCTTTACCCCAAATCATTTTTATACTAGTCCAAACAGACATTATTATCATCTTTGGCATCTTGGACATATTTTGGCTTAGAGAGAACAAGTTTGAAGGCTAGGGTTTTGCACACACACTTGGGTCTTGAAGATTAAAGCTTGCGGTTAAGGATTTCTTACCCATTTATGTTTATTTCTTCATTTCCTTGCTTTGTATTGTATATCTAAGTGTGTAGTATTTATTTCCAACACTTGAATCTTGTTTATGGGAATATTCATATTTAAAGTGTGGATTAAATATCTAGTTGTGCTTATGTATTGAATGATTTTTATATATTTATGAAGTGAGTTATTGTTACTTTAATTATTCTTGTTCTTTAATGTTTCCAAAGGGATTAGCTAACCCTAGGACTCTCCCATTAACTCCGAATTAATCTTGGGAAAGGTGATTTGGCGTTGGGAAAGATTAATTAACAAGAACTTGAGGCGTTAACCCTCATTTTATAGATTCTACCTAGGGATAGGATTGAACTACTTGTAGCCAATCGGGTGTGCTTAATCTTCTAATTGTGATTAGGGATAATTCAATTAGGAAGTCTTGTTAGTCTTCGGAAGAAGCTAATTAAGAATTATTATCCGTGGCTAATTAACATAAACTCGCTCATATTTGTAAAATCGTGAAAATACATTGGATCGTTACTTGAGTGTAATTCCCGATGCATTCATACTTGTAGCCATTGATCATTTTATTTTCTTTCTAGGTTAGTTTACATTTTTGCATTTAGATATAAACATTTTCCAAAACCCAAAATCTTAAGTGTTTGGCTTAGCGCGACTAGTGATAATTTTCTTGCATTCATAATCGCCTACAGATCGTTCTCTATGGAATTCGACCCGACTCATAGTTGGGTAAATATATTGCGTACGACCGTGTCTATTGCTTTTTAACGGTAGAATTGGATGTTACCAACTACTTTTTAAGAAGAGTTTCTTTGTGAGAATGTGAAAATTATAATGACCCTGATGGTTGTTTTGAGAGTATGAGCCTCGATCCCCTATTTATTGTCTCCCCCGCTTTATTTTATTCTTACATGACTTTTCGGGGTGCTTGGTGTCGGGTTTGGGAGGGTATCGGAGTAAAATAGAACACATAATCCCTAAGTGTGAAGTTGAGTTGTAAGAGTTGATCGTAGTTTTACATATGTGAAGATGACTCTACAATTTAGTTTCATTGGTTCCAATAGATCTGTATAGTCATTTTGGTCTTATGAGTATGTTTGGATGTTGATTTGGAGGTCCGTAGGTCATATCGGCGGTAATTGGCGAAAGTTGGAAAATTGGAAAGTTTTTGGGATGTTTGACCAGGGGTGGACTTTTTGATATTGGGCTCAGATTCTGATTCTTGAAGTTTGAGTAGGTCTGCAATGTCAAATGTGACTTGTGTGCAAAATATAAGGTCAATCGGACTTGATTGGATAGGTTTCAACAACGGATGTAGAAGTTTGAATTTCTAAAGTTCATTAGGCTTGAATCAATGTGAAACGTGTTGTTAGCGTTGTTTGATGTGATTCAAAGGCTCAACTAAGTTCATATGATGTTTTAGGACTTTTTGGTGTAACTGGGTGAGGTCTCGGGGACCTCGAGTGGTTCCGGGTGGTTAACATATTGAATTTGGAGTTGAGTGAATTGGAGAAGTTGGGCATCTGCTAGTGTAATCGCACCCGCGGAGTCCTCATCGCAGGTGCGAGCTTGCAGATGCAAGAAATGAAGCTCATATGTGACCTAGAAGGGGCTTGGCCAGTAGTCGCAGGTGCGACGTGAAGGTCGCAGCAGAGCCACTCATGTAGAGGAATGATCGCAAAAGCATAGAGCGAAGGAGCTGAGGTGGCCAAGGCTTCCACAGAAGAGGATGAGAGGGTGTAAAAGCACATCCGCAGATGCAGATGGTGGTGCGGTGGTGTGATATCTAGGAATTTAAGTGAACTCCACAGATGCGGGAGCTTTCACCGCAAAAGCACTACCATAGAAGCGGATTTTGGACAGTAAAAGCAGAAAGTGCTAGGCGGAAGGTTTAAAATCTAGAGTTTGCCATTTTCTTCATATTTTGAGATAGAGAGCTCGATTGAGGCTAGAGTTTGGGGGATTTTCAGAGGAAACATTTGGGTAAGTATTCTTGACTCATTTTTTTATTATGTTCCACTAATCTATCATTAATTTCGTCATTTTATTAAGGATTTGGATTGTAAATTTGGAGGGAAAAGCTGTAAGGTTCTTAGGAAGAACTTTGAGGTTTTATTGAGGTGTTGGTATCAAATTTGAGTAATTTTGGAATGGGTGAACTCATGGTTGAACAGTGTTTGGATTTTGTGACTTTTGCATGATTCCGAGATGTGGGCTCGGGTCGACCTTTTGTGACATTTTCTAATTTCTTTATCTAGATTTGTTTTGTAAATTCATATTTATTGTATTCAACTGCTTTCGGCTAGATTTGGGCCATTTGGAGTGGGAGAGTCTAGGAAAAGGCATTATTATTAACTAATTACGCTTGATTTGAGGTAAGTAACTTGCCTAACCTTGTGTGGGGAAAATCCTCTTAGGATTTGGTACTATTATAATAATTTGTTTTATGTGAGCGTCGTGTACGCAAGGTGACGAGTGCTTACTCGGGCTAACTATTGAAATTCTGGTATTTGCTAATTATCTTCCTTTTTATGCCTTAATTGAGTTATTTTAGTACGTGTAGTCATCATGATTAGCCTAAGCTCACATGTCTACATGTTACATTTCTCAATTTCTATTTGTACAATATGCTTAGTTGATTTACTTATTTCCTAGATTTTCATGTTCATTCCTTAACGTTAGGATTTTCTTGCTTGTAGTATCATTGTTTCATTTACTACATGTTGCATTTCATGATTCTTGTTGAGTTGACTGCTTGGTTATTAGCATGAGGTTTCTGCCGTGCTGAATATTATTGGCATGAGGTTTTTCTGTACGGAGTATTACTGGCATAAGGTTTATCTGTGCAGTTATTGTTGTCCATACGAGGTTTTTACCCTGCCATTATGAGATAGTTACTTTTGGAACTACGGGGCGGTACCTCGGAAGCGCCCCTGTTGAGTTCCATCTCTTGCTGGTTGTTTGTTGTTGTTGTTGTTGTTGTTCCTTAACTTGAAAGGTGTTCTTTTCCTTACGTGCTGTAATTATCTTCCTGTTTTCATGTGCTGTTGCCT
Source organism: Nicotiana noctiflora (assembly GCA_032618575.1). Taxonomy (NCBI): domain Eukaryota; kingdom Viridiplantae; phylum Streptophyta; class Magnoliopsida; order Solanales; family Solanaceae; genus Nicotiana; species Nicotiana noctiflora. The sequence goes on along the minus strand of JASVEL010008348.1, from coordinate 238,974 downwards.
TTTTGTAAATTCTTACTGTTTCATTTATCTGCCATTCCTTTTTATCATTTCATCTTCTGTCTTATATCTTATATCTCAATAGGGCCCTGACCTGAATTTACCACCCTGTCATGTTGCAATTACATGTTTTATGCTTTTATATCGGTGTTAGAGCCTATCGGGTGAGTTAGGAGTGAATTGAATTGAAAATGAAGCAAATAGCATGTTTGAAGGAAGTTTGAATATGGAAAGTCAACCTAGAGTTGACTATTGAGTTAGAGTGCTCGGAATCGGATTCTGATGATTCGACTAGTTTCGGGGGATCATTTATGACTTAGGAGAGCAATCGGAATTGAATTTGGAGGCCCGATGTAGAAATAGGCTTGAATTGGCTAAGGTTGAATTTTGGCGAAATCCGATCGATAGGTGAGATTTTGATCCGGGAGTCGGAATGGAATTCCGACAGAGTTGCAGTAGCTCCGTTAGGTGATTTTGGATGTGCCTGCAAAATTTCAGGTCATTCGGACGTCGTTTGGTCGGGTTTTTGATGGAATGTGTAATTTGGAAGTTTTGAAGAAACCTAGGCTTGAATCCGTGTGTAATTGGTGATTTTGATGTTTAGGATGGTGTTTTTATGATTGGAACAAGTTCGTATCGTGTTTTGGAGTATGTTGGTGGTTTTCGCTGGGGCCCGGGAGCCTCGGGATGAATTCGGGGGTCCAAACGGACCAATTTGTGCCAAAGGCACTGCTGTTTCTGCTGCAATTAGTGCAGAAGATTTTTGTGCTTCGCGATCGCGAAGCTAGGTCTGCGATCGCGTAGGGTAAAGCTGGGAAGCTCTGCGATCGCAAGGGGGAGACTGCGATCGCGTAGTGTATTGGAATGAGGCCGGAAAATTGTTCTTCGCGATCGCGGAAGGAGTGATGCGATCGCGTAAGGTTGACTGGTTGTGCATCGCGATCGCGATGTTTAGTGTGCGATCGCGTAAGTCTGGGATTTAGAGGAGTGCGATCGCGGGTGGTTTCACGCGATCGCGTAGTGTTGAGGCGTGAGTCAGTGCGATCGCGTAGGGAGTGTCGCGATCGCGTAGAGTAATTTTGGGGTCCGGTGAATTTGTTCATCGCGATCGCGAGCCTGGGGCTGCGATCGCAGAAGGTCGCCTGGCAGTCAGTGAATTAATATAACAGAACAGTCCAGTCGCGAACCCCATACCCAAAACCCCCATTTTTGAGTTCCAAGAGAAGTATTGACGGGAGATTTGCTGGGAAATCATCGGGGTTTCGTCGGAGGTAAGTTTTGTGGCTTAATTACATCATTTCATCATGAAATCCTTGGTTAAATTTCTGTAAATGGAAGATTAAAGGTGAGTTTGAGCCCTAAGCCTAAATTGAAGAAAAACACCAATTTGAGTGGGCAAATGGAGTCCGATTTTGGTAAATTTTATATGTACGGACTCGTGGCGAGACGAGGGTTCTGGAAATATGAGTTTCGAAATTTTTCGAGATGTGGGCCCGGGGCTCGGGTTTTGCCAATTTCGTGATTTTTGATATTTTTCGAGTTCTTTCGATTGGGTTATGTTCCATTAGCCTATTTTGATATATTTGTGCTGATTTGTGCTAGTTTTGACGTGCGTGGATGCCGGTTCGAGGAGCTAAGGCGTCGCGGGCATGAGCTTTCGTCGGTTCGAGGTGGGTAATACTTGTAAATGATGTCCCGAGGGTTAGTAAACCCCGGACTTGCACATCTTAGTGCTGTGTCGAGGTGACTTGCACGCCGGATAACGGGCGTGGGGTAGAGCACCATTGGGGATTGTGACTTGGTCCGTCCCGCGTAATAAATAATAACACCTAATTGTTGAAATGAATTGGACTAATTATCATGTTTGGGCTTCGTGCCAATTATTTGAATCCTTCAGAGATTGGTATCACTGTTTTGATAACACTGTGCATATTTTATTCTAAATTTAAGGTTTAAAATGGTATTATTGCTATTCAGCATTTTTATAAGGTTATGAAAAACTTGAACAAGGTCTTAATAACATTTTTTGCTGTGAGCTAATATGATATTGTTGCCGTAGGGCTTTCTTGATTATTTGTTAGACTGATTGGGGCCGAGGGCCATATGTTAGGGCATGACATTCATGTGAGCATATGCATACACATGCATGGATCGGACTGCACGCCGCGGTGGTATATGGATCGGGCTGCGCGCCGCAGCAGGTGTGATATTGTTATTGTGCTTGGGCTATAGAAGCTCCTCCGGAGTCTGGACACCCCCAGTGAGCACGGGTACCCAAAAGGATCGGGCTACACGCCATAGCGGTCATATGCATTGCATGGCATACATACATTGGTTTACGTGTACTACGTGGCATAACATTTTAGCACTCATACTTTACTGGGCACATGTGCATTTGTTGCTTTATTGACCGGATCTCCTGGTATAAATTGTTAAGGAGTGCTGAGCCCGAGAGGCTGATTTGAGTGCTGACTTGCACTGCTTGAGATTCTCCCAGGTATTGGTATGTTATAATGAAAGAAAGTAGCTAAAAATTGAGATTTCTAAATAATCTACTCACATATGCTGAAAAGGAATAAAATGATAGTGTTTTGAAGTTTTATGATAGTTCTATATTGTGTAGCAAGAGATAGTGCCTTGCGTGGTTTTCTTCCCTTCAGCATTATTTACTTTTATTACCGCTGAGTTGGAAGTACTCACACCCGACTCCCTGCACCTTGTGTGCAGATCCAGGTACATTACAGCAGAGCTGATTCCATTGCGGCTCGGGAGTGCTTTTGGACGGTCGAGGTAGCTGCCAGCGTTCGCAGGACCTGATTCTCCAGTTTGTCTATATTTTGTTCTGATCACCCCACACTTGTGCACAATTATATTCACTATTTACACTTGTATATTCCGTAGAGGCTCATGACTCTTGACCCTTCGGTCTATGGGAGTTGACACGTGTTGGGACTTGGTTCCCTGTTTTTAATATATCTATCACTATTATGCTTAAATTGGATAAAGTGAGCTTGTGGCTCCGTGATTGTTGTTAATTGGTCGGGCTGGCCTAGCAGTGTGCTGGGCGCCATCACGACCGGATTTGGGGTCGTGACAAGTTGGTATCAAAGCCTAGGTTTACTAGGCCTCATGAGTCTTGAGCCGGTTAGTAGAGTCTTGTGGATCGGTACGGGGACGCCTGTACTTATCCCCGGGAGGCTGCGAACCTTTAGGAAACACTTCACATTTCTTGGAATTCTTATCGTGCGCACTTGATTCAGCTTGGGATATAATTTTGAAATTCCTTCCGCACGTCTGTGTACGCATCGAGCGCTCAGGTAATATAATTGACTTATGGCTTGCAATTCCCCGATCGAGGGGCGAGATATAATCTCCATGAATTTATGTTGGGCCAGTCGGGAGGACTTGAGGCCGGATCCTTGTCTATGGCTTGAGCACCAAAGTATTAATTTTGCGAGTCGGTATTATGAAGTTCATACGATCGGTATTGATCTTTATTGTGATTTGATATGTAGCCCTAGCTATGGGCGTGAGAAATATTTTCATCGCCTCTTAATTGGAAGGTAAAGTGCCTTATGTGTAGTGGAACGAGTTCAAACTCGGGAAGACTAAAATGATTATGCTATGTGTATCCTGGTGGAAGGTATTGTGCTAAAATGCTAAATTGAGGCGAGATAGGTGGATTGGTTCTCATGTGTAATTGAAAGGTAGTTGATATGTGTTATGATTCGAGCAGGTACAACGCATGTTCATGTATCAAATATGATAATATGATTCGTATAGTATTGAGACTTAATGTTGTTGAAATACATTGTGATATATTGTTGAGTTATGGATGTATTGTTAGAATGGTTTGGTGATTCTCTGGCAGGTGGATAGGCCAAATTACAAAGGAAACTCTGCCGAAAATTTTGGAAAATTTGGGACTTAGAAAGATTTCTGTCACCTAAAGAGAGTGGGCTTATTGGTGGTGCGTGTATATCCGCAAGAATTGCAGAAGAGCTAAGGTCTCTGATGATTCGAGTCTCTATCAAGGCTTGTAAATGACTTGAGTTTAATCTCATATTAACATTTCGGCATCACTTGAGTAATAATGATATGAGTGGTTGAAAGTGCTTTGATGAATGGCTTCGAGCTAAGTTGGGGAGGTTGTTATTGATTAACTGATTGCACTGTTGTGTGTGTTGTGTTGGCTCTGTCTCTAGGTATGTTGGGAAATTTTGATAAAGGTTATGGTGCTTCGTAGATATGAAGAAATACTAGGATGTTGTGAACTTATGTTGGTAAAGAATGTTCGGTGTATAGAAAAGAAAGATAGCTAATTGTATCCGTATGTAATCATGATCTGCAGTGTCAGAGTTCTAACAAGGCACGAGTGGTTCTGTTCAATAAGACAGTTGAATTACAGCTGAATAAGGATGACTGACGCCCGAGAATTGTTTACGGTGTTCAAGATTTTGCTTGTAACGGTCAGGTGTCTTAAGATTGTGCATGTGGCTAAAGATGGTGGTTTCGTTAGAAGAGATCGGTACTTGTGTTATATTATGTGAATGATGGGATTCTATGTATCCGTATTGGAAGGTAAAAAAAAAATACTAATTCAAATCGCAAGAGGTTCTTCAAAATAAAGTATTGTAGGATGTGATACTTATGGGAAATATTGAGAGAGTATTCAGTGGCCTATATGTCTTAGACCGTGTGGTCTTATGTACGAGTCTCGTGTGGAATGAGTTGATGTGTTATGGTGCTACAGTAATGTCTAATATTAAATCAAAGATGAATCAGAAAGGAAACTGGATAAATGGAACAACTTGTTAATAAACCGAAGCGGTATGATTAAGAATACGACTAATTCCTGGTATGTGGTTGAAGTAATGAGTCTTGCAGATATTGTGCAATAAAGCTTTTGAGTGCTGGCAGTCGTGTAACCCGATATGGGTATAATATGGGTATAAGGACTCGGTCCTGGCAGTTTAACTTATGCAATGTGATTGGGAGAAAGAGTTTATGATGTGTTTTAATGTGGTTTGAAAAATGAGTTTTCTCTATATGGGATCATAAAAGTCCTTGACTAGTTGAGTGCGTCGATGTTTGCGGCGTAGGAAAGGGATAAGAATTTCCATGTTATCTTAGTATGGTATTGTATATGCGGTGTGTTATGAAAAAGTTGATAATGGTATATTCTAGGTTTTGAGATAAGTTCATAGTATATGGGAAGTCAATAAAATTATTGAGCAGCGCGGACAGCTGCAGGTGAATTAAGAATCGATCTTTCTGATAATTTAAGAAAATGGTACTGCTATTCTATTAACTTGGCAGGGAATATGATCCAAAAAGGGCCAGGTAATATAAACTGATAATATTTAGTGGTGTGGTGGTATCCTCTTGTTAGATTGACATTGATGATTGAGTTGTAAATGGCAAAAGGAAATTTCCGAATGGCTTTCGTGGTATGAATGGACGCTTGATGTGCGTTATGTATTCGTACGGTGGAGTGTGGAACCAGGTATAGCGATCCATGTGTTATATATGTGTTGGAGACTAGAAGTTCTCGTAATCCGCCTATGCAGTGGTTGTATATTGCGTGTATCGGCACCGTTTTGTGATTATTGGAAATCGGAAGCCCTAGTGGCTCCCTCTTAGCTTGATATGATGAATTTGGGTTATGATACCTTATTTAAGACTGGTTGACATGAGTCGGGTCGCCTAGACTAATGTGATATGGACTATGTCGGAAAATGGCACAATTTGCGTAGCAGAGAGCATCAGAGTATGCTCCAACAGAGTAGTTGTACCCAGGACCAGCGGACGACTGGTAGGTATTGCTTTGTCGGTTGGGCCTTAGTGGCGGATGTCAGTGTAGAGGTATCTACCATTGATTCAGTTCCAGTATTGAGAAACGTTGTCAGATGCGTTTCATGTGGCCGAGCTTGAGGCTATATATATATATATATATGTTTGCTGTAATGAGAAAATTCGACTCGATATGCATTTCCTTTTTGCGAGATTTATGCGTGGATCGGGTGGCACGCCGCCACAGGTATGGTATCCGGATCGGGTGGCACGCCGCCACGGGTATGTCGTTGGAGCGGGTTGCACGCCGCAACAGAATATTGTGAAAATATAGTTAGTTATATGCTACCTGGTATACAATACTTCCTCGCTTCTGAGGAAAAGACCGTTTTGAGTATCGCTTGGCGAATGTCACATCGGTTGTGTCCTTTCAGGATTTAGTAGCATACGTTAATTGTTTCACCTGAGGGCGAGGTTGATTGCTTGGGCTCAAGACCTAGATCTGTGCGTGGCTAACCGTTTTGAGCTTAGTGGCTTGAGGTGCTTCATGAGTAATAACGTTGGGATAGAATCACGAATCGTAGCAAGGCCACGTGATGTTATGACCTCTCGAGGAGGATTCAGGTACTCTATTTCTATAATGCGAGACGCGATCTCAGTTCTATGTTATGATGGCACAGAGGAATTGAATTGCAGCTCTTTTGCTGGAGCCAGTTGTCATGATTTGAGCTGTCATGATTCGAGTGTGTTCAGACGTTTCTATTGGAGCCTATGTTGTGCTCGTCGTGGCTTAGGTCGGTGTTGAGGTGTCTTATCACCAGTGCGGTGTGTTATAATCGAAATGACCGTTGGAGTCATTAATGAATACGAGCATATTGGATCTTAGCTTGTTAGAAAGGTAAAAATCGAGGTTTGACTCCGAAACCTATTGTGGTATCGGTTAAAAGTGAAATGGATTCATGAATGGTTGACCTGAGAGATGGGTTCGATATATCGCGTGTTCGGTTGCCGTGGGCATGATATGAAGGTGTTGGAACAAGACTCTATCTAATGAAGAGGGTTTTTCAGTTGGTATTTGGTTATCGTGGGAAATTGTGTGATTAGAGACTATTGTCTCGAGTGATTGGGTTGTTTGATACATCATATGATCTCACTCGGAGTGGTGAGTATGGGTTATTGCAGTGGATTCTAGTGTATCCTGAGTATGGGCATGGGATTAACAATTGGTATATGATTTCAGAAAGTGCAATGTGATTTATGGTTCAGATGGTCTGTGAAATTTTGACTATATGGTGTTTTCGGACTTATGTGAGATAGGGTGACGTATGATCGCCCGAGTATATGCTTGGTAAGGTCATTCAGCTATTGGGTTGCTTCTAGTACAACTCTGAGTCCGCTCGAGGACGAGCGTTTGTTTAAGTTGGGGAGAATGTAACGACCCGGCCCGTCGTTACGGGAATTTACCACCCCGTCATGTTGCAATTACATGTTTTATGCTTTTATATCGGTGTTAGAGCCTATCGGGTGAGTTAGGAGTGAATTGAATTGAAAATGAAGCAAATAGCATGTTTGAAGGAAGTTTGGAATATGGAAAGTCAACCTAGAGTTGACTATCGAGTTAGAGTGCTCGAAATCAGATTCTGATGATTCGACTAGTTTCGGGGGATCATTTATGACTTAGGAGAGCAATCGGAATTGAATTTGGAGGCCCGATGTAGAAATAGGCTTGAATTGGCTAAGGTTGAATTTTGGCGAAATCCGATCGATAGGTGAGATTTTGATCCGGGAGTCGGAATGGAATTCCGACAGTTTGCAGTAGCTCCGTTAGGTGATTTTGGATGTGCCTGCAAAATTTCAGGTCATTCGGACGTCGTTTGGTCGGGTTTTTGATGGAATGTGTAATTTGGAAGTTTTGAAGAAACCTAGGCTTGAATCCGTGTGTAATTGGTGATTTTGATGTTTAGGATGGTGTTTTTATGATTGGAACAAGTTCGTATCGTGTTTTGGAGTATGTTGGTGGTTTTCGCTGGGGCCCGGGAGCCTCGGGATGAATTCGGGGGTCCAAACGGACCAATTTGTGCCAAAGGCACTGCTGTTTCTGCTGCAATTAGTGCAGAAGATTTTTGTGCTTCGCGATCGCGAAGCTAGGTCTGCGATCGCGTAGGGTAAAGCTGGGAAGCTCTGCGATCGCAAGGGGAGACTGCGATCGCGTAGTGTATTGGAATGAGGCCGGAAAATTGTTCTTCGCGATCGCGGAAGGAGTGATGCGATCGCGTAAGGTCGACTGGTTGTGCATCGCGATCGCGATGTTTAGTGTGCGATCGTGTAAGTCTGGGATTTAGAGCAGTGCAATCGCGGGTGGTTTCACGCGATCGCGTAGTGTTGAGGCGTGAGTCGGTGCGATCGCGTAGGGAGTGTCGCGATCGCGTAGAGTAATTTTGGGGTCCGGTGAATTTGTTCATCGCGATCGCGAGCCTGGGGCTGCGATCGCAGAAGGTCGCCTGGCAGTCAGTGAATTAATATAACAGAACAGTCCAGTCGCGAACCCCATACCCAAAACCCCCATTTTTGAGTTCCAAGAGAAGTATTGACGGGAGATTTGCTGGGAAATCATCGGGGTTTCGTCGGAGGTAAGTTTTGTGGCTTAATTACATCATTTCATCATGAAATCCTTGGTTAAATTTATGTAAATGGAAGATTAAAGGTGGGTTTGAGCCCTAAGCCTAAATTGAAGAAAAACACCGATTTGAGTGGGCAAATGGAGTCCGATTTTGGTAAATTTTATATGTACGGACTCGTGGCGAGACGAGGGTTCTGGAAATATGAGTTTCGAAATTTTTCGAGATGTGGGCCCGGGGCTCGGGTTTTGCCAATTTCGTGATTTTTGATATTTTTCGAGTTCTTTCGATTGGGTTATGTTCCATTAGCCTATTTTGATATATTTGTGCTGATTTGTGCTAGTTTTGACGTGCGTGGATGCCGGTTCGAGGAGCTAAGGCGTCGCGGGCATGAGCTTTCGTCGGTTCGAGGTGGGTAATACTTGTAAATGATGTCATGAGGGTTAGTAAACCCCGGACTTGCACATCTTAGTGTTGTGTCGAGGTGACTTGCACGCCGGATAACGGGCGTGGGGTAGAGCACCATTGGGGATTGTGACTTGGTCCGTCCCGCGTAATAAATAATAACTCCTAATTGTTGAAATGAATTGGACTAATTATAATGTTTGGGCTTCGTGCCAATTATTTGAATCCTTCAGGGATTGGTATCACTGTTTTGATAACACTGTGCATATTTTATTCTAAATTTAAGGTTTAAAATGGAATTATTGCTATTCAGCATTTTTATAAGGTTATGAAAAACTTGAACAAGGTCTTAATAACATTTTTTTTGCTGTGAGCTAATATGATATTGTTGCCGTAGGGCTTTCTTGATTATTTGTTAGATTGATTGGGGCCGAGGGCCATATGTTAGGGCATGACATTCATGTGAGCATATGCATACACATGCATGGATCGGATTGCACGCCGCAGTGGTATATGGATCGGGCTGCGCGCCGCAGCAGGTGTGATATTGATATTGTGCTTGGGCTGTAGGAGCCCCTCGGAGTCTGGACACCCCCAGTGAGCACGGGTACCCAAAAGGATCGGGCTACACGCCGTAGCGGTCATATGCATTGCATGGCATACATACATTGGTTTACGTGTACTACGTGGCATAACATTTTAGCACTCATACTTTACTGGCACATGTGCATTTGTTGCTTTATTGACCGGATCTCCTGGTATAAATTGTTAAGGAGTGCTGAGCCCGAGAGGCTGATTTGAGTGCTGACTTGCACTGCTTGAGATTCTCCCGGGTATTGGTATGTTATAATGAAAGAAAGTAGCTAAAAATTAAGATTTCTAAATAATCTACTCACATATGCTGAAAAGGAATAAAAATGATAGTGTTTTGAAGTTTTATGATAGTTCCGTATTGTGTAGCAAGAGATAGTGCCTTGCGTGGTTTTCTTCCCTTCAGCATTATTTACTTTTATTACCGCTGAGTTGGAAGTACTCACACCCGACTCCCTGCACCTTGTGTGCAGATCCAGGTACATTACAGCAGAGCTGATTCCATTGCGGCTCGGGAGTGCTTTTGGACAGTCGAGGTAGCTGCCAGCGTTCGCAGGACCTGATTCTCCAGTTTGTCTATATTTTGTTCCGATCATCCCACACTTGTGCACAGTTATATTCACTATTTACACTTGTATATTCCGTAGAGGCTCATGACTCTTGACCTTTCGGTCTATGGGAGTTGGCACGTGTTGGGACTTGGTTCCCTGTTTTTAATATGTATCTATCATTGTTGAATTATTTCCGTATGCTTAAATTGGATAAAGTGAGCTTATGGCTCCGTGATTGTTGTTGATTGGTCAGGCTGGCCTAGTAGTGTGCTGGGCGCCATCACGTTCTGTCTTATATCTTATATCTCAATAGGGCCCTGACCTGACCTCGTCACTACTCTATGGAGATTAATCTTGACACTTACTGGGTACCGTTGTGGTGTACTCATACTTTGCTTCTACACATGTTTTTGTGTAAACCCAGGTACATTCTACTATCCTCGATAGTAGAGAGTGTGTGCTGCTACTTTGAGACTTCGAGGTAAATTTGCTAGCGCGTCTGGTAGTCATTCCGGCACGCACCCCCAGTACCCCGAGGCTTAGTAGTGAGCTGCTTTCCGAGTCTGTTCTGCACCACCCAAAGTCTCTCTTTTGCATTTATTTTCTATCTACTCTACTTTAGGTAATAGTTAGTGTTTTGTATATTCTATTAAGTAAATAAGATGAATGATTCACCCATTAAAGGATGGAGTAGGTAGATGTTCCTCATGACAATGATGAATGATAGAACAATCCTTAAATATTCGAGTTATTCTCGAATCTGATGGAAAAGTATGAACAAGAACCTTAGTGAAAAGGTGGTGTTTGTATCTTAGCAAAAGAGACAGACGAATCTTTTAGTCATAGTATATTCTTCACAAATAGAGATCACATGACCCTATCATTTTCTATTTCTATTTATACGGGACATGTTCCAAGAAACCTTAATAGTACAGGTGTAGAGAATATCCACTAGAATATTCTCATTAATATCCTATCTTGAAAACTAGCCGTTACAGCTCTGTCAACGATACTTAACCTCGACCTTGGCCCTTGTTGACATCTCGACTACGACTCTCATTGACTCTTCGAGCATGGACTTTGCTGCTTCTTGGGCCATCTCGACTAATGACGACTTGCGAACTCTTCCCTAAGTATTATCTTGGCTTAAATATTCTAAAGATAGATTTTGACCCATACGTATTGTCACGACCCATATCGATGGGCCGAGACGGGTGCCCGAATCCTACATGTCAAACATCCTTAAGTATGCCTTTAAGATAAAAACATGAATAACATACGTGAGGGAAACCCATCCAAAAGGTATATGTACATATATACATGCAGAATACAGTGGACGAGCCCACAATGGTTCTATAGACAACTATAAACCCAAAACTAAAAGCTGATAAGGCCACTTACTATCCAAATGTACATAATTGTCTACAGACCTATAATAGAAAATACAATTTTACAAGGATAGGACTGGGCCACATCATATATGTATACAAGCATATTGTACCAAGATCAAAAGCAACTACGAATCAAGTGGAGCACGCCAACTCTCGCTGATCAAGGATCCTAAGCAGGGGGACCGTCAGATGGCCTACCCGCACCCCCAGAAAATATGGTGTCGGTATGAAAAATGTACTGATTATGTAAGGCATGAAAATCAGTACATAAGAGACATAAATGAAACATGGAATAAGGCATTTCGCCTGTAAGTCTAAGTAACTTTGTGAATTATGAAACAATTATTACATCATGCACCTGCATGTATATGTCGTGTCATGCATAGGTATAAGTGTACATAACGTCATCAAGCCTCTAAGGGCATCCCATAATATCATCTCAGCCACTGTGGACAAAATCATCAACATATACCAACTGATCAGGTGGTGGTGCATATATAACGTCGTAACCTTTTCCTATATACGCATATATAATATCGTCTGGTTATGGGTCAATGTATATGTATAAATGAATGCAACGCATGAGAAGTACGTCAATAAAATCTCTTGGAACATCATAAGACCTATTAATACGTAATTTTTCCCTATGATATTTTTAGAATGCATATGTACCTTCAAAACAATGCATTAGCATCAATTAATATTTTTTTCTATAATTTCTGCATCTTTTAAGGATTTTAATAAATTTATCCCAGTATTTTATTACATAAATAATTACTTTCATTACAAATGGCTTTATAACCATTTTTTATGACCTAATTCTACTATTTATATTTAACTAAGCTTTATTAATTTACAAATAACCACATTTGCATTTTAGGGTTATAATTACAATGACTTTGCAGTTATAGCCTATGTGTGCATTATTATATTATTTTACCAGAAAATAGTCTTTTGCATTTTTAAAATATTGTGTGACTATTTTAAAATATTTTTCATGCACAAAAATCATTTTTATATATGTTAGTTATTTTATTAATTAATTGGGTATTTAGCAAATAACCCTTTTATTCTTTTAATTTCTGGACCTAAACCAATCCAAACCCCTTTAAAACTAAGCCCAATTCATTCCGAGGCCTAAATCTATCTACCCGACCCAATAACCCCTCTTCAATTGCGGCTGTTGATCTTTTAGATCAACGACCCACATTAACCCTTACCATAATTAAGCCTAACCAAAGCCCTAATCACCCCATTCTCTCTGATTTTGCCGCCTTTATTCCCTAACTCCTCTGCTTATCTCTCAATCAAACCCTAACCCTAATCACCATTTGGTAAAAAATCTCACACCTATGGAGTTTCTGTGTGTTCTCCAACCCTTACCGGCCTTCTACACCTCTGAGTTGTCCGATTACATGGATCTTTAAAAGAATCTCTAGGAGATTCGACTTGCATTTTTGTCTGAAACTGGTTCACGGGCCTCTCGAGGGCCATTTTCGTTTGTGAGTATGTATCTCCTCCTATTTTAGTTTTAATCTATGGGTTTTAGACCGATTTTATTTATCTCTACTATTTTTTGAAAACTCTAGTTTTTCTACCATTCGAATCCGTTCAGATTTTTGTAGTTTTGAAAGAATTCGAGTTTTATTGAGTATTTTCCTTTGAAAATCTTTAGTTCTGGTTAATTACTTCGATTTTATTCACTATTTATGAATTTCGGGGTTTTCCCAAACTTTGTTCAAAGGTTTTGCTAACCTTTCAGTGTTTAAACTAAATGTTCTTCACAATCTAGACTGATTCTCGTGTATATACACAAATTCTGGATGTTTCTGTCTGTTGCACTGATTTTCTTCCACTTGTTCTTCGTTATTTGTTTATTTTTCTTCAACCCAATGTATTAATCGATTCTATTTAGGGTTTGAACAATTTTCCCTATTAAAAAAATTAGTATTCTTTGGGATCTTTGCGTGATTAATTTCTATTAGGGTTTTGAGCAATCTTTCTTGTTAAAATCAATATTATTTGAGATTTGTTTTACTGATTCGAATGCATGTCCTGTTAAAATCAGTGTGTGCTATGATTTTACTTGTTTCGTTATTTGTGACCTTAATTGATTATACTTGCCCTAATTAGTTACTAGTTGTTTGGGGATCTTACTGACTCCCTATATGGTATGATTTTGATTTATTACCTTAATTGAACCCAATGCTCACCGTTATTTTACTATCCCTAATTAAAGAGCTCTTTTTTGGATTTCTTTATATGAAATGATTCTACAATTGGCTGATTGATTATAATCGATTCAACTGTGATTCTCTTTAGCTTATTTGTTTTACTCCGTAAGGGCTATGTATACACTCTCATTCTACCTTTTAAACACACGAACAACAGTTCACAAATACAATCACACACACTTTAATCTCATCTTTGCTACTTGTATTCATTGTTTGTCTAGCCGGCTCAAAGCCAAGAATGTAACGACCCGGCCCGTCGTTACGGGAATTTACCACCCCGTCATGTTGCAATTACATGTTTTATGCTTTTATATCGGTGTTAGAGCCTATCGGGTGAGTTAGGAGTGAATTGAATTGAAAATGAAGCAAATAGCATGTTTGAAGGAAGTTTGAATATGGAAAGTCAACCTAGAGTTGACTATCGAGTTAGAGTGCTCGGAATCGGATTCTGATGATTCGACTAGTTTCGGGGGATCATTTATGACTTAGGAGAGCAATCGGAATTGAATTTGGAGGTCCGGTGTAGAAATAGGCTTGAATTGGCTAAGGTTGAATTTTGGCGAAAACCGAACGGTAGGTGATATTTTGATCCGGGAGTCGGAATGGAATTCCGACAGTTGCAGTAGCTTCGTTAGGTGATTTTGGATGTGCCTGCAAAATTTCAGGGTCATTCGGACGTCGTTTGGTCGGGTTTTTGATGGAATGTGTAATTTGGAAGTTTTGAAGAAACTTAGGCTTGAATCCGTGTGTAATTGGTGATTTTGATGTTTAGGATGGTGTTTTTATGATTGGAACAAGTTCGTATCGTGTTTTGGGGTATGTTGGTGGTTTTCGTTGGGGACCCGGGGGCCTCGGGGTGAATCCGGACCATCATCCGGCATTTGGAAGCAAGAAAAGACATGCTGTAATCTGCAGATCACTGGGCAGTGATTTGGCCTTCGCGTTCGCGAGGGCACGGCCCGCGTTCGCGTAGGCCAAGGCACTTTGGTCATCGCGTTCACGAGGAGGGCGGCCGCGATCGCATAGAAGGAATCTGGGAAGCATCGCGTTCGCGATGGGTTAGTCGCGATCGCGTAAGAGGAAATAGTGAAACATCGTGTTCGCGTGGATGGAGGTCGCGTTCGCGTAGAAGGACCTCCGGATGGCTGAAGAAATGTGCATCGCGAATGCGTGGGGGGCATGTCGCGTTCGCGAAGGGAAAATGGATTAGTGCATCGCGGACGCGTGATAGGTAACGCGAACGCGAAGAGTAAAATGATGCTGGGCATCGCGAACGCGTGGGAGCTCACGCGAACGCGAAGAGCAAATTTGTCTGGCAGTGAAATTAAAACCAGAAACATTTCACTTACGGGTTCATATACCCAAAACACCATTTTTGAGCCCTAGAGAGAAGAAATCACGGGAAAACGGTGGGAAATCATCGGGTATTCAGCGGAGGTAAGTTTCTTGACTCAAAAATATCATTTTATGGTAGAATTAGCATCAATCTTCATGAATTTGGGTAGAAATTGTGAAGGATTGTGGCCTTGATATTGAAAACGAAAATTTGGGTTTTGAAAGGCCAATCGAACTCCGATTTTGGTAAATTTTATATGTATGGACTCGTGGCGAGGCGAGGGTTCTGGAAATATGAGTTTCAAAATTTTTTGAGATGTGGGCCCGGGGCTTGGGTTTTGCAAATTTCGTGATTTTTGATATTTTTCGAGTTCTTTCGATTGGGTTATGTTCCATTAGCCTATTTTGATATATTTGTGTTGATTTGTGCTAGTTTTGACGTGCGTGGATGCCGGTTCGAGGAGCTAAGGCATCGCGGGCATGAGCTTTCGTCGGTTCGAGGTGGGTAATACTTGTAAATGATGTCCTGAGGGTTAGTAAACCCCGGACTTGCACATCTTAGTGCTGTGTTGAGGTGACTTGCACGCCGGATAACGGGCGTGGGGTAGAGCACCATTGGGGATCGTGACTTGGTCCGTCCCGCGTAATAAATAATAACACCTAATTGTTGAAATGAATTGGACTAATTATCATGCTTGGGCTTCGTGCCGATTATTTGAATCCTTTAGGGATTAGTATCATTGTCTTGATAACACTGTACATATTTTTATCTAAATTTAAGGTTTTAAATGGTATTTTGCTATTCAACATTCTTATAAGGTTATGAAAAACTTGAACAAGGTCTTAATAATATTTTAGCTTGTGAGCTAATATGATATTGTTGCTCGTAGGGCTTTCTTGATTATTTGTTAGACTGATTGGGGCCGAGGGCCATATGTTAGGGCATGACATTTTATGTGAGCATATGCATACACATGCATGGATCGGACTGCACGCCGCGGTGGTATATGGATCGGGCTGGGCGCCGTAGCAGGTGTGATATTAATATTGTGCTTGGGTTGTAGGAGCCCCTCCGGAGTACGAACCCCCACAGTGAGCACGGGTACCCAAATTGGAATCGGGCTACACGTCGTAGCGGTCATATGCATTGCATGGCATACATACATTGGTTTATGTGTACTACGTGGCATAACATTCAGCACTCATACATTACTGGCACACATGCATTAGTTGCCTTATTGACCAGATCTCCTGGTGTAAATTGATAAGGAGTGCTGAGCCCGAGGGGCTGATTTGAGTGCGGACTTGCATTGCTTGAGATTGTATCCAGGTATTGGTATATTATTATGAAAGAAAGTAGTTAAAATTAAGATTTCTAAATAATCTACTCACATATGCTTGAAAGGAATAAAAAGATAGTCTTGTATTGTGTAGCATGAGGTAGTGCCTATCGTGGTTTTCTTCCCTTCAACATTATTTACTTTTATTACTGCTGAGTTGGAAGTACTCACACCCGACTCCCTGCACCTTGTGTGCAGATCCAGGTACATCACAGTGGAGCTGATTCTATTGCGGCTCGGGATTGCTTTTGGACAGTCGAGGTAGCTGCCAGCGTTCGCAGGACCTGATTCTCCAGTTTGCCTGTATTTTTGTTCTGATTATCCCACACTTGTGCACATTTATATTCACTATTTACACTTTGTATACTCTGTAGAGGCTCATGACTCTTGACCCTTCGGTCTATGGGAGTTGGCACATGTTGTTGGGACTTGGTTCCCTGTTTTTAATATATCTAACACTGTTATGCTTAAATTGGATAAAGTGACCTTGTGGCTCCGTGGTTATTGTTGATTGGTCGGGCTGGCCTAGCAGTGTGCTGGGCGCCATCACGACCGGATTTGGGGTCGTGACAAGTTGGTATCAGAGCCTAGGTTTACTAGGCCTCGTGAGTCTTGAGCCGGTTAGTAGAGTCTTGTGGATCGGTACGGGGACGCCTGTACTTATCCTCGGGAGGCTGCGAACCTTTAGGAAACACTTCACATTTCTTGGAATTCTTATCGTGCGCACTTGATTCAGCTTGAGATATAATTTTTGAAATTCCTTCCATACGTCTGTGTACGCATCGAGCGCTCAGTAATGTAATTGCCTTATGGCTTGTGATTTCCCCGAACGAGGGGCGAGATATAATCTCGGTGAGTTCATGTTGGGCCAGTCGGGAGGACTTGAGGCCGGATCCTTGTCTATGGCTTGAGCACCGAGGTATTAATTTTGCGAGTCGGTATTATGAAGTTCATACGATCGGTATTGATCCTTATTGTGCAAATGGCAGTTTGATAATGGGAGAGCTGTAAGGTATTCGGTTCTTATTGTGATTTGATATGTAGCCCTAGCTATGGGCGTGAGAAATAATTATCATATCTCGTAATTGGAAGGTAAAGTGCCTTATGTGTAGTGGAACGAGTTTAAACTCAGGGAAGACTAAAGTGATTTTGATATGTGTTATGATTCGAGCAGGTACAACGCAGGTTCAAGTATAAATTATGATAATATGATTCGTATAGTATTGAGATTTAATGTTGTTGAAATACATTGTGATATCTTGTTGAGTTGTGGATGTATTGTTAGAATGGTTTGGTGATTCTCTGGCAGGTGGATAGGCCAATTTACAAAGGAAACTCTGCCGAAATTTTTGGAAAATTCGGGACTTAGAAAAGATTTTGTCACCTAAAGAGGGGGCGTAACTGTTGTGTGTGAATGAATGCAAGAATTGCAAAAGAGTTAATATTTCTGATGATTCGAATCTCCGTCGAAGCTTGTAAATGACTTGAGTTTAATCTAACTAGAACTTTGTGGCATCATTTGAGTAAGAATGCTATGAGTAGCTAAAAGTGCTTTGATGTATGACTCCGAGCTAAGTTGGGGAGGTTGTTATTGATTAACTGATTGCACTGTCGTGTGTTGTGTTGGCTCTGTCTCTAGGTATGTTGGGAAATTTTGATAAAGGTTATGGTGCTTCGTAGATATGAAGAAATACTAGGATGTTGTGAACTTATGTTGGTAAAGAATGTTCGGTGTATAGAAAAGAAAGATAGCTAATTGTATCCGTATGTAATCATGATCTGCAGTGTCAGAGTTCTAATAAGGCACGAGTGGTTCTGTTCAATAAGACAGTTGAATTACAACTGAATAAGGATGACTGACGCCCGAGAATTGTTTACGGTGTTCAAGATTTTACTTGTAACAGTCAGGTGTCTCAAAATTGTGCATGTGGCTAAAGATGGTGGTTTCGTTAGAAGAGATCGGTACTTATGTTATATTATGTGAATGATGGGATTCTATGTAATCCGTATTGGAAGGTAATGATAACGAATTCAAATCGCAAGAGGTTCTTCAAAATAAAGTATTGTAGGATGTGATCCTTACCGTGTGGTCTTATGTACGAGTCTCGTGTGGAATGAGTTGATGTGTTATGGTGCTACAATAATGGCTAATATTAATGTGTTATGGTGCTACAGTAATGGCTAATATTAAATCAAAGATGAATCAGAAAGGAAACTGGGTAAATGGAACAACTTGTTAATAAACCGAAGCGGTATGATAAAGAATACGACTAATTCCTAGTATGTGGTTGAAGTAATGAGTCTTGTAGATATTGTGCAATAAAGCTTTTGAGTGCTGGCAGTCGTGTAACCCGATATGGGTATAATATGGGTATAAGGACTCAGTCCTGGCAGTTTAACTTATGCATTGTGATTGGGAGAAAGAGTTTATGATGTGTTTTAATGTGGTTTGAAAAATGAGTGTATTTCCTGTTGGTATGCAAAGCTTGGAATGTGTAATGAGTTTTCTCTATATGGGATCATAAAAGTCCTTGACTAGTTGAGTGCGTCGATGTTTGCGGCGTAGGAAAGGGATAAGAATTTCCATGTTATCTTAGTATGGTATACACGATGTGTTATGGAAAGTTGATAATGGTATATTCTAGGTTTTGAGATCAGTTCATAATATATGGGGAGTCATTAAAATTATTTAGCAGCGCGGGCAGCTGCATGTGATTTAAAGAATCGATCTTTCTGATGATTTAAGAAAATGGTACTGCTATTCTATTAACTTGGCAGGGAATATGATCCAAAAAGGACAAGGTAATGTAAACTGATAATATCCAGTGGTATGGTGGTATTCTCTTGTTGGATCGACTATAATAATTGAGTCGTTGATGGCATAGTGAAATTTATGAATGGCTTTCGTGGTATGAATGGACGCTTGATGTGCGTTATGTATTTGTATGGTGAAGTACGGAATCAAGCATGGTGATTCATGTGTTATATGTGTGTTGGAGACTAGAAGTTCTCGTAACCCGCCTACGCAGCGGTGGTACGTCGTGTGTACCAACACCGTTTTGTGGTTATTGGAAATCGGAAGCCCTAATGGCTCTCTCTTAGCTTGATATGATGAATTTGGATTATGATACTTGATTGCTGACTAGTTGTCATGGGTCAGATTGTCTAGACTAATGTGATATGGACTAGGTCGGAAAATGGCACAAATTGCGTAGCAGAGAGCATCAGAGTATGCTCCAATAAAGTATTTGTACCCAGGACCAGCGGACGGCTGGTAGGCATTGCTTTGTCAGTTGGACCTTAGTGGCGGATGTCAGGGAAGAGGCATCTACCATTGATTCAGTTCCAGTATTGAGAAACGCTGTCAGATGCGTTTCATGTGGCCGAGCTTGAGGCTATATATATATATATGTTTGCTATAATGAGAAAATTTGACTCGATATGCATTTCCTTTTGCGAGATTTATGCGTGGATCGGGTGGCACGCCACCACGGGTTATTTGGATCGGGTGGCACGCCGCCACAGGTATGGTATCCGGATCGGGTGGCACGCCACCACGGGTATGTCATTGGAGCGGGTTGCACGCCGCAACAGAATATCGTGAAAATATAGTTAGTTATATATTACCTGGTATACAATACTTCCTCGCTTCTGAGGAAAAGACCGTTTTGAGTATCGCTTGGCGAGTGGCACATCGGTTGTGTCCTTTCGGGATTTAATAGCATACGTTAATTGTTTCACCGTGGGTGAGGTTGATTGCTTGGGTTCAAGACCTAGATCTGTGCGTGGCTAACCATTTTGAGCTTGGTAGCTTGAGGTGCTTCATGAGTAATAGTGTTTGGATAGAATCACGAATCGTGGCAAGGCCACGTGATGTTATGACCTCTCGAGGAGGATTCGGGTACTCTATTTCTATAATGCGAGACGCGATCTCAGTTCTATGTTATGATGGCACAGAGGAATTGAATTGCAACTCTTTTGCTGGAGACATTTGTCATGAATTGATCTGTCATGATTCGAGTATGTGCATACGTTTCTATTGGAGCCTATGTTGTGCTCGTCGTGGCTTAGGTCGGTGTTGAGGTGTCAAATCACCAGTGCGGTGTGTTATGATCGAAATGAGCGTTGGAGCCAATAGTGAGTGTGAGTATATGTGATTTCAGCTGGTTAGAAAGGTAATATCGAGATTTGGGTCCGAAATCTGTTGTGGTATCAGTTAAAAGTGAAATGGATTCATGAATGGTTGACCTGAGAGATGGGTTTGATATATCGCGTGTTCGGTTGCCGTGGGCATGATATGAAGGTGTTGGAACAAGACTCTATCTAACGAAAAAGGGTTTTTCGGTTGGTATTTGGTTATCATGGGAAATTGTGTGATTAGAGACTATTGTCTCGAGTGATTGGGTTGTTTGATACATCATATGATCTCACCCGGAGTAGTGAATATGGGTTATTGCAGTGGATTCGTGTGTATCCTGAGTATAGGCATGGGATTTGCATTTGGCCTATGATTTCTGAAAGTGCAATGTGATTTATGGTTCAGATGGTCTGTGAAATTTTGACTATATGGTGTTTTCGGACTTATGAGAGATAGGGTGACGTGTGATCGCCCGAATATATGCTTGGTAAGGTCATTCGGCTATTGGGTTGCTTCTAGTACAACTTTGGGTCCGCTCGAGGACGAGCGTTTGCTTAAGTTGGGGAGAATGTGACGACCCGGCCCGTCGTCACGGGAATTTACCACCCCGTCATGTTGCAATTACATGTTTTATGCTTTTATATCAGTGTTAGAGCCTATCGGGTGAGTTAGGAGTGAATTGAATTGAAAATGAAGCAAATAGCATGTTTGAAGGAATTTTGAATATGGAAAGTCAACCTAGAGTTGACTATCGAGTTAGAGTGCTCGGAATCAGATTCTGATGATTCGACTAGTTTCGGGGGATCATTTATGACTTAGGAGAGCAATCGGAATTGAATTTGGAGGTCCGGTGTAGAAATAGGCTTGAATTGGCTAAGGTTGAATTTTGGCGAAATCCGAACGGTAGGTGAGATTTTGATCCGAGAGTCGGAATGGAATTCCGACAGTTGCAGTAGCTCCGTTAGGTGATTTTGGATGTGCCTGCAAAATTTCAGGTCATTCGAACGTCGTTTGGTCGGGTTTTTGATGGAATGTGTAATTTGGAAGTTTTGAAGAAACTTAGGCTTGAATCCGTGTGTAATTGGTGATTTTGATGTTTAGGATGGTGTTTTTATCATTGGAGCAAGTTCGTATCGTGTTTTGGAGTATGTTGGTGGTTTTCGTTGGGGTCCGGGGGCCTCGGGGTGAATCCGGACCATCATCCGGCATTTTTGGAACTTAAAAATCTGCAGAAAAATTGCAGATCTCTGGGAAAAATCCAAGCCTTCGCGTTCGCGAGGGCAAGGCCCGCGTTCGCGTAGGCTGGGGCACTTTGGTCATCGCGTTCGCGAGGAGGGCGGCCGCGATCGCGTAGAAGGAATCTGGGAAGCATCGCGTTCGCGATGGGTTAGTCGCGATCGCGTAAGAGGAAATAGTGAAACATCGCGTTCGCGTGGATGGAGGCCGCGTTCGCGTAGAAGGACCTCCGGATGGCTGAAGAAATGTGCATCGCGAACGCGTGGGGGCATGTCGCGTTCGCGAAGGGAAAATGGATCGGTGCATCGCGAACGCGTGATAGGTAACGCGAACACGAAGAGTAAAATGATGCTGGCCATCGCGAACGCGTGGGAGCTCACGCGAACGCGAAGAGCAAATTTGTCCGGCAGTGAAATTAAAACCAGAAACATTTCACTTACGGGTTCATATACCCAAAACACCATTTTTGAGCCATATAGAGAAGAAATCACGGGAAAACGCTGGGAAATCATCGGGTATTCATCGGAGGTAAGTTTCTTGACTCAAAAACATCATTTTATGGTAGAATTAACATCAATCTTCATGAATTTGGGTAGACATTGTGAAGGATTGTGGCCTAGATATTGAAAACGAAAATTTGGGTTTTGAAAGGCCAATCGAACTCCGATTTTGGTAAATTTTATATGTACGGACTCGTGGCGAGACGAGGATTCTGGAAATATGAGTTTCGAAATTTTTCGAGATGTGGGCCGGGGCTCGGGTTTTGCAAATTTCGTGATTTTTGATATTTTTCGAGTTCTTTCGATTGGGTGATGTTCCATTAGCCTATTTTGATATATTTGTGCCGATTTGTGCTAGTTTTGACGTGCGTGGATGCCGGTTCGAGGAGCTAAGGCGTCGCGGGCATGAGCTTTCGTCGGTTCGAGGTGGGTAATACTTGTAAATGATGTCCTGAGGGTTAGTAAACCCCGGACTTGCACATCTTAGTGTTGTGTTGAGGTGACTTGCACGCCGGATAACGGGCGTGGGGTAGAGCACCATTGGGGATTGTGACTTGGTCCGTCCCGCGTAATAAATAATAACACCTAATTATTGAAATGAATTGGACTAATTATCATGTTTGGGCTTCGTGCCGATTATTTGAATCCTTCAGGGATTGGTATCACTGTCTTGATAACACTGTGCATATTTTATTCTAAATTTAAGGTTTCAAATGGTATTTTGCTATTCAGCATTTTTATAAGGTTATGAAAAACTTGAACAAGGTCTTAATAACATTTTTTTTTGCTGTGAGCTAATATGATATTGTTGCCCGTAGGGCTTTCTTGATTATTTGTTAGACTGATTGGGCCGAGGGCCATATGTTAGGGCATGACATTTCATGTGAGCATATGCATACACATGCATGGATCGGACCGCACGCCGCAGTGGTATACGGATCGGGCTGCGCGCCGCAGCAGGTGTGATATTAATATTGTGCTTGGGCTGTAGGAGCCCCTCCGGAGTCTGAACCCCCACAGTGAGCACGGGTACCCAAATTGGATCGGGCTACACGCCGTAGCGGTCATATGCGTTGCATGGCATACATACATTGGTTTACGTGTACTACGTGGCATAACATTCAGTACTCATACATTACTGGCACACATGCATTAGTTGCCTTATTGACCAGATCTCCCTGGTGTAAATTGATAAGGAGTGCTGAGCCCGAGGGGCTGATTTGAGTGCGGACTTGCACTGCTTGAGATTGTATCCAGGTATTGGTATATTATTATGAAAGAAAGTAGTTAAAATTAAGATTTCTAAATAATCTACTCACATATGCTTGAAAGGAATAAAAAGATAGTTCTGTATTGTGTAGCATGAGGTAGTGCCTATCGTGGTTTTCTTCCCTTCAGCATTATTTACTTTTATTACTGCTGAGTTGGAAGTACTCACACCCGACTCCCTGCACCTTGTGTGCAGATCCAGGTACATCACAGTGGAGCTAATTCTATTGCGGCTCTTTTTTGGATTTCTTTATATGAAATGATTCTACAATTGGCTGATTGATTATAATCGATTCAACTGTGATTCTCTTTAGCTTATTTGTTTTACTCCGTAAGGGCTATGTATACACTCTCATTCTACCTTTTAAACACACGAACAACAGTTCACAAATACAATCACACACACTTTAATCTCATCTTTGCTACTTGTATTCATTGTTTGTCTAGCCGGCTCAAAGCCAAGGCTAGACTATTGAATCCTACATACCTTTCATCTCATATTTTTTTATGTTTCTATTCCTAATGTCGCTTACTATACCATAAAACTTGAACCTTTGTGTTCTTTCATCTGTTACTGCTGTTGATTCCATGTTTCTCCTGTATTTCAATTAGCATGTCTATTGCTATGTCTAACTTTCTACTTTCATGCTTATCGCCTTAATCATCATGTTTAAGTTCAAATATTTCATGTCTTTTCTTTAAAACCACCATGTTTACTTCTATGTCTAAGACTCTTTTCTTTCTATTTAATTAACTTCAATTGGTATAACCAATGTTGTATAGTTCAATCCTTGTCCCTTCTATGAATTAGCATGACTCCTCGTACATTCTATGTTTCCCTATCTAATGCCTTAATGTAGTGTGATTACTTCATAATTAAGTATAACTTTCATGTAAAGACTTTAAATCAGTAGTCTATGTTCTGATGAATGCTAAGAATTTAGTTATTGAATGTCAATCAACCCTTGTCTTTTCCATGTCCTTGTTGCTCATTATGTTCTCACTTTCACTCTATTTTATGTATTTTTGATTTATTTTTCCTATGTCCCCAACCCTTGACCCCTCTCTATACAATTATTTTCCCTCACCTAGAGTTAATTAACAAACTAAGATTGGATCTGGGCAATATGAAGTGCTATGCCTGGACTCTACTTTCTGTTTGCTGAAATTTTTAGAATGTTCCCAAACTGTATTCACTCTTAATATGTTTTCAACTTTAAACTGCTTTCATGTCTAGTATGTTTTCACCTCTAAATTATTTCCACTCCTACAGTCTTTCCACTTTTAAACTATTTTTTTTACTTCTGGTTTGTTTTCTTAAAGTTATTACTACTCCGTCAAGTGCTCTCACTCATACTCTTAGGACATTTAGGATCCTGCCCCTCCAGTATGTGTACTACCTTGGAATCCATGAGATTCCTCCGAACTCTAGCACACTGGGCTGTAGGGTCACGAGTCTAGAGCCTCTAAACATGATCGGATAACAATATCTAAACCAAATACTCAAGTATGAATAATGTATATACAAAGGAAAACTAGAATAAGAAGAGAAGCCAGGTCCTGCGAACGCCAGCAACTACCTCAGCAACTCGGATAAATACTGATAAAAGTTGGAG
This sequence comes from Nicotiana noctiflora, assembly GCA_032618575.1. Classification (NCBI taxonomy): domain Eukaryota; kingdom Viridiplantae; phylum Streptophyta; class Magnoliopsida; order Solanales; family Solanaceae; genus Nicotiana; species Nicotiana noctiflora. The sequence goes on along the minus strand of JASVEL010008348.1, from coordinate 213,960 downwards.
TGCTCGTCTATCCCTCCTGTGTACCTGAATCTGCACACAAAGGTGCAGGGAGTAGGGGTGAGTACTAAGTACTCGGTGAGTAATAAATATATACAAGTAGCTGAAAGTAAGAAATCCACAAAATACCACAAAATGAAGCTAAACTACAGTCCGATCCTCCTACGAACTAGCAACAACAGTACAATACAATTATCACAGATAATTCACAGAGATAAACATGCAATGCAATGCACATAACCGCTACGGCGTGTAGCCCGATCCATTTAACGTCGACGACGCTCAGTGGGGGTGTGTACAAACTCCGGAGGGGCTCCTACAGCCCAAGCGCAATACTGCTGCAGCGTGCAGCCCGATCCTCATATCAACTGCTGTGGCGTGCAGCCCGATCCATCCTCAGTCCAAAATAAACATATAAGTCACACAACAGCTCAAATTATTTCCAGGTTCTAGTTCATAAATTATGAAAATACTTTAACCTTTTATTTAATTTTCCCAAAACAGGTGACTTAGCATTTCAATATGGTGATTTCAAACCAGGAATAAGATCAGTGATTAAGCAAGTGGAGCTATCACATATATAACTATCCCCTATGGATACTACAGGTCGGTACAAGGCCCCAAACACGGCTTACAGCCCACAAATATATCAAATACAATGTATTTCCAACACTAGTAACATATTATTCATTTTAGGGGTGGACCAAGTCTCAATCCCCAGTCACAATCAATCCCGCACCTGCCATAGTGTGCGAGCCACGCCTTACTAGCGTCACAATGTGCTAAGCCGGGGTTTCGTACCCTCAGGCTACCATATACACAAACTACTCACCTCTAGCCGGTAGAAGCCTTAGTCCGCCTTGCGCTTGCCTTGCAATTCAATCACCTCGGATGCCGAATCTCGAACCGGCGAGAATTCTAGTCCGCGATGCCTTTGCTCCTCAACCGGCCTCCTCGCACTTCCAATCTATCCAAATTCATACAAACATCGATGAAGTTTGATTTCTAAAAGATGGGGTTTTAGCCGTACATATCTGAAATTCGCCCCTTAATGATACTACAATGATCCAATACAGTTATGTAACTTCAATCTACAATACCACATTCAATAGGGCCAATATTAGTCATAAATCCCATAACTTGTGCCATCTAGGCCTATTATCAAACATCTTGTAGGCATAAATATTTACACCTCTTAACTATAGCATTGGTTCCTCCAACTATCACCATTAACCAACAATTCATCTCCCTATCATTCTTTAGCAATTTATACTCCTAACATCACGTGTGTGATCAACCATTCACACCCACACCAACAAAATTCCAACAAATATACACATTTAAATCCCTACCATGTTCATGTATTTAAATTGGGGATTTATGGCTTCCAACAACCATACTATAAGTTGTAATACTTGATTCATACTCATATTCACATAATAACACCATATGTGTAAGTCTAAGGTGTAGGATTACCTCTTGTAGATCAAATCTTGAAAGACAACTTTGGGGTGTTCTTGAGATTTTGAAGAAATCCTATGAAATCCAACCAAAATCATATTGTAACTAGTGATTGAGAAGAGAAATCACCATGAAAACACACTTAAAAGCTTACCTTAGGAGTGCAATTGAGTGCCTTGGTCGAATTGGGGGTGTTGGGAAGCCCTAGACTTGAGAAATGACTCAAGTTCTGTCATTTCCCGTCCTTATGTATATTTAGGGCCTGCTACTAGCGCGCCCGCGCTAATTAGCGCTGGTTGAGGCAGAAAATAACCCATTAGCGCGGGCTACTAGCGCTCCCGCGCTAAGGCCGCGCTACTGACACATGCCCAGTAAAAAGGTCATAACTTTCCGTATACACCTCCAAATGACGCACGATTTGTTGCATTGGAAACTAGACTCAAAGGGCTTTAATTTGATAGGTTGTGGGTCACACAACTCTTTATATAACGGGAGATATGATCGTTTAAATTGAGGTCATGTGCACACTCATTTACATCTTCGCCTATTATGAAGTTTTCCAACTTAAAAAAATTCCCGTTAACCATCCGAAATCACCCCGAGGCCCTCGGGACCTCAACCAAAAATACCAACACCTCCTAAAACATCATACAAACTTGTTCCAATCATCGACATGCATCAAACAACGCCAAGACCATCAAATTACATCGAATTCAAGCCTAAGTTCTTCTAAAACTTCCAAAACACACATTTAATCAAAAACCCAACCAAACCACGTCCGAATGACCTGAAATTTTGTAGACATATCCAAAATCACATAACAAAGCTACAGAAATTGTCAGAATTCTATCTCGACCCCCGGATCAAAATCTCACCTACCATTCGGATTTCGCCAAAATTCGACCTTAGCCAATTCAAGCCTAAAACTACACCGAACCTCCGAATTCGATTCCGATTGCTCTCCTAAGTCATAAATGATCCCCCGAAACTAGTCAAATCATCAGATTTCCATTTTGAGCTGTCTAACTCATCGGTCAATATTCGGTTGACTTTTCCAACCTTTCTTCTCATAAAGAGATTTATGGCCTTATTTCTATCTAAATTCTCACCGATTTGCTTCTAACTCTCCAAACACATATAAATTAGCATATTAAAGTATTAAATGAAGAAAACGGGGCGATAACTCCCGTAACGACGGGTCGGGTCGTTACATTCTCCCCAACTTAAACATACGCTCGTCCTCGAGCGTACCCAGAGTTGTACTAGGAGCAACCCGATAGCTGAATGACCTTGCCAAGGATATATGCGGGGTGGTACCACGTCACCCTGTCCATCATAAGTCCGATAACGCAATATAGGTGAACTTCCACAGTCCATCTGGAACATAGACCACATTGCACTTTCCGAAATCATATACCACATCTGGATCCCACGTCTATACTCGGAATACACCCGAACCAACTATAATAGTCCATACTCGCCACTCCGGGTGAGATCTTATGGTGTACCAAACAACCCAATCACTCGAGACGATGTCCTCTAATCACAACAATTTCCCACGATAACCAGTTACTACTGAAAAACCTTTCTCGTTAGCTAAAGTCTTATTCCAACACCTTCATGTATATTGCCCACGGCAACCGAACACACGATATATCGAATCCATCTCTCGGGTCATCCATTCATGAATCCATTTCTGTTTTTTTTACTGACATTACAATATATTTTGGAGCCAAACCTCGATATTACCTTTCTAACCAGCTGAAATCACATATGCCCGCACTCATTAATGGCTCCAATGATCATTCCGATTATAACACACCGCACTGGTGATATGACACCTCAACACCGGCCTAAGCCACGACGAGCACAACACAGGCTCCAATAAGAAACGTCTGAACATATTCAAATCATGACAACTAACTCAAACAAAGAGCTAAAATTCAATTCGTTCGTACCATCATAACATAGAACTAAGATCCCGTCTCACATAATAGAGTACCTGATTCCTCCTCGAAATGTCATAACATCACGTGGCCTTGCCACAACTCGTGATCCCATCCAAACATTATTACTCATGAAGCACCTCAAGTCATCATGCTCAAAGCAGTCAGCCACGCACGGATTTAGGCCTGAACTCAAGCAATCAATCTCACCCACGGTGAAACAATTAATGTATGCCATCAAATCTTGTAAGGACATAACCAATGGGCTATTCTCCGAGCGACATCCAACACTGACTTTCCTCAGAGACTAAGAAGTATAGTACACAAGGTAACCTATAGAAAAACTATGTTCCATATTACACGGTTGCGGCGTGCAACCTGCTCAAAATGACATACCCGTGGCGGCGTGCCACCCGATCCAGATACCATACCTGTGGCGGCATGCCACCCGATCCAAATAACCCGTGGCGGCGTGCCACCCGATCCATGCATAAATCTCGCAAAAAGGAATATATATAGCCTCAAGCTCGGCCGCAAGATATGCATCCGACAAAGTCTCCCCAATACTGAAACTGGATCAATAGTAGAAACTTTTGCACTGATATCCGCCACGAGGGCCCCACCGACAAAGCAATACCTACCCGCCGTCCGCTGGTCCTGGGTACAACTACCCTGTTGGAGCATACTCTGATGCTCTCTGCTACGCAATTTGTGCCATTTTTCGACATAGTCCATATCACATTAGTCTAGACGACCTGACTTATGTCAACTAGTCTGAAATAAGGTATCATAACCCAAATTCATCATATCAAGCTAAGAGAGAGCCACTAGGGCTTCCAATTTCTGATGATCGCTAAACGGTGCCGAGAAACACGATATACAACCACTGCATAGGCGGATTACGAGAACTTCTAGTCTCCATCACCTATATAACACATGAATTAATATGCCTGATTCCACACTCCACTGTACGAATACATAACACACATAAAGCATCCATTCATACCACGAAAATCATTCGAAAATTTCCCTATGCCATCAACAACTCAATCATCACAGTCGATCCAACAAGAGAATACCACCATACCACTAGATATTAGCAGTTTACAGCACCTTGTCCCCTTTTGACCATATACCCCGCCAAATCACTAGAATAGTATTAGTTTTTTTTTAATCACCAGAAAGATCAATTCTTAAATTACCTGCAGCTGCCCGCACTGCTCATTAATTAATTTTTAATGACTTCCCGTATATTATGAACTGATCTCAAAGCCTTGAACATGCCATTATCAACTTTCCATAACACATCGCATATACCATACCACACTAAGATAACATGGAACTTCTATCCCTTTCCTACGTCGCAAACATCGACGCACTTAACTAGTCAAGGACCTTCATGATCCCATATAGATGAAAAGTCATTGCACATTCCATGCTTCGCATACCAACAGGAATATACTTACTTTCAAACCACGGTAGAACACATCACGAACTATTTCTCCCAATTCATTGCATAAGTTTAATTGTCAGGACTGAGTCCTTCTACCCACATCGAGCTACGCAACTGCCAGCACTCAAGATCTTTGTTGCACAATATCTGCAAGACTCATTACTTCGAACACATACCAGGAGTTAATCGTATCCTTATCATACCGTTTTAGTTTATTAACAAGTTGTTCCATTTACCCAATTCCTTTCTGATTCATCTTTAATTTAATATTCTCCTTTACTGAAGGATCACAATACCTCAACTCATGTTACCACACGAGATTCATACACAAGACCACACGGTCTAAGGCTCATGGCCGCTGAATACTCTCTCAAATGTTTCCCAGAGTACCACCTTTTACAATACTTTATTTTGACGAACTTCCCGCGATTTTTTTTGGATTCGTATCATTACCTTCCAATACGGATACATAGAATCCCATCATTCACATATCATTACACAAGTCTTGATCCCTTCTAATGAAACCACCATCTTTAGCCACATACAAAATCTTAAGACACCTTACCGTTACAAGCAAAGTCTTGAACACCGCAAGGCTATTCTCGGGCATCATCCACCCTTATTCAATTTATAATTCAACTGACTTTCTTTTCTATACACCGAACATTATTGACCAACAGCAGTTCAAATACATACAGATACAATTAGCTATCTTTCTTTTCTATACACCGAACATTCCTTACCAACATAAGCTCAAAACATCCTAGTATTTCTTCACATTTACGAAGCACCATAACCTTTATCAAAATCTTCCCAACATAACTAGAGACAGGACCAACATAGCACACAACAGTGCAATCAGTTAATCAATAACAACCTCCCCAACTTGGCTCGGAGCCATACATCAAAGCACTTTTAGCCGCTCATAGCATTGTTTACTCAAATGATGCCACAATGTTATGGTGAGATTAAACTCAAGTCATTTACAAGCTTGACAAAGACTCGAATCATCAGAGACCTTAACCCTTCTGCAATTCTTGCATTTATACACACACCACAGTTAAGCCTACTCTCTTTAGGTGACAAAAATCTTTTCTAAGTCCCAAATTTTTCAAAAATTTCGACAGAGTTTCCTTTGTAATTTGGCCTATCCACCTGCCAGAGAATCACCAAAACCATCCTAACAATACATTCACAACTCAACAAGACATTACAATGTATATCAACAACATTAATCTCAATACTACACGAGTTATATTATCAAAATTGATACATGGACATGCGCTGCACCTACTCGAATCATAACATGTGTCAAATACCTTTCACCACAATACTCTTAGCATAACCAATTCAGTTTTCGTGAGTCTAAACTCATACTACCACACATAGTGCACTTTACATCTCCGCTAAGAGGCAATGAACATATTTCCCCACGCGCATAGCTAGGGCTACATATCAAATCACAATAAGAACCAAATACCTTGCAGCTCTCTCATTATCAAACTACCATTTTTACAATTAGGATCCATACCGAACGTATGAACTTCATAATACCAGCTCGCGAAATTAGCACCTTGGTGCTCAAGCCATAGACAAGGATCCGGCCTCAAGTCCTCCAGACAGGCCCAACATGAACTCATAGAGATTATATCTTTTCCCTCGATTGGGAAATCATAAGCTATAGAGGCAATCATATTACTGAGCGTACGATGCGTACACAAGCGTGTGGAAGGAATTTCAAAAATTATATCTCAAGCTGAATCAAGTACGCACGATAAGAATTCCAAGAAATGTGAAGTATTTCCTAAAGGTTTGCAGCCTCTCGAGGATAATTGCAGGCGTCCCCGTACCGATCCACAAGACTCTACCAACCGGCTCAAGACTCATGGGCCTAGTAACCTAGGCTCTGATACCAACTTGTCACGACCCAAATCCCGGTCGTGATGGCGCCCAACACACCTGCTAGGCAAGATCGACCATTACAGTCTCACCCGAGCAAGAAGCTCAAATCAATTATCTGGATATTATTTCAACAATAAAGCTAAACTGAATAACCACCCAAAGATCTAGGGTCACGAGTCTAGAGCCTCTAAACATGATCGGATAACAATAACTAAACCAAATACTCAAGTCTGAATAATGTATATACAAAGGAAAGCTGGAATAAGAAGAGAAGCCAGGTCCTGCGAAATCCAGCAACTACCTCAGCAACTCGGATAAATACTGATAAAAGCTGGAGTGCTCATCTATCCCTCCTGTGTACCTGAATCTGCACACAAAAGGCGAGGGAGTAGGGGTGAGTACTAAGTACTCAGTGAGTAATAAATATATATAAGTAGCTGAAAATAAGAAATCCACAAAATACCACAAAATGAAGCTAAACTACAGTCCGATCCTCCTACGAACTAGCAACAACAGTACAATACAATTATCACAGATAATTCAACAGATAAAGATGCAATGCAATGCACATAACCGCTACGGCGTGTAGCCCGATCTATTTAACGTCGACGACGCTCACTGGGGGTGTGTACAGACTCCGGAGGGGCTCCTACAGCCCAAGCGCAAATACCGCTGCGGCGTGCAGCCCGATCCTCATATCAACCGCTGCGGCGTGCAGCCCGATCCATCCTCAGTCCACAACAAACATATATGTCACACAACAACTCAAATTATTTATTTCCAGGTTCCAGTTCATAAATTATGAAAATACTTTAACTTTTATTTATTTTTCCCAAAACATGTGACTTAGCATTTTAATACGGTGATTTCACACCAGGACTGAGATTAGTGATTAAGCAAGTATAGCTATCACATATATAACTATCCCCTAGGGATACTACAGGTCGGCACAAGGCCCCAAACACGGCTTACAGCCCACAATTATATCAAACACAGTGTTTTTCAACCACTAATATCATATTATACTCATTCGGGATGGACTAAGTCTCAATCCCCAGTCACAATCAATCCCGCACCTGCCACGGGGTGCGAGCCACGCCCTACTAGCGTCACAATGTGCTAAGCCGGGGTTTCGAACCCTCAGGCTACCATATACACAAACTACTCACCTCTAGCCGGTAGAAGCCTTAGTCCGCCTTGCGCTTGCCTTGCAATTCAATCACCTCGGATGCCGAATCTCGAACCGGCGAGAATTCTAGTCCGCGACGCCTTTGCTCCTCAACCGGCCTCCTCGCGCTTCCAATCTATCCAAATTCATACAAACATCAATGAAGTTCGATTTCTAAAAGATGGGGTTTTAGCCGTAAATTCGCCCCTTAATGATACTACAATGATCCAATACAGTTATGTAACTCCAATCTACAATACCACATTCAATAGGGCCAATATTAGTCATAAATCCCATAACTTGTGCCATCTAGGCCTATTATCAAACATCTTGTAGGCATAAATATTTACACCTCTTAACTATAGCATTGGTTCCTCCAACTATCACCATTAACCAACAATTCATCTCCTTATCATTCTTTAGCAATTTATACTCCTAACATCACGTGTGTGATCAACCATTCACACCCACACCAACAAAATTCCAACAAATATACACATTTAAATCCCTACCATGTTCATGTATTTAAATTGGGGATTTATGGCTTCCAACAACCATACTATAAGTTGTAATACTTGATTCATACTCATATTCTCATAATAACACCATACGTGTAAGTCTAAGGTGTAGGATTACCTCTTGTAGATCAAATCTTGAAAGACAACTTTGGGGTGTTCTTGAGATTTTGAAGAAATCCTATGAAATCCAATCAAAATCATGTTGTAACTAGTGATTGAGAAGAGAAATCACCATGAAAACACACTTAAAAGCTTACCTTAGGAGTGCAATTGAGTGCCTTGGTCGAATTGGGGTGTTGGGGAAGCCCTAGGCTTGAGAAATGACTCAAGTTCTGTCATTTCCCGTCCTTAGGTATATTTAGGGACTGCTACTAGCGCGCCCGCGCTAATTAGCGCGGGTTGAGGCAGAATATAACCCAATTAGCGCGAGCTACTAGCGCTCCCGCGCTAAGGCCGCGCTACTGACACATGCCATGTAAAATGATCATAACTTTCTGTATATACCTCCAAATTACGCACGGTTTGTTGCGTTAGAAACTAGACTCAAAGGGCTTTAATTTGACAGGTTGTGGGCCACACAAATCTTTATACAACGGGAGATATGATCGTTTAAAGTGACGTCTTGTGCACACTCATTTACATCTTCGCCTATTATGAAGTTTTCCAACTTCAAAAATTTCCCGTTAACCATCCGAAATCACCCCGAGGCCCCCGGGACCTCAACCAAAAATACCAACACCTCCTAAAACATCATACAAACTTGTTCCAATCATCGACATGCATCAAACAACGCCAAGACCATCAAATTACATCGAATTCAAGCCTAAGTTCTTCTAAAACTTCCAAAACATACATTTAATCAAAAACCCAACCAAACCACGTCCGAATGACCTGAAATTTTGTATACATATCCAAAATCACATAACGAAGCTACAGAAATTGTCGGAATTCCATCCCGACCCCGGATCAAAATCTCACCTACCGTTCGGATTTCGCCAAAATTCGACCTTAGCCAATTCAAGCCTAAAACTACACCGGACCTCCGAATTCGATTCCGATTGCTCTCATAAGTCATAAATGATCCCCCGAAACTAGTCGAATCATCAGATTTTAATTCCGAGCTGTCTAACTTATCGGTCAATATTCGGTTGACGTTTTCAACCTATTCTTCTTATAAAGAGATTTATGGCCTCATTTCTATTCTAATTCTCACCGATTTGCTTCTAACTCTTCAAACACATATAAATTAGCATATTAAAGTATTAAATGAAGAAAATGGGGCGATAACTCCCGTAACGACGGGCCAGGTTGTTACATATTGTCATAGTCAAGTGCTCTCACTCATACTCAAAGGACATTTAAGATCCTGCCCCTCCAGTATGTGTACTACCTAGGAATCCGTGAGATTCCTCCGAACTCTAGCACAGTGGGCTGGTACTTCCATACTACACAAAAAGCTACTTCTATATTTGAAAGGATCTGGGTGTGAGCATTATCCGGGGTCCCTGAGTCCCTTGTGAACTTTTACACACCTGGATACCTTCGCTTAGGCACATGAGATTATGGCATTGGACTATTTGAAGGCCTGAAATTTCTAGGTTCACTTTGGGCCTCTATTCAGGCTCTCTATATTCTAGTTTGTTCCTTTTGTAATTCATTTTGTCTGTAATAATAATTCTTGTAAACAATATTGGGGAAGTGAGTAAAAGGGAGGGATTTCTTATATTATTTTTGTGGGGAAACTAGGTAGAAATCATGTCCGTAGGTTTATTATGACCATTTGCTTGCGTTAGAGATCATCTTCTTAGGATCATTTACTTGCATTAGAACCCATGCTCTTAGGATTTATTTGGCATATTAGAAAACATATTTATAGGCGCATTAATTTTCTCTACAAAAAAATTTGAACTTTTGCATAATCATGACCCCTTAGAAATTCTGTCACTAAGCTGCTAATCCTGCTTAATAAACGCGTTTATTCTCTTATGTGCATTAGAAATCATGCTTTAGGATTGTTATTACATTCTGTTTAATACCACACATACATCGTGTAAAATCAATAATTTCTACGTCCATAAAATAAATAAATAAAAAAGTTGAAAAGCAGTCCCAACGCCCATATATCATGTTATAGAGATAAATATATACAAAAACCAGTCATGTAATGATCTGCACCTAGACATCATGTTTATAGGGCATAATGAACTCAAACTGCTAGTTTTAAATTGGTTATTAGAATTTTGGTTAACAATTAGATATCATGTTATAGGACATGTCAGATATACGCCTAGGCGAGGCAGCGGTTAATTAAAATCCTGCAGTTGGTAAAAATGTGCTTTGCTTAATGTGAACTGCCCAAATTCAACAAGTCTTAAATTAGTAAGCAAACTAATTCGGTTTCTATTACACCACTTTGGCAAAATGCTACATATGTTCTGCTTGTCATGCTCCCCTAGATATCCTACTCTACGACCTTTATGAAATATCTGAAGTCTTATTGTTTGAGACGTGCTATTGTTTGCTTATTTGTGGAGATAAATGTGAGCCCCTTAATCGTTCTTTACTTGACAGTCCTAATTGTTTTAGTTTTCGCCTAGATTTTTCTCCTTTAAGTACCTTAAGAAAGTCTAGAACTGCCTAAATTAGAGGTCCTAAACACCTTCAGGGCCATAAGGAAGGGACGAGTAATGCACACATACAGTTCATTTAATTAATATCACTTATATAACCACTAAGGGGAAGGTAATTGGGTAGTAAAAGGATATGATTACATGTGCGCTAATACCATGGGTAACCCCTCTAGTTGAGAAAGGTTTACTGGCTATTGTCCATATGTGATCATGTAGGCTAAAACATCTAGGACCCCGTTTACCCCTTGTTTTAAATGTAATACTAATTTTTCAAATTTGCTTTATCTATTTATAAGACTAATTCACATAATTTGAGTACAGCTGGGACCTACCATTTTGGACCGCAAGGGGTGGATAACACCTTACCCTTAAGGTTATTTCGAGCCCATACCCAAGTCTCTAGTAATGCAAACCGGTTTTATAAGTTACTTGCTTTAGGTGCCCTAATGCACCTTAAGTCCATTAGGTGACGACTCTTCATTTTCCATACACAATTCCCAATTCCCAAAAGGAAATGAGTTGTTCCTAGTGAAGGTCGAAACCCGGACTCCGTGGGGAAAAAAGGGGCACGACAGCATGGCGACTCTGCTAGGACATTTTAGGCTCTTACCAAAACGAACCTCATTTTTTGAATTAGTCTTAAGCATGCCCTATTCTATTAATACATGTTCACCCTTTCCCTTTACTTGGATTTAATTGCTTATTTATCAAGCATTTACGATTTCCTTTATTCCCGAAACTGACTTGTCTCCTTGTTTTCTTTTTGTAACTGTCTTTCAATTATTTAAATATTGCCTTTATCATATTAAATGTGCAAATACTTGAAAACATATTGTTTATTGTTGCATAAATCATGCTCTGCATCATATTACAATCGTGCGTAATCAATCCTATAGCAAAGCCTGATGAGTGTTTGCACTCTTTCAATATATACTACCCATTAAATTGGGAAAGGCGTATTTGCAGTAAAACTAGTCGATCAGCGACGCAATCGACGGTTTCTTGCCTTTCCCCCTCAAGTTGTCCGCTTGAGGGTCCCAGTCTAGACCTCTATTGCAACGTTACTCTGATTAATTATACATGCATCATGGTCAAACCTAGCCGGGTTAATTTGTTGTCCATATAATAACCCTTTAAGACAAGTCTCGTCCAAAAGTCCATCGGGTTTTCCATAATCACAACGGACGCCACCACGACTGTGTACATTAAGTTCGGAGAAATAAATGTCAATGTGCTAATAATTGTTGTATAAATAGACGAACCTGGAGGGGGAAAGGGCCTAACCATATTTTATTTTGCAGAAAAATGAGGCACAAAATCCCCAGGTTTGGCATGGTCAGTAACATACCATCACCATATCTGCAGTACAGACTAATGAAATTGGAGGGGGAAATGAGGAGGAGAGTCGCCGATTTCCAGAACGCTGAGGGAAACGAATGAGTACATTTGGAAAGGGCATTCTTACAGTTGAACCTGCACGAACTGGGAGATCTAATCGACAAGAGCATCCAGCCTGAAGAAGGTCCTTCTGGGACCAAGTAGATTAGGTTTATTCGCTTTTAATGTATTTTGGGTTGTCTATTTTAACATTAATGAAATGAGGCAATTATTGGCACTGTATTTATCCAAATCTATTTGTTGCTAGGCCTACATCGGGCACAACAAGGATCCCAAATTAGGACGCGAATTTACATTCCTGCAATATTTGTTTAAATACTGAAAATATTTTAGAAGCCGTACTGACTTGTTTACCTTTTATTTTACTTTATTATTTATTATTTCCATCCCCTACGGTTGGTTCGCACATAATAGCATCATCAGCATATCACACCAGATCTAGAGGCCCTTCACCTCCTCCCCCTTCAAGTAATAGGAGAATCAAAAGAAAAGATAATATGGATGGCTTAAGTGGTATTCGAATGAAAAATGCATAGAATGTGGAAACATCAGACAGTCGGAGTACTCCGGCACCAAATGACTTGGTTTTGCGATTGGAACAAAAGAGACTGGAGCTAAAGGGAGAACTTGAGCAGGTCCGCAACTTAGGAAACCTATCCCTTACCCTGAACGTCCCCCACAACAACTAACAAAATACCAAAAGCCTAGCACCTCCCCAAAATACACCAAACCACCCTCCTTCCGCACCACATTAAAATACGACTCCACTTCAAAATCTCAATCCTATAAAATACCACCTCCACCACAACACCATCATCAATCAATCCAGTACCCACAAGCCAATACCTATCACACTCCTCAGAATAGACCATAAGCTATTCCTGATCCTCAAAACTCAACTAACGACCACCACTACACTCAAGTCCTTGACACTCACCAAAATAACCCTATATATGTGGAAACCGTACCTCACTCTACTCAACCAATTTCCTATACACCAGAATTTGCTGAGAAGTACCCGCTCATGAAGAACATAGCCAAGGAACATAAGAAATTGACAAGTCAAGTTTAGGGCGTCGAAAGAGGCAAATGGGTAGAAGGTCTAAATAATGAGGATCTGTGCAAACACCCAGACGTGGAACTATTGGAGGGCTACAAACGTCCCAAGTTTGAAATGTTTGACGGAACAGGTAATTCCAAGGTTCATTTGAGAACTTACTCTGACAAGCTTGTGGGGGTTGTAAAAGCTGAAAGGATCTAAATAAATCTCTTCATGAGAAGTCTTATCGGAAATGCCATGTCCTAGTACATAATCCATAACCCTAAGAAGTGGGCCAACTAGGTGAGCATGGCATCAAAATTTATGGACCGTTTCAGGTTCAATATGGAGAATGAACTAGATGTCATTTATATAAAAAATTTAAAGAAGAAGCCACCTGAGACTTTCTGTGAGTATGCTACTTAGTGGAGGTCGGAAGCCGCCAAGGATAGACAAATACTAGAAGAAGAACAAATGAACAATTTCTTTGTCAAGGCACAAGACCCACAATATTATGAAAGGCTAATGGTCATTAAGAATCACTAGTTCTCCGATATAATCAAACTCGGAGAAAGCATTAAGGAAGGTATAAGAAGCCGGATGGTGACAAATTTTGAGGCACTTCATGCGACAAACAAAGCATTACAATCATGCGACATATAAAAGAAAAGAGAAATGGGGGTAGTAATGGTGTCTCAAGGCAAAAAATCTCCGCTCACATACCAAACACCTCCACTCACGTACCAAACATCTCCACCCACATACCAACTCTCATTTCACAAGTATTCTCAACCCGCCACCACCTATCACACCTATAACACCCAGACAACCTACTATCATTCACCTCCAACTCGTCCAAATTACCAAAAACTCCAACCTAAATTTTATTACAAACCACCCAGACAATACACTGTTATTACTGAACCCATCGACCAGCGGTATTAAAGGTTTAAGGCCACTAGTTATGTCAATCATATTCCTGTTCTGAAAGTGGAGAACTCATCTAAATGGGTCAAACCAAATAATACATATGCATATCATTCCAATATGAAGGGGCACACTATTGACGAGTGCCGAACATTGAAAGATAAGATCCAGATAATTATTGATAGCAAGATCATACATGCAAAGGAAGCTGAAACCAACATCCGCAGCAATCCTCTCCTAGATCATACGGGGCGATAGGGTACATATGATAGAGACATATGAAGAATGGGATCCCAAAGGGTCAATCAGGCTTATTCGATAAGGCGATGCTTTTAAACCTACAGTCACACTCACTCCTATTGTAATGAAGACACAACCATCAGTTGAGGTTAAGGTAAACATCTAGATTCCATTTGAGGTATATGTAGCTCTACCTACAACCACACATGTTCCATTTGCGGTGGAAATTGCCACACCTTTCGCAATAACAGTAGCAACCACACCTTCTTTCAACAGGTTATACCTTGGGATTACGTTGTCGAAGCTAGGCAACAGGAAAAGAATGAATGGGAGAATCTGATGTTGCACAAGGAATAACCAGAATGTGAAGGATATATACACCCGAACACTTGGGAGGATCGAGCAAGAAGGCTTCTACTAAGCAATCTGTCATTGAAATTGGACCAAATGATCTTTGGAGGAAAGTACATGCAAGGGAATATTCCATCATCGATCATTTGAACAAAACCCCCACCCAGATCTCCATCCTGTCACTATTACAATATTCAAAAGAGCACAAGAATGATTTGATGAATGTGTAAAATTAAGTTTATGTTCCCAATAATATCACCTGCAAAGAAATGGCCAACATGATAGGGCAAGTGTTGGAGAGTCATAAGATCACATTCCATGAGGATGACTTACCTCCTGAAGGGTTAAGTCACAATCGAGCATTGACCATCACGGTGCAGTTTGAAGACAAGTTCATTGCCAGGGTCCTAATCGATGTAGGTTCAAGCCTCAACATTTGACCATGGACTAATCTGAAAAGATTGGGCAAAGATTTTCGTAAGATACAAGCATGAAGTATGAACGTGAAAGCCTTTGATGGGTCTCAAAGGACCACGATTGGGGAGATTAATCTTTGTCTACAGATGGGGCCAACTTGGATTAATATTGAATTCCAAGTGCTTGACATATCAGCTACATATAATCTTCTGTTGGGTCGACCATGGATAGAGCCGTGGATTCCATGCTACACCAGGCCATGAAGTTCGAATTGAACCATCAAAAGGTAATTATTCATGGAGATGGAAGTAACCCCATTTACAGCAGTCAAACTATCCCGATTATCGAGAATAGAATAAGGCTAGAAGGGGAAACTTATCACCACATTGAAAATGTCAATGCAATTGAGAAAGACAAATTGTGGAGTAATAAAATAGAAAGCACACTAGCATGGTCTGGGTATGAGCCCGACAAAGGGCTTGGGAAGAATCTCCAGGGCAATACTAAACTGATACACCTTAAACATCACGGTACAACTTTCAGGCTCGGATATAAGTATACATGGCAAAAATATGATGATTGGTCTCCCCCATGACGTGGTCCTTATTACCCTCTCGAGAAACCAGTGCCACATTTGGGTCAGACTTTTTACCAGGCTCACACAATATGGGGAACTGCAGAGGAAGAACCTTTAGCTAGGCTGAGAAATTTTTTCCTAGAGGACAAGGATATGGATTGAAGTGCGATAATTGAGGAGGAAGAGGAAAAAGGCCTCACCATTCAGATTGTGGAGAAAGGAGTCATTCTCAGGAATTGGACTGTCACACCATCCTGGGCCCGTCGAGTCCATGGGTAGCTTGGCATTTAGCCTATATTTATATCTATAACCACGCTAGGCACTTAAGACCTTTTCAGTAATTTTTCTTTTTAAAGACGCGTTTTTCAAAATAATTTCTCAATTCATCGAGACATACTTGTTTTGGATATTTTCAATTTTTATCAATGCATGGCTATTATTATTAATTGTTATCTTTCACACTTCTCTTTCTAAAACGTTATTATTACTTTTTCTGATGAACCAATGATTGTGACATGTAACGAGACAACGCAACATAAGGCTAGTGACTCAGAAGAAGAAGATGAAATACCTGAGGAAGTTGTTAGAGAGGTTGAGAAATTTGAGAATAAATCTAAGTCCAACCTGAACGGCTCAGAAATTGAGGCATTACTTCTATGCCTATACCACGTACCTCGTATCCTGGATGGACCCTCTGAAGTACATCATTCAAAATCCCATACCAACCGGGAAGTTAGCAAAGTGGTAGATACTGTTAAGTGAGTTCGATATCGTCTGTGTTACTCAGAAGGTGATCAAAAGACAAGCATTGGCCGACCATTTTGCTGAAACCCATGGAAGGGGAATACAAACCCTGGAAAATGTATTTTCCTGATGAAGAAGTATCATTCGTAGGAGAGGACATTACTGAAGCTTACGACGGTTGGAGGATGTTCTTCGATGGAGCTCCAAACTTCAAAGAGGAGGGCAGTGGAGCGGTTTAAGTATTAGGAATCGGTGAAAACTACCCAGTATATGTGAAGCTTAATTTCCCATGCACCAACAACATGGAGGAATATGAGGCTTCCATCATGAGGCTCAATTTGGCCATCGATGTGAATGTACAAGAGCTACTCGTAATTGGCGATTCGGATCTTGTGGTACATGAGGTTTAAGGAGAATGGGCTACGAAAAACACCAAAATACTACCATAATTGCATCATGTACAAGAATTGATGCAAATATTCACAAAGGTAGAATTCAAAAATGTACCCAGAATTCAAAATGAGTTTGTAGACGCACTTCCACTTTGTCATCATTGATACAAAATCCAGATAAGAATATCATTGATCCTGTCCTGGTGAGGATCCACAATCAACCAACTTACTATGCTCATGTTGAAGAGGAAATAGATGGAAAATCGTGGTTCCACGACATCAAAGAATATTTGGAAAGAGGAGAATATCCAGAGCAAGCAGAACACACTCATTAACACATACTATGGAGGCTGTCCAATCACTTCTTCCAAAGCGGATGGACCCTATATACAAGAACTCTTGATCTCTGGTTGTTAAGGTGTGTTGATTCAAAGGAAGCTTCCAGATTTCTCGAAGAAATACATGCCAGAACTTGTGGACCACATATGAATGGTTTTGTTCTAACCAAGAAAATACTCCGAGCTGGATATTTTTGGATGACCATAGAGACGGATTGCATCCGATATGTACAGAAATGCCACCAATGGTACATGCAGACATGATAAAGGTACCACCCAATAAGCTCAATGCAACAAGTGCACCTTGGCCTTTTGCTGCTTGGGGAATATATGTGATTGGTCTGATCGAGCCCACAGCTTCAAACGGGCACAGTTTCATTTTAGTGGCCATTGACTACTTCACAAAATAGGTAAAGGTTGCGTCCTATAAAACCATAACCAAGAAAGGCGTCACAGACTTTGTCAAGGATCATATTGTTTGTCGATTTGGAGTTCCCGAGTCTATTATCACTTATAATGTATCCAATCTCAACTGCAGCCCGATGAAAGCCATGCGTGAAACCTTCAAAATAAAGCACAAAAACTCTACAATATGCAGACCTCAAATGAATGGTGATATGGAAGCTGCTAACAAGAATATCAAGAATATACTAAGGGAGATGGTATAAAACCACAAACAATAGCACAAGAAGTTACTCTTTTCCCTATAAGGGTACCGCACTACAGTCCGCGCATCAATTGGGGTAACTCCCTATTTACTGGTATATGGTCCTGAAGTTTTCCTTCTAAACGAGGTAAAAATCCTTTCCTTATGAATCATACAAGAAGTCGAACTCAGCAACGCTTAATGGATAAGGAGCCGCTATGAGCAATTGGCCCTTATAGATGGAAAACGAATGAACGCAGTATGTCACAGTCAGCTTTATCAGAACAGAATGTCCAGAGCTTTCAACAAAAGGGTCAAACCAAGACAGTTTGCGCCAGGACAACTGATGCTGAAAAAGATCTTCCTGCATCAAGATGAAGAGAAATGGAAATTCTCTCCCAACTGGAAAGGTTCCTACATGGTTCACAAGGTACTAATAGGAGGAGCACTCATAGCTGCAGAAATGGACAGAGACGTTTGGCTGAAACCAATTAATTCAGACGTAGTCAAGAGATACTACATTTATATTGTTTACATTGCTTCATCCAATGTAACTGAACTAGGCTTGACCTGATTCTCGTTGAAGAGGGGATACGTAGGCAGCCCTGTGTGTTTGGTCATATTATAATAAAATTTTCATTTTCCCCAGAACCAAAAACTGGAAAGAATATTGAAGAGGACGCTCAAAATTCCAGAGCAAGTCCAGCCAACACCTTCATAGGCAAGAAAGTCAAAAATTGGTTAAGAAAGGTTAGCAAGTTTCATCACACGCAAATGGCCAAAGGATCATTTACTAAACTAGGCCAGAATTTTGAGGAGGACCCTCAAAATTCTAAAATAACAAAAAGCTACAATGTCTCTGAAATGTGTTACAGTCACTAGTTCATAAAACATTACTGATATTTCACTATGTTTTCTAAAAATAACTCCATTTTTATCAATAAATGCATATTTTTGAAAACTCTATTTCTGTGACGGTCAAGTGTTACCCAGGGCAACTCAAACAAAGGACTCTAGAATGGAGCAAAGCAAAGCCAACAGACGAAGGCACGAACCAACCTCCCCTTACAAAACTTACAATTTATCTTTGGATGCAAGCATGGTAAACATAACAGAAGTATCCGCAAGCATACACATACCAAAGTCGTAATGATTAAACCACCATTCACAAATATATCTCCAGCTAAGAAATATTATATTCTTATTTGTTCTTTGCATGAGCTAAGCCATGCCTCCATATTTGTATAAGGATAATCATTGCCTTTTCTTTACATGAGACTAAGCTCTGTCTCAAATCTTGCATGAGGCTAAGACTTGCCTTCATATTTTCATAAGTCTCAGCATTGCCTTCTCTTTGCATGAGACTAAGCTCTTTCTCCAATCTTTCATGAGGCTAAACACTGCCGCTCATCTGCATAGGGCTAACTATTGCCTTCTTTTTACATGATACTAAGCTTTGTTTCCAATATTTCATGAGGCTAAGCCCTGCCTCTCATCGGCACGAGGCTATGCCATGCCTCCATATTTGCATAAGGTTAAGCATTTTCATCTTCTTGCATGAGACTAAGCTATATCTCAAATCTTGCATGAGACTAAGCCCTGTATCCATATTTGCATAAGGCTAAGCATTGTCTTCTCCTTGCATTATACTAAGCTCTGTCTCAAATGCATAAGGCTAAGGATTAACTTCTCTTTGCATTAGACTAAGCTCTATATCAAATCTAGCGTTAGGCTAAGCTCTGCCTCCATATTTGCATAAGGCTAAGCATCACATTCTCTTTGCATGAGACCATCTTTAATGAGTCTAAGTCCTACCTCCATATTTTCATAAGGCTAAGCATTGTCTTCTTCTTGAATGAGACTAAGCTCTATCTTAAATCTTGCATGAGGATAGCACATGCCTACATATTTGCATAAGGCTCAGCATGGCCTTCTCCTTGCATGATACTAAGCTCTGTCTCAAATATTGCATGAGGCTAAGCCTCGCCTCCATATTTGCATAAGGCTAAGCATCACTTTCCCTTTGCATAAGACTAAGCTCTGTCTCAAATCGTGCATGAGGCTAAGCCCTGCCTCCATATTTTCATAAGGCTAGGCATTGCCTTCTTTTTGCATGAGACTAAGCCCTGTCTCCAATCTTGCATGAGGCTAAGCCCTACCTCCATATTTGTATAAGTCTAAGCACTTCCTTCTCCTTGCATGAGACTAAGATCTATCTCAAATCTTGCATGAGGCTAAGCCTTGCCTCCATATTTGCATAAGGTTAAGCATTGCCTTCTCCTTGCATGAGACTAAGCTATGTCTCAAATCTTGCATGAGGTTAAGCCTACATCTATAGTTGCATAAGGCTAAGCATTGGCTTCTCCTTGCATGAGACTATGATCTGTTTCAAATCTTGCACAAGGCTAAGTCGTGCCTCCATATTTGCATAAGGCTAGTCATTGCCTTCTCCTTGCATGAGACTAAGCTATGTCTCAAATCTTACCTGAGGATAAGCCTTCCTCCATATTTGCATAAGGCTAAGCATTGCCTTCTCCTTGCATGAGACTAAGCTCTGTCTTTAATCATGCATGAGGCTAAGCCTTGCCTCTATATTTTAATAAAGCTACTCATCTTGCATGAGGCTAAGTGTGCCTCCATATTTTCATAAGGGTAAGAGTTGACTTCGCCTTGTATAAGGGTAAGAGTTGACTTCGCCTTGTATGAGAGTATGATCTGTCTCAAATCTTGCATGAGGCTAAGCCCTGCCTCCATATTTGCATAAGGCTAAGCATCGCCTTCTCTTTGCATGAGACTAAGCCCTGTCTCAAATCTTGCATGAGGCTAAACCCTTCCTCCATATTAGCATAAGGCTAAGTATTGCCTTCTCTTTGAATGACACTAATCCCTATCTCTAATCTTGCATGAGGCTAAACCTTGCCTCTGTATTTTCAAAAGGCTAAGCATTGTCTTCTTAGAGGACTAAGCAATGTCCCTCCTTGCATAAATATTGCTCTATTCTTGGCACTATCTTCTTTTCTCAGGCTAAGGTCTGCCCCCAAACTTTGCAGGATACCAAGCTTTGTCCTTTTATCACTTTCAATATCATATCCCTACACTTCATGGGCTGACATATAGCTAATTTGTCGAAATACGCCATAGTTCAAAGGCATCATCCTCACAACCTGAAGATACCATGTCATGGCCTAAGGATCTCTCAATGCTTGTACATCATTATTCAAAGGCGTCATGATTCAAAGGCACCATCCTCATAGCTCGAGAACATCATTTCATGACCTGCGAATCTCCTATCTCATAATTCATGGCCCAAGACATCATAGTCTAACGTCGTCATCTGCACTGTCCAAAGATAATTTTTCATGGTCAAAAGGGAATTTGCATGATCTGTATACTCCCATACATTGTGTTTTAAGTTTTGTAGGTAATCAAGAAGGTAACCATTCTTCAAACAGGAGCAGCCATCGCTCCAATTTCCACTCATGCCGTTTTCACTTTGCCATTATAAACGATTCTCATCTATTACCTACCTCACTCTGCGACCATTCAGATATCAGCCCTATAATGAATTAGCTACACTCAAAACTCACAATCATAACTCCATCCGACATTACACTTAACAAAAGGACCTTTTATATCGACTTCATTCACCGTTGGGTCCAGAACTACACTTGTCCTAATTCTTGTAAAACCAGGGATATGTAAGCAACTAACAGACCAGGGTTCGGCCACTATTTTTTCAAAACACCCATTTGGTCATAATAGGTCATCATTTCTTTACCTGAAAACTCTTTCATCTTTCCTAGGTAAAGATGGGCAGTTGTTGATACCCAATGTTTCCCTATGATAATTTTAAAATGCATATGTACCTTCAAAATAATGCATTAGCATCAATTAATAATTTTTCTATAATTTCAACATTTTCTAAGGATTTTAAGTAATTTATCTCAATATTTAGTTATATAAATAATTAATAATTTCATTATTGTCACAACCCTAATCCCGGTCGTGATGGCGCCCAACATATTGCTAGGCAAGCCTGACAAACTATCACACCTTACCCCATTCCTTATAAAATTCATTACCAACTAACGCAGTTTAAATACCAATTTAGCATTTTAAAAGTCTGAAACAGTAAGTTAAATATATGGAAATCAAAGACAATACTAATACATAGCTCACCGATAAGGTGTCACAAGTCGAGAGCCTCTATCACAAGTCTGAACAACCTAATATAGAACATGTCTAGAAATGCAGGATATAGTAAGATAGAAGGAGGAATCAGGTTTGGGAATGCCATGCGCTACCTCAATATCTCCAACAAACTCTGATCAACGGGGGAACTCACATTCCGCATCGGGAACATATGAATCTGCACTCAAGGTGCAGTGAGTAATGTGAGTACTCCAACCCATTGCGTGATAAATATAAATAATGACTGAAATAATAAAAACACGTAAAGGCATTTAGAACTTCTATATCAAAGCAGTAAAATCATTTAAGCAGTAATCCAACAATAAGTCAAATGAAATCTCTTCAAATCTGTTATAAAAGGTAATTTAACAGGTAATAACAAGTAAAAATCCGCCCCTCGGGCCACTCTTTGCGCTTAGCCAATATAACTCTCATAATAAAAGAAATCAGAATAACCGCTACGGCGTGCAGCCCGATCCGTAAATTACTGCGGCGTGCAACTCGATGTATACAGATAGTTGACTGTGCTCACTAGGGGTGTACAGACTCCGGAGGGGCTCCTACAGAGCAAGCACTATATCATTGCGGTGCGTAGCCTGATCCACATAAGTATTGCTGTGGTGTGCAGCCCGATCAATAACATATATAATATCCTCACTGTTGGGTTCTCGTCCCGGCCCTCTCAGTCATTTTACTCACAGCCTCTCGGGCACAATAATATAAGGTAGGATCTCAATCAACATGTTCCTCTCATTTAGAATTTACATTGCTAATACTGGTTCACATCTTTTAAACAAATAAAAGCATGACTGAGGATATGATTTTTAACAAGTCAAGTGGGGAAAATGGTCAAAATGCCCCTAAGGGTTCTACAGGTTGGCACAAGGCCCCAAACAAGGCAACTAGCCCAAATCATAATGATAACAAATAAGTCTCAGTCAAATAAGTAGTAATTTCATCAACCGGGATGGACTAAGTCACAATCCCCAACGGTGCTCAACCCCACGCTCACTATCCCACATGCAAGTCACCTCAATATAGCACTACGATGTATAATCCAGGTTTTCAACCCTCAGGACATCATTTAACATCATTACTCGCCTCGGACCAGCTAAAGCTCTAGCTCACTATTCCATTGACTCTCAAATCGGCCTCCTCGCGCATAGAATCTGATCAAAACAACAATGAATATGTCACAATAAGTTAAGGGAACAAGGCCCAAGCGAAAACAATCAAAAAAATAAAAAAATCTCGAACTTAGCGAAACCCAAACCCAAACTCAAAATTTTTGACGTCAACGGGTTCCTTATCTCCCCATGAGTCTATGCATATAATGAGCACCAAAATCAGAGTCCAAATGACCCCTCAAATCCCATTTTAAAATCTCTAAATCTCAAGCCCTAGTTCTTTCATTTTTGGCTAAATTTCCATGAATTTCTAGGTTGAATCCACAATAAAATTCACGTTTTTGGTTCATAAGACTTACCTCTAATCAATCCCCTTCAAATCCCTCTTCAATTTATCCCAAGGTGCTCTTAGATATTCAACAATGGTGAAAAAAATGACTTAGCTCGCGGAATAAAATGTTTAAAAACCCTTTTTCCGAGTTGTTGATTCCTTCTATGCAAACACGAGGGTTTTCCTACGTTTGCGATGCACAAATATTTCTTTACCCAAAATTACCCTTCATGAACGTGGTACCCTACACGTGAACTCGAAGCTTACGCTGACTCAACAACGCGAATGCGAAGAACAAAAATATGCTGGCCCCAGATCCTCCTATGCGAACGCGAAGCTCAAAGAATTCACCCTCGGCAACGCAAACCCCATAAAGTAAAAGAGAAGAGTAAGGACTGGCCTGCCAAAATCCTTCTATGCGAATGTGGCCCCCAGCTCACAATCGCGAAGGCCAAATTGGACCATCACTGGTGCCGCAATTTTCTGTAATTCACCAAGGCTCAAAAGTTCCCGTTAGCCATCCGAAATCACCCCAAGACCCTCGAGACCTCAACCAAAAGTACCAATACATCTTGAAACATCATCCAAACTCGTTCCAATCATCAAAACACCTCAAACAACACCAAAACCATCAATTCACATCAAATTCAAGCCTAAATTTTTTCAAAAACTTCCGAAACACGCGTTTGATAAAAAACCCAACCAAATCACCTCCGAATGACCTGAAATTTGACACACACATCCCAAATCATATAACGAAGCTACAAACTTGCAGAATTCCATTCCGACGCTCGGATCAAAATCTCACTGTGAGCACATGATTTTTGCCCTAAGTGAATTACTCACAAAAATTCAAACGAAATGATTTTTCTTCCATTATTTTAAAATTTTGTGAATTTTGTGTTATTTTGTGTTAATTGTTCGAATTTTATTTGTGCATTTTAATTCATATGAAAAATATAAAAAAATATGCTATACATTTGCATTTAGGATAATTTCATATTTTAGGATTATTTAGTGGTTAAATTATTTTTAGAATAAAATATAAAGAAAGTAACAAATATAGTCCACTTTTGCATTTTTAATTGTTAATTATTGAATGTGTCACGAAATAGATTTGAACCATTTTAGGAATTAATTAGCTGAAATTTAGAAATAAATTAGGTTTCATTTTAATTTTTTGCATTTTAATAAAATCAGGAAAAATACAAGTGAAGTACAAAAATAATTAAAATGAGATGAGCCTCGCCAAACAAAATACACAAATTGCGGGGCCCTTATTAAAATCTTATAACAAAATATCTACAATTCGAGGCGTGCCGTTTAGCGAATTTCACGGCCTTCCCTAAAGATAATAATGTGTTAGATACTTTACGTGCGTTTTTAATAATTTTACCTTCTTAAATACGGGTGCACATTTATGTGACCAAATTCCAAATCTCTACGAAGTCTAAATATGTCAAAAAATCGCAGGTGCATTTATGTGATGCGGTTCGAGACATATTTTCATGACGTTGTAATTCTCTTAAAATAATAACAATAAAAGAGATTCAAAGTTAAAAAGCGCATAGGTTAAAACATATACTAAAATCAAATAAATAAGCCAAATATGATAGTTGAGAGACCATGCTAGAACCACGGAACTTGGGAATGCCTAAACACCTTCTCACGGGTTAACAGAATTCCTTACTCGGATTTCTGGATCGCAGATTGTTAAATAGAGTCAATAATTTCCTTGATTCGGGATTCTAAACTGGTGACTTGGGACACCATATATCTCCCAAGTGGTGACTCTTAATTTTAATAACAAATCCTATTTTGATTATCCTTTAATTGGAAAAACTCATTTACACCCTTGCGGGTGTAGTGAAAAAGGAGGTGTGATAGCTTTGGCAACTCTGCTGGGGATACAAAACCATAACTTTGGTTCAGGTTTTAATATTCGAGATTAGAATAATTGTTATGTTTGGCGTTGTCTAATTTTCCTACATATTTTCCTGCTAAATATGCTAAATGCTTTGCCGCTTTGATATTATCTGAACTGTATATATAAACTGTGCCGAAACCCTTCTCTTCTCACCACCAGGGATGTGCTTACTGGTTGAGACTCTCTATTCTGTTAGTGTCATACCCTGAAATAGGAAAGAGGCTCGGACAAGTTACTAATCCAGGCGATCTTGCAGGTCCCCGGTACATAGCCCACTCTTCGACTCGTGTGTCCGCTCGGGGACACAATCTAGGACATATACCTAGGTTTTAAACCTAGAATTACTCTACTTCAAGACGGATCCCTAATATGAACACTTATTTTTATCACGTGCATTTTCCGTAAGGGACTCAACATAGGGGTTGGGTCCATCTAAGACAGGTAACCTGAAATGAAAAAGACCATCCTGATGCATCTTACGTGTTTCATAGGCATTTATTTATCTCGAACTTGCATGCTGACCGACTTTGGAGTATTTGGGAAAATTGAAAAAAAGAAGAAGAGAGAAATAGCATTGTAGAGAGTTAATAATAACCAATGTCAAAATAGTGTCGAAACCCTGCTGAAGTTTTGTGAAAAATGAAAAAGAAGAAAAGGGGAGAGAAATTTTGTTTTAAAAAATGGTTTGTTTTATTGGTCAAGAAAAACCAAAAGAGTTTTATTTTCAAATAGTTGTGGAAAATATAAAAAGAGTCTTGTTTTAAAAAATAGTTAGTTTTATTGGCCCGAACTACGCTGGTTTGATTCTCACCGGATGTGAGATACGTAGGCAACCCTCATCGACTCCAACCACCCCTTTTAAAAAATAGCCAAAAATACCAAAATTTTAATGTTGTCCGATAAATCGGGTGATGTCATTCTTGTTTAAAAATACGTTGAACGTCCCCAAAAGGGCGCCGAAAGGCTGTTTTTTTAAGAATAGCCACCCTGAGTCGTTTTAAATGGTTTGTGGGCACAACCTCAAAATCTCCCTTGCGGAAGTGTTGTAAGTCCGTATTTGCAAAATTGAGTCTTTGTTTTCCTTAAATAAAATTTTCAAAAAATAGCAACTTTGCTTTTTAAGTCAAAATGAGCCATTACATGGCCAATTTTCTTTAAATAGTCACAGTTAACATGGAAACCTTCTCAGTCTTGCGTAGGCCTGCGACAATGGTGAGTGATGCCCCGCAGACCCCATGATGTGAAACTTTGACGCACTCTTTATCTAGTTTAATCATCGAGTCTGTATTTTGTTATTTTGAGTCTACTTTTGTAGTTTTCCTTCAAGAAAAACAAATTGTCTAGTATCTCTTGTACTTGGCGTTTACTAATGAATTTGAAAATCCAAAAAATTATCCCTTTATTTTTGCATTCAATTTGCAAGAACTACGCTTGGTTTGATTCATGCGGGGTCATGATACGTAGGTAATCTGCATAGGATTCGACCATAACCAAAAGAGAAGAAAAAAAGAAAAAAGGGGACAGGAAAGCGAGGAAACACAATGAAAAGGCAATAAGAAAAGAAAAGAGCCGACAAACAAAAAGGGAGAGAATAGGAATGGGAGAAGATAAAGGCAAAAGCGAAAAGAAGAAACAGAAAAAAAGAAAAACAAAGAAAGAGAAAGTTTACAATTGGAAATAAGGAAAAGCCACGATAACATGCGACCGATCAAAAGCTGCTACCAATATGTTAAATGCCCTAACGCTAACGTGATGGTTTCATTTTGTCATGTCATTCCAGAAAGGTGGTTGGTTTGTGGTTTTAAAGTGGTAACTCCTCTTTACAACATAAGGACAAAAGGCAGTTGGCATCCTGGCAACCCATTCCTACAACACCCGGTCAAAAAACAAACTGAACATGACATGCCATGGATCAGATACCAGTATCGTGGACCCGTCAAAAGAGGTAGAAGTG
Source organism: Nicotiana noctiflora (assembly GCA_032618575.1). Lineage (NCBI taxonomy): Eukaryota > Viridiplantae > Streptophyta > Magnoliopsida > Solanales > Solanaceae > Nicotiana > Nicotiana noctiflora. The sequence continues at coordinate 186,286 of JASVEL010008348.1, read as the reverse complement.
GTAGATTTTAGAGCAATGAAAGAAGAGATGTATAAGTTGAGACATCAGATGGCTGAGATTCATCAGGCCTGGGCTAAGGGTCAGTCGTCGCCGGTTTATCCCGCCAATCCAGCATCTAACCCACCTTTGGTTCAGTCTCAGGAGATTCCTCTTGCGAATTCATCTTCGACTTTCCCTTTCTACCAACAAAGTTATGGCACCACCTCCTATCCTCCCCAAGCTCCACCATCCAAACAAAACCCTCATCCACCAATCACCCATGTCTTTGTGGCGCCTCCACCTGCCACATTGCAAAGATCTTCCAGTGAGCCATTGTTTCAAACTCACGACAGCCAGTACTACCCTCCTGAGCCTACCTTTAAAGCTCATGAGCCTACCTTTAAAGCTCCTGAACCATATTCCTACACTCCTCACCTTGAGCTCCTGGTGGAAACTAACAAGCCGCTTAAGGATCCGAAACAAGAAGAGATGTTTCAAAAAGTAAAAAGCCTGGAGCAATCCTTCAGGAACGTGAAAGGCATATGTCCCACCTTTGGCTCAGTCTTAGGAGCCGCCTCCTGTGAATTCACCTTAAACTTTCCCTTTCTACCAACGGATTTATGGCACCACATCCAATCCTCCCCAAGCTCCACCACCCAAACAAAACCCTCATCCACTGATCACCCATGTCTAAGTGGCGCAGCCTTGGAATGGTACATACGGCAGGATCATGCCCGATGGTACACTTGGGATGATTTGGCCCAAGCGTTTGTATGCCATTTTCAGTATAATCTTGAAATCATCCCGGACCGTCTATCACTGACCAAAATTGAGAAGAAGCCCAGGGAAAGCTTCAGGGAGTACGGTTTCCAGTGGAGAGAGTAGGAGGCAAGAGTCGATCCTCCTATGAAAGAGAGTGAGATGGTTGATTACTTCTTACAAGCTTTGGAGCCTACCTACGATGGTCACTTGGTGTCGGTAATGGGAAAATCTTTTAACGAGGTAGTGTAAATGGGAAGTATGTTTGAAGAGGGGCTCAAATCCGACAAAATCTTGAGCTGTTCGGTAATCAAGGCGACTACCCAGGCTATCTAGAGCGGCACTAGAGGGGTACTGGGAAAGAAAAAGAAAGAAGATATGGTGGTAGTTGACTCGAGAACTTGTTCCAGGTGCCTATCACCATATTACCATCAACCTCAGCCCTATCCCCAAGCCTACTCCCACCCACAATAACACTATTACCCACCCCGTGGTCCCTACTTCTCTGTCCACCATGCCCATACATATCTCCAACATCCTACCCATACGCAATGGCACGCACCCACCCTACAAAGTGCCTACCCAACTCAAAATTCCTACACACCTCCAAGAGCTTACAAGACTCCCCCTAGAGCAGGTTTGCGAGCCAACCAAAATTTCAAGCAAGAGAGGGCACATAAGTAGGAAACTTTCACCCCCATCGGAGAGTCATATGCAGACTTGTTTGAGAAACTAATGTAGTATAACCTGATTGCACCGATATCTCTGAATCATATAGACAAATGTGCAATAAGATTTGACCCTTCTAAAAGGTGTGAATACCATTCCAATGCCCAGGGGCACGATGTCTAATGTTGCCGGGATTTGAAAAGAGAGATAGAAAGAATAATTCAGGAAGGGGTAATTGAGGTCCAGGACAATGCCACCAAGAACATTGCACATAATCCTTTACCTGCACATGATGATGCACATTTTGTGGGGAAGATCTATAGTGACAGGGAGTGTGAGAATCCTCTCAGGAACTTGTTGAATGAAGTCACTAATAATGAAATTGGTGAGGTTTCCTGCAATATTTATGCGAAACTCAATAGTTAAGATGTCATGCTTGGTAATTGGGAAGACAATCCATTTCTTGGTTAGCCGGAGTGGAGTTTTGGTGGTTTATTTTGTTGTCATTTTTGTTATCCGCGTTATTTCAGGGTTGTAATCTAGATATTGTTTTGTGACTCAAACCCTCTATCTTTTCACTTTGCCTTGTCTGTTTAGTTGTACTAGCTTGTTTAGTGATGTCTAGGTTTGCTTGCTTGTTCTGTTGCTTAAACCCTTTTACCGCCAGTCAAATACAATTCCATAAATAGGTTCAATACATGTATTTTGAATTGAGTAGTTAAAAGGAAATCAACAAAAAGAGCATTAATAGCGGAAATTAGAAAAAAATAGTAGAAAATTGCCAAAAAATATTAGAAAATTAGTGCAAGTAGGGAATTGAATAATTTAAATAATACAAAAGAAAAGAAAACAAAAATACAAAAGAAAGTGCATAAAAATAATTAAAACATCAGAAAATACAAAAATACATGTGGGTATAATCACTTTGGGCCAAAAAGAATTAAATTTAATAGCCCAAATACTTTGGCCCAAGATTCCTGTCCAATTCTTTAAGAAGCAGGAGATCTCAGCCGTTAATCTTGATAAATCCAATGGCTGAGACAAATAGCAGAATTAATTAGTTAATTAAAATAATAAGGATTGATCTCAGCCGTTCGTGTGAAATGATCTGATGGTTGAAGGCTTAAGTCTCATTAGCGATCGAACGTCGTCGTTTTAGTAACGCTGCTGAGGTCCGTTGATCTTCATCAAACCAACGGCCCAGATCACCTTATACCCCTCGCCTATAAAAGGCTTTGGTTTGAGAAGACCAGCCATTTTCGATCTCTCCTAACCCTAGCCACCCCCTTTCTCTCATCTTCTCCCTAGCTTCTTCTTCTTCAAACCTCGACGGCCATGGAGGCCACCACCCTCTACGGTGGTTTCCGGCCACCTCCTCGCCTCCCCTTCTCTTCTTCTCCATCTTCTTCATCTCCAAACGCCATCAAAAAAACCCCAAAAAACCAACCCTTCTCAAGAACTCCGATCATCGGAACTTAGCCGGAAAATACCCAAACAACGAGAAATTACCCCAAACCAATGCCATTCCACCCCTTTTAACCTGATCTATCTCCCTACCTCACTGGTTCCCTTCGAATCTTCCCAAAATCCGTCGAATATCCAAAAGAAGGTCGTCGGAACCCTAACTCCGGCGACTCAAATTCAAAACCCCACCAAGATCCAACCTTTACCCTCTCCCAAACACCCCATTACAACCAAAAACCCTAAAGACTTCACCTTGAAGTCTAAAAAAAGAAACCAGAAAAGAAAAATGAGAAAACAAAAAAGAAAAAGAAAAAGAAACAAAAGAAAAGGTCTGAAAGAGACCAAAAAAAGAAAGAAAATAGTAAAAGGGGAAGCTCAGGGGACAGGCCCGGCAAGCTAAGTACCCTCGCCCTCTTTTATGACTTTACTGCTTTCCTTGTTTGTTTTATTTGCATGTTTTCATAGATTTCATCTTGCTTTTGTCTCATATTTCTATCTGTTTTTCTTTTCTTTAGATCTTGAAATCCTGTGCTTTGTCTGTTAGTAGTAGGGTTTCTTAACTTGCTCATCTTCTATATCTCTTTCTGTGTTGTTTGTTTCTCTGATTCAAAGAGCCTGTTAGTATTAGGGTTTTTGTTCATCTTGTTCGTTTTCTTGTTTTGACTTGGTTTTAGGGTTTTTGTTCATCTTGTTCGTTTTCTTGTTTTGAATTGGCTCTTCTGTTCTATCTATCATGTTCTTTTTCTTCTAAGTCTTCAACAGCATGTCTATTCCTCTCCTTATGATCCCTTGTTTGGATTTTTGTTCTGATTTGAAAACTTGACTTGGATATCTTTCTTTTGTCTTTGACTTCGTCCTCTATTAATATCAAGACTTTTTCACCTTGTTGTTCCTCGATATTTTCTTTACATGTTTAACTTTAGTTCTGATAAGTTTTTAGACTCTCATTCTGTATTAGTTCATCTTTGTTAACTTTCAATAGTTGAACAATTCTTCTCTTTTGGTTCTTTTCTCTTCTTAGCGTGATTCTAGGATTAGCAATTTGACTTTCATGCCTACTTAAAGGCTTTTGCTCTAATAATACCCTCAATGGTCTTTCACATGCATCTTAATGACCATGTTCTATCTCCTGTCTTTTGGCATGATAGATTCAGGATTCTTCCTTCATTATTTTCTCCATATTCTTCTGCTCTGCATTCTTCATCTTGACTGTCATGCCCTGCATTAAAAATGGTTTGATTTAGTGGGTCTAAGTGATATCATAGATCCTCTGATTCTTGTGAGCCATGCTTAATTCTTCTTGTTGACTGTTTGTGAGAAGTTTAGCTTCTGTGTGTGTCTATGCCATGAACCTTAAAGGTTTTGAAGTTTTCAATTATCATCTGACATAAACTGCTTGTAATTAAGTCTAATTGATATTGATTGGCACTTTGTCACATGAAATTGAGTAATGTGAATTGATTAATTAGGATTCAACCCTATCAAATTTCCCCTTTTTGAGTTTTAATTGATTGATGCATATTGTTTGATCTTATGTGGCTCTGTGTGCAATACATGTTGAAAATGACTGAGTTTCCAGTAGTTCTTGTTAGTATGAGTATTTGATTAACACTCATTAACTTTAGGGGATTGGTTATAGCTGCTAGTGCTAAGTTCCTTAAAAATGGATAGTTTTGAAATAGGTTTAAGACTGAAAATTAAACAAACATAGGCTATAAGATAATAAGTGACCAAAGAGTGGTCAATTTTGCAAATTGACCAACTCTACAAGGTCCAACACACTGGCCTACCTCAAAAAGGGCTAGTTGTGCAAAAAATTGGTTAAGTCTGCAAATGCAGGCTCACCAAGGCTCATTTGAGCCCTGAATCTCAGGTGGCTAGGTCTGCAAAGACCTTAGCCAGCCTGTGCTCAGTTTAAAGGATAATTATGCAAAATATTGGCTAAGTCTGCAATACCAGACTTGCCCAGGCTCCTTTTGAGCCCTGAACCACAAGTGGCCAAGCATGCAAAGGCTTTGGGTCCAATTGTGTTCAGCAAATGGGTTCAATTACCCAAGCCAAGTCTCAACTTGAGACTAGCTAAGTTTTAAATAAGTTTAAATACAATAATAAAGCAGGCTAGTCCTGCAATTAGTTTTAAAATGAACTAAAAAGGTTAATTAACTAAAAATGAAACAAAAAGAGGCCAAGTTTTAAATAATAGAACTGGCCAGTCCTTAAATGCCAATGCAAGGATTCTCCATAGGTTAAATAAGTCCCAAAAGCTGAATACCAGACCTAGGTAGGTCGGGTAAATCAACAATGGCACTAAGGGCATAAAAGGAAGCCAAATAGGTAAAATATTGAATTATTTAGAACATATAGGGTTAAGGGAGTCATTTGTACCCTTGATTTCTGCAATTTTGCAGAGGTTTAAGGGTATAATGGTCTCCCTAAAAAGGAAAATCTATAAAAATCTTGAACCCTTAGGGATATTGTGGTAAAAGCCTCAAAAAGGAATCTATTAGAACCTTCCAGCACATGCTGGAAGGGATTTGATAACTGAAAAGAGGGGCTAAGTGTAAGTTTAGTAATTTTAAAAGGGGGAGAAGTGGGATTTATTCCCATTCTTTCTCCCCAAGTCATCAGCCCTTCTCACAACTATAAATAGCACTAAAAAGAGTGTGATAGGGGCTGGCTTTTGATAAGAAAAAGTTCAGAGTAAAAAATAGTAATTACCAAACAAGTTTTCCTGCATTATTTCGAGTGAGAACCTTTTGGGTATTCATCGGTTCTTGTGGGTTTTGCCCGAGTGCTGCTCGGATTTCTATTCTTGTTGTTGTTGTGGTCTTCTATTCATTGATATTCAATCTCACTGTTGCATTGCTGTTCGAGTTTATTGTTGTTGCTTACTTGCTTTAATCCCCTAGACTCATTGGTTTCTCTTGCTGATTCAGGTACACTACTGTTCAATCGAAGCTGTAATGTTGATTTGGTTGAATAAAATGAAGCCTTAGTTTGATTTATGCTTTACATTGTACTGTGTAGTTTAATATTGATATTAGCTTTAGTATTAGCTTAGATTTGTAGTTTTAATTGTATTGTAAAATGTAGTAGTAGAAGAACAAAGACGAAAATATTGTAATAGCTTAATAGTGGTAGAATAATGTAGATAGTATCTCACCTAGTTTAAATAGGTAAAACACTAAAACATAAGTTAATTAATCACAGTTTCAAATCATTAATTGATCTTCACAGTAGTTTTCGTAAACTAAAATCACATAGCTAACCACCTATCATGAATCCGCATTTAGACATAAGTAAGATTTGAAGAAGAAAAAGCTAGATCGAGCTGCGATTCATCTATAACTGGGCTAATAACTGTGTAATGACCCAAGTCATAGTAAAATCAGTAGTTTAATTATGCTTAAGTCTTTGAGCCACTTGAATATAGGTACTCGAGTTGTACAATTGGGTAATTGGACCGTGTAACCATTGCTCGTGTAGTTAGTTAGTTTTAAAGGAACAAAAGTTCGGATTTGAGTAAGTTTAAAAAGGGGAAGCATCTAGATAACATAACAACTCAATTAAAACTAGACTTGCAATATCAAATGAGTTAGTTCATAGTAAAATCGGTAGTATAATAGTGTAACTGTAATTAATTCGTCTTATCCTTAAATAACCCTTATGTTTTCTCACATAAGTATATATAGTTAAGTAACCTTTAATCTCATCTAGTAAGTAATTCAATGATTAGTGTAAATTCATTAGTAGGGATCAAAGATAGAATAGTCTTTTAGTTTAATCCTTATGTACAGCAGATGGTTGTGATTCAGAATTAATATTGACAATTTGTGTACTGACTTCCATTTTTCTGATAAATAAAAACGTTCTAATTTCATTCTTATTTTTGTATACTTGTTTATTTACATTTTTGCTTTAGTTACTTCAAATGAGTCTGGGCCTGATAAGTAGCGTGGGCCCAGACTGTGTACGTATGTCTGCTGGGCTGGCAAGTGAAAGCCCAGGTCGGATCTGGGTTTCTAAAAACCTAGACGTGTTTGTAACGCATTAAAGCTTACTCCGGAGATCCAGGCCCAATAACAACAGAAATAACGGGCCTGGAATATTTAGTACCAAAACGACTAAGGGAAAAACAAGTATAGAAAAAGTATAGTGAAGCAATAGATAGAGACTCTAAAAGTGTAATTGGAACGAGCCTCGCACAACACTAAATAGCGGGGCCCCCTTTAGTAATAAGATAATTCATAAATAGACTCGGGAAGGCTACTAGTAAACTTCAAGCCTCTCCCAAAAGAATTATAAAAGTCGATAGACTCTATTAGGCACGACTTAATTTACCTTCCTTATGAACGAGTGTGCACTTGGTGCAACTCAAATCCTAAATCTCGGCAAAGCCGAAATGTACCAAAAGTCATAGGCGTACTGGTTGCGGTGTGACTCGAAGTGTACTTTCGCGATGCCGCAATTCTGTAAAATATTAAAGTAAAAGCACATACGTATTGTTAAAATCTATAACAAAGTCAAACAAGATTCGAGAACGATGATTGAGCGACCGTGCTAAAACCACGGAATCCGGGAATGCCTAACACCTTCTCCCGGGTTAACAGAGTTCCTTATCCAAGTCTTTGTTTCGCGGACTGTAATAACAGAGTCAATTTCCTCGGATTCGAGATTAATTGGTGACTTGGGACACCCTTATTTTCTCAAGTGGCGACTCTGATAATCTAACGAAAATCCCGAACCGATTGTCCTTTAAGTGGAAAAACTCCTTCCTCTTTGCTATTATATCTGTCTCGGGTATTTGAACATCGAGGTATACCCTACGTATCTTTCCAAACGGATCGATACAAAAGCCTCTATTCAGGCATATACATTATGCGGGGTAGTAAAAAGGGAGGTGTGACAGCTCTGGCGACTCTGCTGGGGATTCAACCCCGAACTTCGGTTTCAGGGTTTAAGAACTCGAGCTCCTTAGAATTGATGTTCTTGATATTATTTGACTTTGTTATATAATTTGAACAACATGCTATGTGTTTTACCGCTTTGATATTGCGTGGATTGTATATAAGACTGTGCCGAAAACCCTTCTCTTCTTCACCCCAGGGGATGTGCTTACTGGTTGAGACTCCCCTTTCTGTTAAGTTACACCAAAACTAAGAAATAGAGGCCGGATAAGTTACAAAGCCGATTGACTCCGCGAGTCACCGGTACGTAGCCCCCTCCTCGATTCGAGTTGTCCGCTCGGGTACACGGTCTAGCAATCCATGAAACTATAAGATTTTGAACATAGGTCTAGGACGATTATTTGCATCATATTCGACTTAGGGGACTCAACACAGGGGTTGGGTCCATCTAGGACAGGTGACCCGGTATTTAAAAAGACCGAGCATATTATGTGTTGCATTTTATTGTCCTTGATCGTTATGCGGACCGGAAAAATTCCCGAGGATAGAAAAGTATTCAAAAAGAAAGAGAGAGAAATAAAAGCTAGTGAAAGTGTGTATCTGGAAAATCTGAAGTGTATTTGAGAAATCTGAAAAAAAAATGGTTTTGTTGTTGGAATAATTGGTCAACTAATCTGACCGAACTACGCAGGTTTGATTCTCGCCATTAGGCAGGATACGTAGGCAACCCTTGAATGGGTCCAACCACACCTTTTAGAAAAAGACCAAAAAGATTTTCTTTTCGAATAATCGGAGTGATTGCTATTTTTAGAAACGGCCGAATGTTCCGAAAGGACGCCGGAAGGCTGTTTTGGCAAAAATGGCCACTTCGAGAGTCATGTCTCTTTCAAAAATGAAAATTTGCATTGAAAAAAGATTTTTCTCTTTTCTAAATAAAATCGCCTTAATAAATGTGCAGGATGAGCACAATATAGAATGAACCTTTCGCCTTAATGAATAAAATCCCTTTGGAGCTGAGACTATGGTGGCACGACATGGGAATAGAGAGTCAAAATTGGATCAAAGGCTACTTAAAGGATCTCACGGGGTTATTGGACATAACTCCCCGAGGCGACATAATCAGGGCACTGGTCACATATTGGGATCCTGCACACAACGTACTAGATCTTCCGGACTTTGAACTCACTCCTACTCTAGAGGAGATTAGTTTCTACATAGGGAAGAATGAGGTCCCCTTGAAAGGAAAATACCCGGTATCCCCGAGAGTAGTAACGGTGCATCGCTTTTTGGATTCTTTGAAAATTGCTAGGAATGTCCACAATGAGGATTTAGCCAACGGATTCTGCTCCCTGAACTTCATTTATAGTAGATATGGACATGTCGGGGGTTTCAATGACTCCACAAACAAGATGTGTAGCAAGTCCAACCGAGCAAAGTGGGAGGAGCATCGACGGTTTGCTTTCTTAGTGGCATTTCTCGGAGTTATCATATTTCCGAGAAAAGATGGGCACATCAATATAAAGGTTGCCGGGGTAGCAAGCACTTTGGTAGTACAAGACAATTGTACTTTAGCTCCAATGATTTTAGCAGACATCTACCGTGCCTTGACTGCATGCAAAGCAGGGGCCAACTTCTTTGAGGGATGCAACTTGATTTTGCAAATATGGTTGATTGAACATCTATGCCATCATCCTTCGTTCTCAAGCTATGGGCCGACTGGAAGAACGTGCCTTGAAGAATTTTACACGAGAACAAAAGAAGTTAAGTTGCCAGAAGGAGTAAAGGATTAGATTTCGCATCTATGATCATTAACCGACGGCCAGATTGATTGGACATATGATTGGTTACCTCTCGACGAGGTGATTTATATGCCGACATAAGGGTCACACTTTTTGATCATGGGTTTAAAAAGTACCCAGCCTTATGCCCCATACAGGGCAGTGCGATAGCTTGGTAGATGTCAAGTTATACCAAAGGACGGGGACCTCAGTTCATAAGTGATAGAGATTAGTCCGGATGGGCAATTCCCGGAAGCAAAGGTCCGTCAGATTTGGAATGAATGTCAGAACTTGAAGGTAGATACTTGTGTGCCGAATAGAGCTCGAGGTGAAGTGTCGTCCGGATATTCCGCATGGCATCGACGAGGTATTGAGCACGACAGGCCTTCGAAAAGACCTCACTTGCAAGATCTGGTGGAGCAATCTAAAGAAAACAGGAATTGGGCGGCCAAAGAAAGTGAATATAAGGCCAAGATCAGCTTGCTGGAAAAACAGTTGAGAGATCTCCAGTTTGAGAGCGGTTTGCAGGCAGCATCCGACGAAGGAGAGAAAAAGTAGCTAAAGAAAGAAAATGAAATTTTGAAGGCTCAGGTTGCTAAGATGAAAATTGTATCCGAGACCCCTGTTCCCTTAGCCCGAGACGAGAAATTGATTGAAACACTTCGGCGCAAGGTGAATGACTACAGCTTCGACTTAAACAAAGTAGAAAAGGAGTTAGTCAGGGCTCGAAAGCAAATGGCCAAAGATGCCGAGGAAAGAGCCAAGTTGGTTCAGCAGCTACAGGATAAGAATGAGTTTGAGGTAGCTCAACTGAGAAAAAAGATTGTTACAGCCACTGTCAAAAGTAACAAGGTCATCAAAGATCTCGAAGAAGAAAGAGAACATTGTTACACGACTATGGCTCGGCTAGAGTTTGAGCTACAACAAATACAAAAGGAGAACCAACGCACTTTAGATGCTCGCACCGAACAGATCAGCCGATTGCTTCAAGAGAAAGGGGTTATTCGAGAGAAAATTGTTCATATTGCTCAGTACATCACCCGGAAGAGCCAGCTATGTGAAGACATGTCCCGGGGAACATTTGTGCCAGCAGTGAAGTTCTTTGTGCAGCAAGTCATGTCTGACCTGGATAGGCTCCAAAAGGGATTAGCATATAGGCACGCGGCAAGACCGAACAATGTCTCGCGGGCACTAGGAGCATTAATGTATTCTTAGGGCATGCATTCTATATTTGTATTTCTTGGCATTAGTAGTACAACACCATCTTGTAAATCGATGTTTTGAACTATCAATGAAAATCAAGAGTTGTTGTCAATCATTTTGTTTTGTGTCAATTCTTTATTTACGATAGGCAAATAAATAGAAACGCGAATCAATTAAGAAAATAAGGAAAGAAGAAAAGAGAGAAAGGAAAATAAGAAAAAAAAGGAGAGAAAAGAAAAGAAAGAAAAAAAAAGATAAAAAGAAAAAAAAATAAAAAAAAAAAGAAAAGGAAGAAAAAAGAGAAAAAAAGAAGAAAAAGAGAGAATGATGAGATTGGTTCAAAATAAAACAAAGGCCGGGATGAGGCATGGCGATCAGAGGCAAAATGTGATTATTCTAAATCGTTGCATCTTATCTCTTTATGTGCTAACCACTAACGTGTGTTGTTGTTTATGAGATTCAGATTCTAGTTGGCAATTGGCATTCTGGCTACTCATCCCTACAACACAAGATCTAAGACAATGACAAAGGCCGTGTCACAAGAGATTGAACCAACAGTTATGGACCCCGTCCAGGAGGAGGAAGTTGTGGACGTGACGGGAATGAAAGAAGAAATGTACAAGCTTAAACAGCAGATAGCTGAGATGTACCCGTCTTGGTCGAGGGGTCAACCCTTACCTACTTATCCCGCTAACCCCGCATACATCCCTCCAACCAATCCCAACCATGAGCCACCCACTATGAACTCGTCCTCTACATATCCAGACTATCACCACTACTATGCCTCCACCTCTCAAGTACCACCACCACTGTCAAAACAAGTGCCACCCCAGCCACCTCAGGTTGCCCCGGTATACATAGCACCTCCACCTACCGCCTTGCATAAGTCATCTAGTGAACCGTTGTTCCATGTACAAGACACCCACTACTACCCACCTGAACCAACTTTTCGGCAACATGAATCTCACACTCCATTGATGGAGGCAATCAAAGAGAAACCTGTCAAGAATGTAGAACAGGAGGAGATGGCCAGAAAAATGAAGAGTTTGGAGCATGCCTTTCGTAATATGCAAGGGTTAGGGGGACAGGTAAGTGTGGCGTACAAAGACCTATGTCTGTTTCTAGAAATGCAACTTCCTGTCGGTTTCAAGTTGCCAAAGTTTGACATGTACAGTGGACACAGACATCCGGTCGCCCATCTTAGAGGATACTACAGCAAGATGCGGGGCAAAGGGGGAAGAGATGAGCTTCTGATGGCATACTTCAGCCAAAGTTTGAGTGGTTTCGCTTTGGAATGGTACACACGCCAAGATCACACCAGATGGTTTATCCGGGATGATCTCGCACAAGCATTTGCGATCCATTTTCAGTATAATTTGGAAATCATACCGGATAGGTTGTCACTCACAAAGATGGAAAAGAAACCTGGTGAAAGCTTTCGAGAGTACGGTTTTAGGTGGAGAAAACAGGCGGCGAGGGTGGATCTGCCGATGAAAGAAAGTGAAATGGTAGACTGTTTCTTGCAGGCCTTGGAGCCTACCTACTATGGACACCTGGTGTCATCCATTGGAAAGAGCTTTAATGAGGTTGTGAAAATGGGAAGTTTCGTGGAAGAAGGATTGAAGACTAATAAGATTATGAGTTTTTCAGCAATCAAGGCCACAAATCAAGCCATTCAGACCGGGAGTGGAGGAACCATTGGGAAGAAGAAGAAAGAAGAAGTGTCAGTTGTGGAGAGAAAGCCTTGGAACCACATCCAATACCATCACCCGTCACGACCATATCAGCCATACTCACCAACCCCATACAACCCACCAACCACATATAACCCACCAGCACCATACTACCTACCTACTACCCCACACTACCGTAATCCACAAACCCAAACTTATCCACCACCACCACAGGTATGGCGAGCCCAGGCCCCGCAAAATGTTTATCACACACAAAATACCTACCCCTCTTCTAGAACTTACAAAAACCCGAACAAACCCAACTTCAGGCCCGACCCGGAGATGAGGAACAGAAACCAGCCAAAGAAAACATTCACCCCATTGGGGGAATCCTATACTAGCCTCTATCACCAATTGAAGGAATTGGGAATGTTGAGCCCAATCGAGTCAAAACTTCCGAACCCACCTCCAAAGAATATTGATCAGTCGGTCAGGTGTGAGTATTGCTCTGGAGCACCGGGACACGACACTGAGAAATGTTGGCATTTGAAGAACGCTATTCAAGAACTCATTGATAGTCGAAGGATTGAGGTACATGCTCCAGAGGCCCCGAACATTACCCAAAACCCACTGCCGGCTCATCATGAAGCACATATGATAGAATTGGAACAAGAGGAGAGCAGCCGGAAGCCATCCCAGCCGGTCATGATGATAAAGGCCAGTAGCAAAGCAGAGAAAGAAGTTGAGAAAGGAAAAGTGATAGCTGAAGAACCAGTGAAAAAGTAACCAACGGTGGAGACTTTGAAAAGTTGTGGTGTCAGGTGTAAAACCAGTGTTAACAGTGAAAGGTGCAAGCATGGAACCGGTAATTATAAGGCCGGTGGTACAGATGTCGGTGGTAGATACCAAGACTGTACCTTGGACCTACAACAAGGTGGCAGTAGTATACAAAGGGAAAGAAGTGACTGGAGAGATCAACGAGACGCATGGTCTAACTCGGTCCAGGAGGTGTTTTGCCCCGGAAGAGTTAAGAAAAATGAAGGTAGTGAAAGAGAGTCATTTGAAGAAGCCTGTGTCCGAAGAAGAAGCAGAAGAATTCCTCAAAAAGATAAAATCTCAAGACTACTCCATGGTGGAACAGTTGAGGAAAACACCGGCACAAATCTCCTTGCTCTCATTGTTGATCCATTCGGAGGAACACAGAAAAGCACTGATGAAGATATTGAATGAGGCGCATGTCCCTGAGAAGATCTTGGTTTGTCATCTCGAAAAGATTACCAACAAGATCTTTGAATCCAACAAGATTACATTCTCAAACAGTGAGTTGCCCATTGAGGGGATTGAACATAATAGGGCGCTTTATCTTATAGTGAAAAATGAGGAGTCAATGGTCATCCGGGTGTTGATAGATAATGGCTCAAGTGCAAACATTTGCCCGCTATCGACTCTTGGAAAGCTGAATATACAGAATCCGAAGAAACAGTGTGAATGTGAGAGGATTTGATGGAGGAAGTAAGAACACTTTGGGGGATATCGTCTTGGAGGTCACCATCAGGCCCGTGGACTTTACAATGGAGATTCAGGTATTAGACATTGCTATGTCTTACAATCTATTGTTGGGTCGACCATGGATCCACGCAGCCAAAGCCGTGCCATCATCCTTGCACCAAATGGTCAAGTTTGAATGGGAGCAACAAGAAGTCGTAGTGCATGGAGAGGGAGACACTTGCAATGTCATAATGCCATTTGATGATGTTGATGGAGACAAAGGTCCTTGGGTATACAAGGTGACAGATACTACAACAGTGAACAAGATTGATGAGGGCGAGAAATTACCAATCCCTACAGTGGCACCTGCTGCTGTGATGGTAGCCCGGGAGATGATTAAGAATGGTTTTACACCAGGGAAAAGATTAGGGAAAGCTTTGCAAGGAATCACTCAACCAGTCCAGCTGCCAGTGAACAAAGACACCTTCGGCTTGGGATTCAAACCCACCTATGCCGACATCCAAAAAGTCCAGAAAACCAAAAAGAAAAACTGGACCCTACCTAAACCCATCCCCAAACTATCTGACATCTTTGCCAAGCCTGGTACTAAAACATCTGACATCTGCTGCATCTTGGTATGTTGAGACCAGACCTGATGAGGAGCTCTTGATGAGGTTCGAAATGTTATTTGAGGATGTGAACGTGGTAGAAATGGGAGAGGGTACTAGTAGGATGGACATTCAGTTCGTGGGATCTGGTGTTATGCTCAACAACTGGGAAGCCACTCCTTTCCCAATCAGGAATGAGTCTTGGTAGTTAGCTTTTGAAATTCATCATCATTTCCCCGGAAAAGCAATTTTACTTTTTGTAGTCCCCCCACCCCCATAGAAATAAAAATTGTACCCAAAACTCTGTTCATCTTTTGATATCAAAGAAATGCAGTTTTCTTCTTTCTTCATTTTTGCCTTATTTTTATCTTTTCTTTTGTACAGTTCCATATGTGCTGATTCTGATGATATGTCATGCATGAAGAATTCCCGGCCCAGTTCTGACAATCGAATTATCATACAAGAAATTGAGAATGATAGTGAGATAGAATATGAGGATGAGGAAACCCTGGAGGAAATAAGTAAGGACTTGAACCAATATGAGGAAAAACCCAAACCGAACTTGAGTGAAACATAATCCATCAATTTGGGGAGCGAAGATAATGTCCGGGAAACAAAAATCAGTGTTCATTTAGAAACCTCCCTAAGGGAAGAGTTAATAAAGTTGCTGCATGAATCCAAGGACATCTTTGCTTGGTCCTATGATGACATGCCCGGACTTAGCACTGATTTGGCGGTGCACAAGTTGCCTATTTATCCTAAATGCCGGCCAGTGAAGCAAAAGTTGCGAAAGTTCAAAACAGACATCAGCGTAAAGATAAAAGAAGAGGTGAATAAGCAGTCTGAGGCAAAGGTCATACGAGTTACTAAGTACCCCACCTGGTTAGCGAATGTTGTGCCAGTCCCAAAGAAAGATGGAAAAACCAGGGTGTGCGTGGACTACAGAGACCTCAACAAAGCCAGTCCAAAGGATGACTTCCCATTGCCAAACATCCACATATTGATCGACAATTGTGCCAAGCATGAGATCGATTCATTTGTAAATTGCTATGCGGGTTATCACCATATTCTGATGGACGAAGAAGACGCGGAGAAAACTGCTTTCATTACGCCTTGGGGAACATATTGATATAGAGTGATGCCGTTTGGGTTAAAGAATGCCGGAGCTACTTATATGAGGACAATGACCACAATGTTCCATGACATGATGCATCGAGAAATCGAAGTGTATGTGGACGATGTCATCATAAAGTCCAAGAAGCAACATGATCATGTCAAGGACTTGAGGAAGTTTTTCCAAAGACTCCGAAGGTATAATCTTAAACTCAATCCTGCAAAATGCACTTTTGGAGTACCTTCAGGGAAGCTATTGGGATTTATAGTAAGTCAACGAGGCATTGAACTAGATCCGTCGAAGATAAAAGCCATCCAGAGTTTGCCTCCGCCGAAAAACAAGAAGGAAGTAATGAGCTTATTGGGAAGGCTGAATTATATTAGCCGGTTCATCGCTCAGTTGACATCAACATGCGAGCCGATCTTCAAGTTGTTAAAGAAAGATGCATCGGTGAAATGGACCGACGAATGTCAGGAAGCCTTCGACAAAATCAAGGAATATTTAGCCAAATCCTCCAGTGCTAGTTCCTCCAGAGCCGGGAAGACCTTTGATTTTTATATTTGACAGTTCTTGACAATTCTTTTGGTTGTGTGCTAGGGCAGCACGATGAGACAGGCAAGAAAGAGCAGGCTATATATTACCTTAGTAAGAAATTCACATCTTACGAGGTAAAATATACTCATCTAGAAAGAACTTGTTGTGCATTGGCTTGGGTAAAGCATTACTTGTCAGCATATACCACGTACCTGATATCACGGTTGGGTCCTCTGAAATACATATTCCATAAGCCCATGCCTACAGGAAGACTTGCTAAATGGAAGATTCTGCTCACAGAATTTGACATCATTTATGTAACGCGTACGGCGATGAAGGCGCAGGCAGTTGCAGATCACTTAGCAGAGAATCATGTGGATGATGAATATGAGCCATTAAAGACATATTTTCCGGATGAGGAGGCAATGAATGTAGAAGAAATAGAACAAGGCGAGAAGCCAGGATGTAAGATGTATTTCGACGGAGCCGTCAACAGTAAGGGAGTTGGTATCAGAGCAGTACTCATTTTGGAGACGGGTCAACATTATCCCGTCACTGCTCAGCTTCGATTTTTCTGCACCAACAATATGGCCAAATATGAAGCGTGTCTCTTGGGATTGAGGAT
Source organism: Nicotiana noctiflora (assembly GCA_032618575.1). NCBI lineage: Eukaryota > Viridiplantae > Streptophyta > Magnoliopsida > Solanales > Solanaceae > Nicotiana > Nicotiana noctiflora. The sequence goes on along the minus strand of JASVEL010008348.1, from coordinate 169,485 downwards.
GGCAATAGACATGGGTGTTCATGATATTTTGATCATGGGTGACTCGGATCTCTTGATACACCAAATTCAGGGAGAATGGGAAACAAGGGATTTGAAATTGATACCTTACCGACATTATTTGCATGAGTTGTCCCAAAGATTCCAGTCCATAGAATTCAAACATATCCCAAGAATCCACAACAAAGTTGCAGATGCTCTGGCCACACTATCCTCCATGTTACATCATCCGGGCAAGACCTATATAGATCCACTCCGGATCCAGGTGCGTGATCAAAATGCTTACTATTTTGCTATGGAAGGAGAATTAGATGGAGAACCGTGGTATCATGACATCAGGGAATACTTGAAGGATAGCAAATACCCGGAGCAGGCTACTGGAGATCAGAAAAGAGCTATCAGACGCTTGGATAATGGTTTTTTCCTCAGTGGAGGAATCATATATAAGAGAACACCAGACCTGGGATTGTTGAGGTGTGTGGATGCGCAACAAGCTGATGAGATTATGATTGAAGTGCATGCTGGAGCCTGTGGACCCCATATGAGCAGGTATATCCTGGCAAAGAAGATTCTGAGAGCCGGGTATTATTGGCTCACCATGGAGCGTGATTGTATCAGGTACGTGAGGAAATGTCACCAACGCCAAGTACATGGAGATCTAATTCACTCTCCGCCTTACGAGTTGCATACGATGTCAGCACCTTGGCCATTTGTCGCCTGGGGCATGGCTGTTATTGGACCGATAGAGCCAGCAGCTTCTAATGGGCATAGATTCATTTTGGTTGCAATTGATTACTTCACCAAGTGGGTTGAGGCGAAGACATTCAAGGCAGTGACAAAGAAAGCCGTGGTGGATTTTGTGCATGAAAATATTATATGCCAATTTGGAATTCCCAAGGTAATCATCACAGATAACGGGGCCAATTTGAACAGTCACCTCATGGCAGAAGTTTGCCAGAGATTTAAGATCACACATTGCAATTCCACACCATATAGGCCAAAGGCAAACGGGGCAGTAGAAGCTGCAAACAAGAATATAAAAAAGATCCTTAGGAAAATGGTGGAAGAGTCCAGACAATGGCATGAGAAGTTACCTTTTGCTCTTATGGGTTATCGCACAGCAGTGCGCACTTGTATCGGCGCCACACCTTATTCATTGGTGTATGGGACAGAGGCTGTCATACCCGCGGAAATAGAGATACCGTCATTGCGAATCATAGCTGAAGCTGAAATAGATGACGAAGAATGGGTAAAAGCCCGGCTGGAACAATTAAGTCTGATTGACGAGAAGAAGTTGGCCGCAGTTTGCCACGGGCAATTGTATCAACAGAGAATGGCCAGAGCATATAATAAGAAGGTGCGTCCTCGGAAGTTTGAAGTTGGGCAACTCGTATTGAGGCGTATCTTACCGCATTGGGCCGAAGCAAAGGGCAAATTTGCGCCAAACTGGTAGGGACCATTTGTGGTATCACGGGTGTTGTCTAATGGGGCATTATATTTGACAGACGTTGAAGGAAAGTGCGTAGAGACTGCTATCAATTCAGATGCGGCCAAAAGATACTATGTATGATTCCTTTTCAATTGTATGATTGTATTTTGTTGTGATTTTGGAATTGAAATGATGAAGGCGTTTTATTCTCTATCCAAACACTTTATCCATTGACATCCCCTTTGAGCCATGTTCGATATATTCTTTCATACCCCTCTCCCGGAATTGCTTATGGCACAATAAAAGAAAAAATGAAAATGAAAAAAAAAGGAAAAATGAAAATGAAAAAATGATGATGAAAAATGAATGGAAAAAAAAGAAAAAAAAAAATCGGAAAAAGTCAAACAAAACCATGAATTTATGGCGTAGTTTGAACTACGTTTGACTTGATCCCGAAAGGGTACGTAGGCAGCCTCACTGAGGTTCAGTCACAATAAAGAAAAAATCCAAAAATCCCCCACAAATTGAAACTGGGGCAGAAGTTATGTTTTATAATTCCGAGAGTTGTAAATATTTTAAACCCTCATAAATTTTGAGCCTTTATACCTTTCTTTCTTAACCCATACAAAGGCCACGTTACGGTCCAAAGAAAGACCTTCTAATCAATTTCAAGAAAATAACAAATGCAATGAGAATAAAGGAAGAACGGGACATTGGACAACATCAGTGGTGCAGAAAAACAAAAGACAAAAAGGAAAAATGGAACATGAAAAAAATGAGAGAGTCTCATCGGTGAAAACCTTAACCGGCAGCGTGAGGCGACTGTGAGGTTGAGAGAAATAAAAATGAGAGAGTCTCATCGATAAAAACCTTAACCGGCACCGTGAGGCGACTGTGAGGTTGAGAGAAATAAAAATGAGAGAGTCTCGTCAGTGAAAACCTTTAATGGCACTACAAGGCGATTGTGAGGCCAAGAGAGAATAAATGAGAGAGTCCTATTGGTGAAAACCTTTCGAAGCACCGTAGGGCGATCGTAAGGATTTCCATGAAAAGAGAAAAGGCAACAAAAAATAGTATTGGTTTGGGTTGAGAACAATTCGGAGTCGGATCAATGGGTTGAATGAACTGGGTCGGAGTTTAAATACATGGCATGGTCAGCGGAATCAGCCAACAATACCCAGATATGTTCTACCATCTTCTCCGAAACACTCATCTTTCTACATTTCATTGTTTGCCTTTTTGAGAGCTAACTACCAGCTCCGATGATAAGAGATGAAATAACACTAGATCGGAAAAGAAAAGGAAAAGAGGCGGGGAGGAAATAAAGAAGTTTGGCAAACAGAGCCAAAAGAAAAGAAAACAAAAAGTGAAAAACAAGAAAATACAAAAAGAGCTCGCAGGAGATAGTCAACCAAAAACCACACAATGGGAGGAAAGCAATAAGAGGCAGGGACGGCAGATGCTAGTTGCCAGCAGTTTATATCTAATAAATTTTGTTTCATGATTCAGACAGGAACAAATTGTCATTAATCACTTTAAAGTGAATGTGACCAATGTGGAAAGATAGAAAACACCAAAAAGAGAAAGGTCGGCAATAAGTGAAGGAATTCACAGGTGAAAAGCGTTCAATCAAAGAAAATACCAAAAACAAGAGGAGGGTACCATCTTTAAAATCCATTCCCCAGTTATCAAACTGAGGGAATACATTTCTGCCAATTGTTAATTTCATGCATCAGGCGCCCACCTGGATAATAAGGGAATATTTTTCTGCAAAATTTTAATTTTATGCATCAGGCGCCCACCTGGATAACAAGGGAATATTTTTCCGCATTTTTAATTTCTATTTCGGCGCCCACCTAGATAACAAGGGAATATTTTTCTGCATTGCATTTCATGCATCAGGCGCGCACCTGGATAATAAGGGAATACTTTTTCTGCAAATTTTTAATTAAATGCATCAGACGCCCACCAGGATAACAAGGGAATATTTTTCTGCAAATTTTTAATTTCTTCCATCAGGCGCCCACCTGGATAACAAGGGAATACTTTTCTGCAATTTTAATTTCACGCATCAGGCGCCCACTTGGATAACAAGGGAATACTTTTCCGCAATATTTAATTTCGAGCATGAGGCGCCCACCAGGATAATAAGGGAATACTTTTCCGCAATTTTTAATTTCAAGCATCAGGCGCCCACCTGGATAACAAGGGAATATTTTTCTGCAAATTTTTCATGCATCAGGCGCCCACCTGGATAACAAGGGAATACATTTCCGCAAATTTTTAATTTCATGAATTGTTTTGAGCAGTCATCAGCTAGAGAGCAAGAAGTATCATTGAAAATAAAAAAAAAGGGAATCAAGAAAAGAAAATCAACAAAAAAGAGAGTCAGCATCACAGAAAATCAAAGAAAAAGAGACAAGGAAGAGCAAACAGGAAGCTAGATAGGAACAATTGTAATTGTAGAATCATAGCTTAGAATAGCTTCTTCATTTTACATTTTTACCCCCCCTCCTCCCCCCTCCCCTGTGCAGTAGCAGTAACAGCGAGATCACAGCAGTCACGGTAGTCCCAGCTACCAAAACTTCCCGAACTACACTGACCTGATTCCTGTTTAGCCCAGGATATGTAGGCAACCTCTAAAGCAGGGTGCGGTCAAAAGGTTTTCAAAAATGCTTTTACGGAATGTGCCAATGTGCAAAAATCTGTCATTTCTGCTCACTTGTCTTTGCACCGAAACTCTTCATGTTCCCGAGCAAAGAGGGGCAGCTGTGAGCACGTGATTTTTGCACTAGGCAAACAAAATTCTAAAACTAAAATAAAATAATATTTTTGAGTGTAATTGCATGTCTTGTTTGAAATTGAATGCATTTTACGTGTTTAAATAGTTAAAATTAGAAAAATCAAAAAATATGTTCAATACATGTATTTTGAATTGAGCATTAATAGCGGAAATTAAGGAAAAAATAGTAGAAAATTGCCAAAAAATATTAGAAAATTAGTGCAAGTAGGGAATTGAATAATTTAAATAATACAAAAGAAAAGAAAACAAAAATACAAAAGAAAGTGCATAAAAATAATTAAAACATCAGAAAATACAAAAATACATGTGGGTTTCATTACTTTGGGCCAAAAAGATCTGAATTAAAAGGCCCAAATGCATCAGCCCAAAGGCCAGGTCCGGTTCTTTAAGAAGCAGTGATCTCAGCCGTTAATCTTGATAAATCCAACGGCCGAGACAAATAGCAGAATTAATTATTTAATTAAAATAAATAGGTTTGATCTCGTCCGTCCATTAGAGAAGATCTGATGGTCGAAACATTTGGTCTCATTAGCAACTAAGCGGTGTCGCTTTTTGTAACGCACCTCAGAGCCGTTGATCTCCATCGAATGGACGGTCCAGATTACCTCAGACGTATGGCCTATATAAGGCTTTTGTCCGAGAAATTTTGTCCATTTTTCAAATGTCTAACCCTCGCCGCCCTTGAGGTCTTCTTCTTCTCCCCTCATCATCTCCTTCATCGCCTCCGAAACCCTAGCCGGCCATGGAGGCCACCACCTCCCACGGTGGTCTCCGGCCATCCTCTCACCCCTCCTCTCTCTTCTTCTTCTTCTCCACCTCAAACGACCATCAAAACCCTAAAACAGAACCCCATTCTTGATAAGCCGGTCACCGGAATCTACCTCCGGTGACTACCAAACAATGAATCTCCCCTTTAAACCAATGCCAAAAGGACCGTCTTGGTCCGATCTACCCATCCATACCACTGAAATCCCTCGAATGTTCCTTGAATCCGTCGAATATCCAAAATAAAGTTGTCGAAACCCTAACTCCGGCGACTCAAAAATCAAAACCCTACCAAGATCCAACCTTTACCCTCTCCCAAACACCCCACTACAACCAAAAACCTTAAAGACTTCACCTTGAAGTCTAAAAAAAAAGAAACCAGAAAAGAATAATGAAAAGAAAATGAAAGAAAAAGAAACAAAAGAAAAGCTCTGAAAGAGACCAGAAAAATAAAGAAAAGAGTAAAAGGGGAAGCTCAGGGGACAAGCCCTGCTAAGCTAAGTACCCTCATCCTTCTGTGCTTTATCTTTTTTATCTTGTTGTTCATGTTTATGTTTTCTCTTGTTTTCTCTTGCTTTTGTCTCGATATTTCTATCTGTTTTTCTTTTCTTTAGATCTTGAAATCCTGTGCTTTGTCTGTTAGTAGTAGGGTTTCTTAACTTGCTCATCTTCTATATCTCTTTCTATGTTATTTGTTTCTCTTATTCAAAGAGCCTGTTAGTACAATGTTTTCTGTTCATTATTTTCCTGCTTTGTTTCTCTGATTCAAAGAGCCTGTTAGTATTAGGGTTTTTGTTCATCTTGTTCGTTTTCTTGTTTTGACTTGGTTCTTCTATTCTGTCTATCATGTTCTTTTTCTTCTAAGTCTTCAACAGCATATCTATTCCTCTCCTTATGATTCCTTGTTTGGATTTTTGTTCTGATTTGAAGACTTGACTTGGATATCTTTCTTTTGTCTTTGACTTTGTCCTCTATTAATATCAAGACTTTTTCACCTTGTTGTTCCTCAATATTTTATTTACATGTTTAACTTTAGTTCTGATAAGTTTTTAGACTCTCATTCTGTATTAGTTCATCTTTGTTAACTTTCAATAGTTGAACAATTCTTCTCTTTTGGTTCTTTTCTCTTCTTAGCGTGATTCTAGGATTAGCAATTTGACTTTCATGCCTACTTAAAGGCTTTTGCTCTAATAATACCCTCAATGGTCTTTCACATGCATCTTAATGACCATGTTCTATCTCCTGTCTTTTGGCATGATAGATTCAGGATTCTTCCTTCATTATTTTCTCCATATTCTTCTGTTCTGCATTCTTCATCTTGACTGTCATGTCCTGCATTGAAAATGGGCTGATTTAATGGGTCTAAGTGATATCATAGATCCTCCGATTCTTGTGAGCCATGCTTAATTCTTCTTGTTGACTGTTTGTGAGAGTTTAGCTTCTGTGTGTGTCTATGCCATGAACCTTAAATGTTTTGAGGTTTTTCAATTATCCCTTACAACATGGGATGAGATCCACAATGCCTACTACGTGTGAGCACGTGATTTTGGCCCTATGAGAGAAATACTCCCAAAGATTCAAAATAAAATAAATTCAATTTTCTTACAATTGTTGTGAATTTTGTGTTATTTTCTTGTATTATTTTGCATTTTTTATCTGTGCATATTTGCTTGTTTAAATAAAAGAAATATACATGCATAATAAGAACTGGGGCCAAGATTAAGTCTGAATTGTGGCCCAATGTTTTAGCCCAAAAGATCCAGTCCAGGTATTCAATCTGTGCATATTTGCTTGTTTAAATAAAAGAAATATACAAGCATAATAAGAATTGGGGCCAAGATTAAGTCTGAATTGTGGCCCAATGTTTTAGCCCAAAAGATCCGATCCAGGTATTTAAATTGATAGAATCTCAGCCGTTCACTTCCTCAAATCCAACGGCTGAGAATATTAATGGATTTATAATGGTTAATTAATATGAGAGACTTGATCTCAACCGTCCAATCCAGATGATCCTACGGAAGAAACCTGTGGCTTCATATGGGTCAATACGGCATCGTTTGATTAGGCCAAGCCCCGACCGTTGATCATCAGAGATCCAACGGCCAGGATCATCTTGAGGGCTCCGAGTATATAAGGCTTTGGTCTCAGTAGAGACCAGCCATTATACACTCCACAAACCCTAGCCGCCACAACCCTTACGCACCACTCTTACACACCACCCCTTCTTCTTCTTCTTCTTCGTTTTAACCTACACACCACGAACCCTCCAATAACACCCGCCGGAATGCCTCCCAGGAACAACCACCAGGCAGTAATTCGGGAGCCACCCCTCCCCGCCTACGTTTTCTTGTTCCTTATGTTCTTTTTCTTCTTCTGTTTGTATATATATGTATGTATATATATATATAATGAAGCTGGTCGAATGATCGTTGTTTCAATCCGGTTAGTCGATTTCAAATTTTTGTTCTTGTCCATATTTTGTTAGTATTTTCGGATCCAAAATTATTGTATGTTGGCTGTTTATCTTCTTGATTTGTTGTTCATCATGATTCCAGATTATTCATGAAATTGATTTGTTTATTTTGTTTAAGTTTTTAACATAAGAATGTGTAGTTAATCACTTGGATATTTATTTTGATTGTAGTGTTGTTAGATTTAATTTGTAGTTCAATTAATTATTTAGTCCTATTAAGTTTGTGTTTCAGTTTAATTGGACTTTGATTCTTGTATATTGTTGATTATGTATTTGTTCATGAAATTAATTGTAGAATTCGATTGGAAATTGATTTCATGTGTTCATTGTGAGCACGAGATTTTTTTTACATGAGAATTACTCCCAAAATCCAAAAATAAAATAGTTTTGTACTGCGTGTCATTTTCTGTGAATTTTGTGTGATTTTCTTAATTATTTGCATTTGTGTCTGTGCATGATCATTTGTAAATTAGTAAGTATATATATCGCATTCGCATTCTTAGGATTTAATTTACAATATATATATATATTATTTGCGTTATCATTATATGATATTGTCCTAATTAGATGTGTTAATGGGCGTGTTAATTATTTTATGTTTAGGCCGAATGGCCATTTTTTGAAAGTAGGTCAAAACATGCGCTATTAAAATTTTGAGGGGCTATAGAGGGTAGTTTTCTCAAAAGAAAGGGTTGGAGATTAAGAGAGAATTAGAATTGGGCCTTTTTGCATCCGGAGCCCAAACGAAAACCAGCCCAAGATGACCCAGTCCACTACCCCATCTCACTTGCCCGGTTCGACCCACCAAACCCGCCCCATTTTTCAATTTTTGATCTGGACCGTTGATGTTATTCCATCCAACGGTCCAGATTAATTAACCAATTTTAATTATACCAACCCCCCCCCCCAAACCCTAATTCATCTTCTCATTTGACAGCCAAGAAGGTGCCACCCCTACCCAGCCGTCTCCACCTACCGGAATTTGCCTCACGACGGTTCCGATAGGCCAATGGCCCCAAATTTAACACCATGGAATCCCCTAACCCCCCTCTACACGAATCCCTTAACCACTTGTCTCAAATCATTCCCGAATTCCTCAAATACCAAATCGAAGTTCGCCAGAATCTAAAAACTACCCCAAATCACTTCAATTTTGCACCGTAACCCTCGCTTGACCTTCCCCTTGACTAATCCGAGCCTATTTTTGTTCGAATTTGGCCGGAAAACACCAAGCCCCAAAACCATGTTGCAAGAACCCTAGTTTTCTAAATAGGGGTTTATGTTCAGATTTTTAGAGAAATTGGGGTCTAATAGACCTTAATTGTTTTGTTTTCACTTGAAAACATTTCAATTAAGGTCCATTTGATTCCCAAAGTCCAATTTTAAAGTCAAAACCGAGATTTCATTCTAAGGCTGCCGATTTTCGATTTCTTTTGAGGTAATTTTATTTTTTCTGTTTATTTCGATTTGTTTTGTGTATTTGTTTAGTTTAGCTTTATTGAATTCTTCCCAATTTTTATTTTTGGCCGTCCCTGTTTTCATATCTTCTCAAAGACCCTTTTATTTGGTTGATTCTAATTACGTTTGTTCATTGGATTGCGTATGTTGTAGAGTACGTATTCGTTTCGACTAGCGTCGTCGAACGTTTGGTTTGTTTTTCGTAGTGCTATGTGTTTCAAGCCGTAACATTTGTTTTTGGTTCTCTCGGCCAACACTAACTGTGATAGTGTTGTAATTGTAGTCATAAATGTTCGATTGGTCGTATAAAACAACTAACACTATTAACAGTGATTGGAATACATTTTCCTTGTTCTTTGATTGATTTTTCTTAGTTTGGCCGATTGAATTGGTTATAGTTGTGGTTCAATGATTAATTGAAGGCTGATAACAAATTTAGTTGTTAATTAGCAATAGGGAGTAGGGGCTGCTGTTAGGAGTTGGCTAGTTTTTGCTTAGAGGGTACTTTTAATATTAATTAAGGGTTAGGTATTGTTAGGTTTGAAAAGTTAGGTGCTAGTTGGACTTTAAGGTTGAAATTGGACAGCAATTAGGGGTTTGACTGATTGAAAGATATTCCCAAATCTATTTTCTAGTCTATAAGAAGGGTACTTGGCATTTGAAAGAGAGGACACACATTCACAACCTTGAAAAAAACAGAAATTTTGATAGAAATCAGAATTCTTTAAGATATTTTTGAAAAGAAAAGAGTGCTAGCATATCCTTTTTACCTTCAGCTTCGAAAATCCTTACCCCGAATCAGTTTTAAAGGGTTTATAGTTTGCTGTTTTGAGCTTTCGAAATTGTTTGTTTGGCTTACCTTAGTCTTTGTCTTGGTTAAACCAATCTCGAAATTTTGGACATATCATTGCCATATTTGAGTGTTCAACATTATTCGAAGTTTTCTTGAGCTCATTTGGTCTAAGTTTGCTGCTGTCTTGGACCTCTTTGAAATTGATTTTGACTCACTTTGATTCTTTCTGTTAGTCAAGCTGTTACTGGATTTTAATCTGTCCACTGGGTTGCCTACTACTATCTTATAGTATCTTTGGTTTGGTTGTTGGAATATATTGTTGTTGCGTTTGCTTTTGTCTTGGCTGTGAATTGCTTACTGAGTTTTCCTCTTTCGTTTCTGCTGTTAAAATCAGGTACACATCCATTGGGCTTGTCCATGCTTGTACTGGAAATGAAATGAAAGCCCACTTTAAATCCCGTTGAAGCTATTACATGAACGATCATGTTAGCTATTTATTAAACTAAGGACTGTTAGTTTAAAAATAGAAATTGTACTATTAAGAGTATACATAGTTCATATGTCTACTTAATTCTTGTTTTACAGCATGTATACTTTGAATAACATCTGTTAGGCTCATATTATCTATTGTTGTAAACTAGGACTATCTTTGGATTATTGTTTAAAATAGATATTAGTTTTCATTCATGTTTGTCTAGTTCTTGTTAATGCTCGAATTTGTGTAGGTAAAAATTTTGTTAGTTTGGATTGGGATTCCCTTTGATATTTATAGGTAATTGGTTAAAGTCAAAATGGTTCAAGCATTTTTAAAGTGTTGGTTTGACCAATGTTAGCTATTTAACATAAGATGTTTACAAATCATTTTTCGAGTCAAAAATGCTTGCGCGTCCAAAAGTGGCTTTGGTATCACAGTAGTTGTAGGAAACTTCTCTGCACAATTTGCATTACCATTATGTGCATGTAAGATCCACATTAGTTAGTTGTTCACATCCAGTTGTATTAACATCTTTTGGCCCTTTTCCATCAAACACTGATGTAAGTTTCGCATAACCATCCTGCACCCCAATATTCCTAGTCGCATCTGTGGATTCTTAGTCCATACTTAAATGCCAATGTTAGGTCATTTTTAATCACATAGTTTTAATTTCGCCAATTAACATCGGATTAAGGATAGTAGAAATCCAAAGTAAACACCTTACTTTAAATAATGGACCAAGGTGAATTATTTCTGTTTCGCATATCTTGATCAATTTTTGTTTTTTTTTCGTTAGTTTACACCTTTTCATTCAATCTCCGGCCTCAAGTCAAAAGGATTTGAAATAATACATTATTTGGTACGGGTCTTTAATTGGAAATAATCTCGGATATACTGTTAAATAAATTGGTTTTTTTTAGCTTAGGCTTAAAACAGTTTTAAATTGGCATAGTTTCAAAGTAAATAATCCGATTACTTTTGTTTTTGGATTTATCTATTTGTCAAAAGTCCGAACCTATGTTGTAATTAGTTTTTCTTTTGGTACGACTTCAAATTAATAAAGCGGTTTAAAATTAAATCAGGGCACATAATTTAAAATCAGGTATTTTTAGCCATTTACAATAATTGAAGCGACCGTGCTAGAACCACGGGATTCGGGGGTGCCTAACACCTTCCCTCGGGTCAACAGAATTCCTTACTTAGAATTTCTGGTTCGCATACTTCATTTGGAAAGTCGAAATTTCCTCGATTCGGGATTTGAATAAATTGGTGACTTAGAACACCATAATTTATTCCAAGTGGCGACTCTGAAATAAATAGAATAATCTCATTTCGAATATTGTCACTTAAATTGGAAAAACTCCCTTACGCCTTACCCTTCGGGGTAGGGCGCGCCAAAAGGAGGTGTGACAGCTCTGGCGACTCTGCTGGGGACACAAACCCAGAACCACTGGTTCAGGGTTTAAGAATTCGAGCTTTGAATAATTATTTTATTTGGCTTATTTATTATCTGATTTTATTATATGTTTGTATTTAATGTGCTAAATGTTGCTTTTACCGCTTTAATATTTTGTGAATTGTATATAAATTGTGCCGATACCCATTTTTCTCTTTTGAGTCTCTTTGAAATATAATATCGGGCATTTGCTGGACATAGCCCGTTTTTCTCAAGATAGTTGTGGTGCTTGGCACCCGGTGAAGATTTTTTCTAGTCACACATGTTTAGGCGGGGAGTATTGTCAATTAAGCTGGAAAGCCATGCTACCGGTGCACTGACACTCCTCGACTCGAGTTGTCCGCTCGAGTTAAAACCAGTCTAGACACTTTTTCCAACAGGATGATGACTTAGAATAACAGAACCTTATGCCGGATCCCCGATAAGAACGTCTATTTGCATCATGTGCATATTTGACTTAGGAGGCTCAACACAGGGGTTGGGCCTGTCTAGGACAGGTGTACCTGAAACAAAAGACCAACTTGATGCATCTTTGTCTGTGCATTTCTTTCGATCTTACATGCTGACCGGTTTGTTATTAAAAAGAGGGAGGGTAAGAAGTGGAAATTGTCGGGGTGTAAAATCATTTTAATTTTATGAAAATAGTGTGTTTTTATTAGAAAATATTTTTTTTAAAAACGGAAAAAAAAATTTGGAAAAAATCTCCAATTAATTTTGTTGATTTATAAATAGTTAGTTTTTAATTTTTGTTGATTTCTAAATAGTTAGTTTCTTAATTTTACGAAAATTAGATTCTTTTAAATATTGAAAAATGCAAAAAAAAATTCAATAGTTTTTTTTTATGAAAAGTAAGTGTCTCTGAAAATAATTTGTTTTGAAAAATTGCTGTTAAAAATAGTTTGTTAAAGTAATTTGGTTCTTTTATTTCCGAACTACGCGGGTCTGATTCTCACCGGATGTGAGATACGTAGGAAAAAATCATCGTTTCCGACCCCAATTTTTAAAAAAATTAAAAAGAAAAAAAAAAGAGTAGTAAATTTATTAAGATTAGGAGGTTTTGTCCTTAGTCAAGAGTTAGGAAATTTTGCGAAAATAGCCAAACGCTTCAAAAGGGGCGCCGAAGGACTAATTTCACAAACACGGGAACATAGTCATCACACCGGTATCCTGTTACACAACCTTCAAATCTTCTTCAAGTGCTGAAAGGCCGTGTTAACAAGATTCATTTTTTTAAAACAAAAAAAAGTTTTGAAAAAAAATCTCAAGTTTCATTTTTTATCTTTTCTAGGATCAGCATGAATTAATCGCAAAGAATCGGCCGGAAAAGGGCGAGAGATGAAATGCCACCCATGTTCATGGTCCAGGACAAGACCCCAGGTCAGCTCTGTAAATGGTGGACTAGTTTTTCGGCTTGGGAAAGAAATCAAGTCCACAAGTACTTCAAGTTTCGGAAAGAAATCAAGTTCACAAGCACCTCAAGTTTCTTCCGGCCATCATGATGATAAAATCGGACAAAAATGTGATCAGAGCTTTAGCGGGACTGCGAAATGACACCCACTTTGGAAGAATTGGGCGGACTCACGGGGCTTGGAAGAGATTTGCACAAAAAGAGACCTGCAGCTCCTAGGCAAATGGGTGTGAATAATTTCTTAAAGAAGTTATGTCTCCGACGAGTTCCCACGGGTTGTTTGGAAAATGGTTGGGTGCCGCTGGAGTATCTCTATAACAGATTTGGTGATAAGAAAGGGTTCGAGAAATTCTCAAACACCGAATTTGTTAACCGGTTGAATTATGACGCTTGGGGAGACTTAAGAATCTACGCCTTTATGATCGCTTTTTTGGGAACCATGGTTTTTCCCGAACGTGGCGGACGCATCAGAATCCGTTTGGCTACGGTGGTCTCATATTTACAGAGTAACGAAGAACACACTACTCTTCCTATGATCCTAGGAGACATCTTTCGGGCCTTAACTCGGTGCCAAGAAGGACATGATTATTTTGAAGGTTGTAATATTTTATTACAAATGTGGTTTGTAGAGCATCTCTATCATCACCCAATTATGATAGACTTCAACGTGGACTGGCTGAATTACATTCGTTGTCATATGAACAGAGCTGCCCGTTGTAACCTTCCAAATGACCTAAGGACTTGGCAAGAACTTCTCAACTCCTTGAGAGCAGACCGACTCACTTGGAATTATTATTGGTTCCCTTCCGCTAAAATCATGCACATGTCAACATATCGCCCATTCTACATACTAATGGGTTTCAGGGGATTCCAACCATATGCCCTGCTACGTGTTATGTGGCAGCTGGGTAGAGAACAGAAAAGGCCCCCGATTGAAGATATGCGATCATTTACATGGGAATTCACGACGGAGGAGCTCCCGAGAGAGACTTATGCACAAAAGGTGTGGTTCGGTAGTCGACTCTCTAACATCAACGAAATGGTTGCCGATCGAGAATGAGGAAAAGTGAGCCTCGCATACCTTGAATGGTTGCACAACCAATCAATGCCCGAGCAAAGAGCAGAAAGGTCGGTAAAATAAGCCGTCGATTGGGAAAAAGAAATAGAAACCAGAGTCAGGGAAGCTAGATGCGAAACAGCGCAAGAGTTCCAATCTTGCATTAACACCTCGAAGGAAGACAAAGGAATTTTGGAGGCCGCCATAGACATACAACAGGCTGATTTCGATCAGGAAAGGGTCGGCTGGGAGCAGGAAAGAGAAACACTCCGAACTCAAATTCAGGAGATGCAATTGACCGCAGAAAGGTCGAGGAGAAGTCGGAATGATGAGATGCTTATAAACGACTTGGAAAGGAAAGCCTTTGAGCACCAGGAAGACTTGGAAAAGGCAGAAGCGGCTTTGGTTGCAATCCGGACAAAATGGAGAAAAGCAGCCCACCAAGAAGCACTTCGTCTACAACGGATAGAAAACGATTATGGGGCGATCATCACTGATTTAAGAGACGCAAATGCCGCTCTTAGAAATCAAATTCTCAGACAAGCCCGAGATTCCAAAGCAGACAGAAACCGCTGCCATGACTTAATGGCGCCGATGGAGGGGCAAATAGATAGGCTTTTGGATCAAGTCTCCGGTAACGCTCAAGTATTGAGAGCAAAGAACCGACACATAGGGCAATTTCTTAGAGAAAAAGATATGATCAGGGCCAGGATCAATGAAATCGGGCACTATATCACTATAAGATGCCTGACCTGCGAACAAGTACCCCGGCCTACCCTCTTCTCTTCAATCATGGGATGCGTCCACCAAGTCATGGCAGAGTTGGGGAGTCTGCAGAGATATCTTACACCAAGAACCGCAGCAAGGCCAAACAACGCCTCACATATGCAAAGATTCAAAGCGTTGGAACATGCTTAGAAGAGTCTGTTATTTTTTCACTTTTAGAGTCTGTTTGTCCTTTTAAAGTTTTCCTCCATCATCATTTTTTTTGCAAAGTGTTTCAAGCTGAAATTTGTGAAATAAAATTCAGAATTATATTTCATTCGTATCTTATGTTTCTTGTTTCCGAACTACGCCCGATCTGATTCATGCGGGGACATGATACGTAGGCAATCCACATAAGATTCGACCATCACTGAAAGAAAAGAAAAACAAAAAAAGGGGGAAGATAAAAGAAAATAATTTGAGGGAGAAGATAAAAGCCAAGGAAAGTACAAACTGGAATGATGCATTGCAATCGAATACATGTAGCAACACAATCAACTGTGTACGTGCATCACACCCAACGTGAGATTACTTATTTGTTATGTTGTTTCGGACTAACCGTTTGTTTGCCAAACTCCAGGTTTTAGTAAAGAGTGGTTGATTTTGTGGTAATCTGGCATCACATTCATACTTCACGAGGTCCAAAGGAAGAGTTCCGCAGCCCGAAAGTACCGATCCTTATTTCACAAGGTCGAAAAGAGGTGCCAACATGTGTTCAGAAATCCCTCTACCAACCATTCCCGTTTTGGAAGAAAGCTCCATAACAACTGTTCCGACTACTGAGTCAGCAGCTGCGGAGGAAAATAGGATTTTGCGCTGCCGCATGCTGGAGATGTTAGATGATTGGAATAACGGGAAAGAGCCCCCAAGTCTGATCCCTGGGTTCCCCGAACTATTCCACAGATCAAGTGGGGTTTCTAATACCCCCACCAATTACCCACCTACTCTGTTTGGGTATTCTAATGTCGCAGCCCTCTCCGAATCACCCTCCACTTCATATCCTCGGGTGACAACATTAGATACATCCACAAGAACATCAGTGGGTTTGCCCGTCCCAATCACGGTGCATCTCGCCACACATACTCCTTTCTTTGATTCCTCGTCCTTTACATTTCCGGCACCACCCTTTGCAAGGGATCTTACCCAGGTTGCCGCCAATATCTGTCCTCAGCCACCTCAATATGAGTTCGTACCCAGCCAAAATCCAAAATCTCCCGAGTAGGACGAAATGGCAAAAAGAATGAGAAGCTTGGAGCAGAGTTTGAAAAACATGCAAGGTCTGAGCGGGCAGAAAAGTGTTTCTTATGCCGATTTATGCATGTTCCCACATGTACATTTGCCATCAGGATTTAAAATGCCGAAGTTTGAAAAATATGATCGACATGGTGATCCTATTGCTCACCTCAAGAAGTATTGCAATCAATTGCGAGGTGCCAGTTGCAAGGAAGAGTTGCTAATGGCATATTTCAGTGAGAGTCTGGTTGGGATAGCCTCAGAATGGTACATGGACTAGGACATATCTCGCTGGCACATTTGGGATGATTTTGCCAGAGATTTTGTTAAACAATTCCAGTACAACATCGACATTGCACCGGATAGGAACTCTCTGTCAAATTTGAAGAAGAAGCCCTCGGAGAGCTTCAGGGAATATGCCATCAAGTGGCGTGAACAAGCGTCTAGGGTGAAACCCCCCATGGATGAAATCGAAATGGTCACGAATTTCCTCCAGGCTCAGGAGCCGGACTATTTTCAAAACATGATGTCAGCGATGGGAAAACCTTTCGCCGAAGCAATCAAGATTGGAGAGATGGTGGAGAATGGCTTAAAAACTGGTAGAATTTTGAGTCAAGCGGCCATTCGAGCAACCTCCCAAGCCATCCAAGGCGGGTCTGGAGGGATGCCCAGAGGCAAAAAGAAAGAAGAAATTGTCATGGAGGCAGTAGAAGATAGAAGATACCGAGCCCCAAGGCAGGTATTCTCTGAAAGACCCCCCCAGCATTATTATCCACACCACTGCATGACCTATGTTCCTCCGCCTCTACCCTACGCGGTCATGAATGCTCAACCTTTTGCACGGCCGCAGCCACCAACCAACAGAAATCCACCTCCATTCCAGAGAAATCAACCTCTCTACCTAAACCAATACAACCGCAGACCAAATAATACCCGCCACCGTGAGCCACCCAAGACGAACTTTACACCGATTGGGGAGCCATATTCCACTCTCTTTCCCAAACTCAGGCAAGAGAACCTATTGCAGCCCGTTCCACAGAACCGGTAGAATCCGGACTCTCCCGCCTACCAACGAGGAATATACCGTGCCTACCATTCGGGGGTTGAGGGGCATAGCACCGATAATTTATGGACCCTAAAGAAGGCGGTGTAAGAGCTAATCAACCAAGGGAGGTTAGTTTTCGCAGATGAAGACATCCCAAATGTGACAAATAACCCATTGCCAGCCCACAACAACGGGCCAGTAATTGTGATGATTTGTGAAGATAAGGAATTTGACCCGGCCTTGAAAGCGATAATTTCCATCGCCAACATGGAGAAGCGGCCTGATGTTACCCCAAAACAAGAGAAAGTGGGGAAAAAGATTGAAGTTGCCAAGACTGGATCTGAAAAGAAGATCGAAATGAAGGCACCATCTCAAAAGAATGGAGTTCTTTACCTCCCGCGAGGCTGAGTGGAAAGACCTCTGTCGATAAGTGCCCCCAAAAACTTTCATTTAAAGAGGGAAACAATGGTATATGTACCAAAGGGAACCTATGTGGCCCGAAAGTCAACTGAACCGCTACAACTAGATGAACCCATGGTTATTGCACGTGTGCAACAAAAACCCATGACAGATCCATCCGCTGTACCTTGGAGCTATCAACAGACACTCGTTACACGCAAAGGAAAAGAGGTCGCAGGAGAATCATCTAGGAAGCATCTTGGGGCAAAAGTATTTAAACACGCAGGAGATAAATAATGCCACACAAAGGCGTTTCCCATCCAAAAAACCTGTAAGCGCAGAAGAAGTAGAGGTCTTTTTTCAGAAGATGCAGTTGCCGGACTATGAGGTAATAGACCAACTGCGCAAATACCCGGAGCAGGTATCCATGTTGTCCCGGTTAATGAAGTCCGCTGAACATCAGAAGGTTTTGTTAAAAACCTTGAATGAGGCATATATGCATGTTGAGATTTCGTCTGAACAACTTGAAAGAATGGCGGAGAGGTTCTTCGTAGTCAATCAGATTTCTTTCAGTAAGATTGATTTGCCTCTAGAAGGGGCGGCCCACAACAAAGCTTTGCATTTGACTGTCAAATGTGAAGGCTACTACATGAAGAGAGTCATGGTAGATGGGGGCTCAGGAGTAGACGTATGCCCGCTTTCCGCTCTGGACCGCATAGGAATTGGAGCTGAAAGAATTCGGCCCAACAACATATGCGTGCGAGCCTTTGATGGTGTGAAGAGAGACACGGTAGGGGAGATTGATGTGTTTCTGACCATCGGCCCAGTAGATTTCAAAGTGACATTTCAAGTTCTAGATATGGACACTTCCTACAACTTTCTGCTGGGAAGACCATGGATTCATGCAGCTGGGGCTGTACCCTCTACCCTCCATCAAATGCTAAAGTTTGAACACAAGGGACAAGAAATCGTGGTCCATGGGGAGGACGAGCAGTCGATCTATCGGGACCCATCCATCCCATACTTAGAAGCGAAAGAAGGAAGCGAACACATCGTTTATCAAGCTTTCGAGGTTGTATTGGCAGACCAACACGAAGAAGGGAACCCTTGCCCCCAACCCTTTTTGTCTAATGCCTCCATCATGGTGGCAAAAGAAATGATCAAACACGGCTTCCAACCAGGAAAAGGTTTGGGAAAGTCCTTGCAAGGAGTATCAAAGCTAATAACTTTGCCCACAGCTGAAAAGTTCTTTAGAGTAGGCTTCTGCCCTACCCCTGAAGACGAGAAATGGGCCAATAAAAGAAAGGAAAAGGGGTGGGTTCTACCACGACCGTTGCCACATTTGTACCAAACTTTTGTTCGACCCAGATACAGTGAAGAAGAAGAAGAAGAAGAAGATGATGAGGTAATATAAGACATATGTGGGGCTATGAGGCAAATGCTTTACGATGTTAATATGGTTCAATTGGGAGAAGGTACGAGCACCGCTGAGGTGATGTATGTGGGCCCAGAAGCCAAATTGCAAAATTGGAAGGCCACACCATTCCCAGTCAGGCGGGAGTTCTGGTAGATTTGTCCTGTCACTTTTCCTTCATCACAAGTTACTTCAGGACGTAACTTGGATATTTTTCTTTGTTTTCTTGTATTTTCAGTCTTCCATATGTAACTATGTTTATCTTCAGAAGATTCCAAGAAAATGAAATAAATATTTCATCACTTTTCACTCTTTATAATTTTGGCTATTTATTCTTTCTTTTCAGTCCTAATAATGCGGCTTTAAATAACATGACATGCTTGCGGACTTCATGCTCAAATCTGAACACGCCACCTAATCTGGAAATAATGAACCAAGAACCGGAATACGATGAAGAGGAGGCTTTTAGGGAAATAAATCGAGAATTGGAACATTTTGAGAATAAACCTAAGCCGAACTTGAATGATACCGAACCAGTTAATTTGGGAACTGCTAAAGAGATCCGAGAGACCAAGATAAGCATCCACACAGATGAGAAAACACGAGATGCAATAATCCAGCTCTTGTTTGAATTTAAAGATGTGTTTGCTTGGTCTTACGATGACATGCCAGGATTAGGAGCCGATCTAGTGGTGCACAAGTTGCCAATCTACCCCGACTGTCACCCAGTGCAACAGAAGCAAAGGAAGTTCAAAACTGACATCAGTGATAAAATCAAAAAAGAAATCACTAAACAGTTAAAAACAGGAGTAATACAGGTAGTACAATACACCACATGGTTAGCTAATGTTGTGCCTGTGCCAAAGAAGGACGGAAAGACTCGAGTATGCGTGGATTACCGAGATCCGAATAAAGCAAGTCCTAATGATAACTTTCCTTTACCGAACATCCACATCCTTGTTGATAACTGCGCCAAACATGAGATACAATCATTTGTGGATTGTTATGCGGGATATCATCAAGTGTTGATGGATGAAGAGGACGCCGAGAAGACTGCTTTTACCACACCTTGGGGGACTTACTGCTACCGGGTCATGCCATTCGGTTTGAAAAATGCCGGAATAACGTACATGAGAGCTATGACTGCCATTTCCACGACATGATGCATCAAGAAATAGAGGTATATGTGGAGTATGTGATCATCAAATCCAAAACTCAGGGCGATCATGTGCGAGACTTGAGGAAATTCTTTGAGAGGTTGCACAAATACGACTTGAAGTTAAATCCGGCCAAATGCGCTTTCGGAGTCCCATCAGGTAAACTCTTGGGTTTCATAGTCAGTAGAAGAGGTATTGAATTGGATCCCACAAAGATAAAATCTATCCGGGACTTACCTCCTCCCAGAACAAAGAAAGACGTAATGAGTCTTCTGGGCCGATTAAACTACATCAGTAGGTTCATCGCCCAATTGACTTCTACATGTGAGCCCATATTCAAGTTGCTGAAGAAAGATGCTGCAATCAAGTGGACAACTGAATGTCAAGAAGCTTTCGACAAAATCAAAGAATATTTGTCGAACCCTCCAGTCTTAGTCCCGCCGGAGCCAGGGAGACCTCTTTTCTTGTATTTAACAGTCTTGGAAAACTCTTTTGGTTGTGTCCTCGGACAACATGACGTAACAGGGAGGAAAGAGCAGGCGATCTACTACCTGAGCAAGAAGTTCACTAGTTATGTGAGGTCAAGTACACTTTGTTGGAAAGAACGTGTTGTGCTCTAACTTGGGTCGCTCAGAAATTGAGACACTACCTCCAAGCTCATACGACTCACCTCATTACCCGGTTGGATCCTTTGAAGTATATATTCCAGAAATCGATGCCCACCGGAAGATTGGCAAAATGGAAAATCCTGCTCACTGAGTTTGACATAGTCTATGTCACTCGCACGGCAATGAAGGCCCAAGCATTGGCAGACCATTTGGCCGAGAACCCGATCGACGAAGAGTATCAACCATCGAATACCTACTTTCCTGATGAAGAGGTAAATACGACAGAAGTTGTTTCGGAGGACAGCCATGCTTGGAAAATGTTTTTCGATGGGGCAGTAAATGCTAAAGGTGTAAGGATTGGGTCAATCTTGATCTCTCCTGCTGGTCAGCATTACCCAGCCACGGCTAGGCTCCGTTTCTTTTGCACGAACAATAGGGCTGAGTATGAAGCTTGCATCATGGGTATGAACATGGCAATTGATCAGGGCGTTGAAGATTTGTTGATCATGGGAGATTCAGATCTGATTATCAAACAATCTCAAGGTGAATGGGAGACTCGGGACGTTAAACTCCTCCCTTACCGACAACTGAATATTCTTGGCAAGCGATTTGCATCGATAGAGTTCAGGTATATCCCACGATGTCACAATGAACTAGCTGACACACTTGCCACTCTAGCTTCAATGCTACCTTATCCGGGCAACGCCAATGTCAATCCCTTGGAAATCCAAATCAGGGAAAGCCACGGTTATTGAAATGCAATCGAAGAAGGACCAAGCGTCAAGCCATGGTATTACGATATCAAGAGATTTTTGAAAATGCAAGAATACCCAGAACATGCTACTGGAGATCAAAAGAGGACCATTAGGCGACAAGCAGGTGGTTTCTTTTTGAGCGGCGAGGTCTTGCATAAAAGAACCCCGAATCTTAATCTCTTAAGGTGTGTTGATGCCAAAGAAGCAGGAAGAATCATGCATGAAGTACACGTAGGAGTGTGCGGGCCTCATATGAATGGGTATGTCTTAGCCAAGAAAATCCTTCGAGCTGGGTATTATTGGATAACCATGGAGAAAGATTGTTTCGGTTTTGTCCGGAAATGCCATCAATGTCAGGTACATGGAGATCTGATTCATGCACCTCCAACTGAGCTACATCCTATGTCAGCACTGTGGCCATTTGTCGCTTGGGGTATGGATGTCATTGGCTCGATTGAGCCGAAAGCTTCGAATGGGCACCGATTCATACCGGTCGCTATCGATTACTTCACAAAATGGGTCGAGGCTGTCACCCTCAAATCGGTCACCAAGAAAGTCGTGGTGGATTTTGTACACTCGAATCTTATCTGTCGTTTTGGTATACCTGCAACTATCATCACAGACAATGCTGCGAATCTGAATAGTCGTTTGATGGAAGAAATATGCGAGCAATTCAAAATAACGCATAGGAACTCCACTCCTTATCGGCCCAAAGCCAATGGTGCCGTTGAAGCAACAAACAAAAACATTAAGAAGATTTTAAGAAAAACAATCCAGAGTTCTAGACAGTGGCATGAACAATTACCGTTCGCCTTACTGGGATACCGTACTACAGTACGCAGATCGGTAGGAGCAATTCCATACCTGCTAGTCTATGGGACCGAGGCCGTGATACCGGCAGAGGTAGAAATTCCTTCACTTCGTACGATTGTTGAAGCAGAGATTGAAGATAGCGAGTGGGTTAAGACTCGTTTGGAGCAATTAACTTTGATCGATGAAAAGCGAATGGCTGCGGTCTGTCACGGACAACTGTACCAACAAAGGATGGCTCATGCTTACAACAAGAAAGTACGGCCGAGAAGTTTCGAAGTAGGTCAGTTGGTTTTAAGACGCATTCTTCCACATAACCAGGAAGCGAAAGGAAAATCCGCCCCTAATTGGAAGGGGCCATACATCATCAAGAAAATACTACCGAGAGAAGCTTTATACTTGGGAGATATGGAAGGAAAAGATCATGAGACAGCTGTGAATGCAGATGTTGTCAAAAGGTATTATGTTTGAGTTTTCTTCAGTGATGTCCTTACAAGTCAAAATGATTGAAGGCTTTTATCCCCACTACCCAAACACTACCAACCTTTTTTGAAAACCCTTTGAGCCGGTTACATTTCTTTGGCTACCCTCTTTGGAATCCAAAACCAAATTTGAAAAAAAAGGAGAAGAAAAAGAAAAAAGAAAAGAAAAAAGAAAAGAAAACCAAAAGCAAAAAAAAACAAAACCAAACAAAACAAAACTACCTGAACTACGTTCTGACTTGATTCCGAAAGGATACGTAGGCAACCTCTCCCTGAGGTTCAGTCACACCAAACCAAAAATCCTAATTTCCCCAAAAAAATGAAATTGGGGCAGATGATATGGCGATTCAGTTTAGATCCATCAAGATGATTCCAAAGTTGTAATTTTGTTCATAATTCTTGTTACCCAAACCGAGTACAAGTCCTTCAAGATCGATGCGGAGAAAATAGAGACTGAGAAAACATCGTCGTTGCGATCCGAAGCATATGGAATGAATAGAAATAAAATGAGAGAGTCTTATTGGTGAAAACCTTCGGGCACCATAAGACGATGGAAGTAGAGAAATACAAAATGAGAGATCTCACTACTAGAAATTGGAGCTATGGCAACGCTTTTTATTGCCACGGTTTTGTAACCGTTGCTATAGATAGTCTGTTGCAACGGTTTCAACCGTTGCGGAAGGTAATGAGTACTATCGGCACAGTTTAGCACCTAAACCGTTGCATTAGTCTAAAAACCGTTACAGTAGATTTTCTATGGCAACGTTTTTGTAAAACCGTAGCAATAAGTTCATCTGTGGTAACGCGTATTTGCAATTTTAATGTAAGGCAACGGTTAGAAATTCCCTCTCAAATTTCCCCCAAATTTTGGACAGACCGCTAAAAATACCCGCTTCTATTATATTTTACATTTAATATTTAATAAAATAATAAAACCTAATAATACACACGGAGCATACGAGGAAGCTAAGCACACAAAAGTTCCAATCTCTCTCCCCCAAAAAGCCTTCATCAGTTCGCCGGAGATTACGATGAAGTCAAACCATCATCGACGACATTGGTAAGCTATATTTTTCTTGAATGCTAATGTTTTTATTGTTTGTGAGAGCATCGCCCGTCCTCACTAAGCTCGGCTAGTCAGTGTAGAAACAAAGAAAAGCAGAGAGCGACAGCGGTATGGGAGCATCGGTTCAGGTGACGCCACTCTATGGAGTATACAACAAGAACCCTATCTCTTACCTCGTCTTTATCGATGGTTTCAGTTTCCTTATCGATTGTGGTTGGAATGACCCATTTGATACTTCTCTTCTTCAGCCCCTTTCTAGGTCAACAAACAACTTAGTTTCACTTCAATGCATATAATATTCCTATTTCTCAAAGCAAAACAAATATTACAATGTAGCATTTAACAACAGATAGCTAACTATCGCATGAAATTTCTTTATCTATTTACTGTATTTTGAATTTCACTGTTGAATTTCACTGTACTGAATAATATATTGTTAATATATAGGGTTCTTCAAGTGTTGATGATGTATTTCTATCACACCCTGATACATTTCATTTTGGTGCTTTGCCCTATGCTATGAAACAACTTGGTCTTTCTGCTCCTATTTATGCTGCAGAACCTGTGTACAAGCTAGGGTTACTAATTATGTATGATTAGTATCTCTCAAGGACGGTGAACCTTTTACTCTAGCATTATCCATGAATTATCGAATGCACTTTTCAATTTAGTTGATAAGCTTTATAATCAAGCATTTCACATGTATATTAAGTGGCTATCCTTAACATTGATGTCGTGTTTTAATTTTTTTGTGCTTTGCAATGAATTACGTCGAGCTATATATTCCAATGTACTTATTATTTATGTACTCCCTAAGGGATAGAGTTTATCTGAGGCAATACACAAGTTTGCTAGCCAGACTTTGAGGCTTCTGTTTGTATGTTTCAAACTGTCTTCATTAGAAAAGGAAAATAAAACTTCCCCAGCTTACTGTTTCAGATTTTTGTCCTAACGTTTGGTTAAGTTATACTTGCCAGTTGAAGTATGTACTAAGCATGGATAAACTCCTGAAAACTTAGTTTAGACCAAAGTTTTTCTTATGTTTGAAGAATCTGTTGTTGGTTTGCGCCCTTCTCTTGTTTTTGTTCTTCCTTCTTTAGTTTTCTTTCCAACTCTTTAAATTGGTATCACCATCATGTACTTAACTCTTGTCCTTCTCTGGCCTAATATATCGAATTTTCTGGTCTCTTATTTCCTCTGTGAACCTCAAATCTAAATAGATTTTCCATCATAAGTAAATTATGTCAAGATACTGAAAACCGACTGGAAATGCCCATTTTGAGCTCGTTGGGGCGGATGTTCCTGCTGATTTAGACTTTACAAAGTGTCAGCTTTTGTCTTTCTATACGGAGTCTACCACTTTTGTTGTCTGTTTTGTCCTCATATGATTGGTCTTTCTTTCCCTTTTTCTGATCGAAAGGTCTTCTTCCGCGTGCTATTGCTATAACACCATGTTTTGAGGGCGAACTCGGTGCCGGAAGGTATATTATGTCTATCTGTCTTGCCTACAAACTTTTGGCAATCTATTTATCTGTTACAAATATTCTTGCAGCAAAGCTAAAATGGTGATTGAGCTTCTTGAAGGAATTCATTCTGTTGCTTCGGTGGAGGCCATCTGTCTTGGTGCTCAAGCTGGGATTCATCCATGGATACTTTATGACATAATATCCAATGCTGATGGAAATTCTTGGTGACTGCATTTGCGTTTATCGTTTTCATTTTTCTCCCATTTAATAGATAAGCACCTCATGGCTTTTCTGAAGGTGTTTTATGTAATATCTTAAATTAGATAGTTTACTATTCCAAAAAGAGTATAACATTAGCATACCACTGTTGTCTCTTAATCATATACTCAGTTGCTAAAGTCTATCTTGCACTTGTTCACTTAGTTTCCAGGTACTATCGCTGCAGGAAAATGTCATGGGAAAAAATGACTTTAAGGGATAGTTAGTTAATACGTCTTAAAGTCTAAACTTTTTGTTCAAGTTCACAACTATTGTTGCATGCTCATGCTCGATTCTGTATTGTGGTCTGTTTAACTGCTGCAGAGTTCCTGTTTCCTGATTCTTTTTTGGTGCACTTCAGGGTAACGTACTGGACATGGCGAAAGCACATAAATTCCATGTTCCACTTTTAACGGTTGCTCATCAGCAACTCATATCAGGCATATTACACATTCCTTCTTTTTTTAGTTTCGTGGAAGACAATAGTATCATTCATATGTGATCTCAGTTGCTTTTTCATTTTATTTACAGGATCGTCACATCCCCAAGCACAGAGTGATGATGATTTTACATTGCTCAAGGTCAGGTTTGAGTGCATGGGTCAATTTTTAAGGTTTTCACTCTCTAATGTAGCAAGTGCTTTTTTTCTCTTCTACTAATAGAGTGTTCTACAGGTTTGGGAAAGTTTACTTGGGGTAAATATAGTTGATGCAGTCAATTCTAAAAGTTACAAACCTGAGGAACTGGCCGGTCCAATTACTTCTCAGTCTGATACCGTGAAGCGAATTGGTTTCATTGGCCTTGGTGCTATGGGATTTGGCATGGCAAATCAACTGCTGAAATCAAATTTCTGCGTCCTTGGTTTTGATGTAATGCCTTGCATCTTTTATATTTGGTGCTGGACTAGTTCCATGGCAAAATATAATTTTGGAGTAGACATCCTACCTAAGATTTTGGTGTATTTTGAACAGTGATTTTTTTTTTCTGTTTTCACCATATTCTAGTTAAACTCTTGTATTTAGATGGAGAAAGGTAGAGAGGCCGGCCCATGATCAACCGAGTTTCAAACAATGCTCCAGCTTAGCCCATAGAGAGTTTTTGGCTATAAACAAAAAGAAAAAAAAAGAGTGAGTTCTTGTTCTCTTACTTCATGTTGTCCCAAATATGGTCTGCAGACGGTGCGAGGAATGCTTTGAATCTTGCAGGAACAATGCTTGGGTATTACCCTGTGAGAGTTCTTCCCTCCAAAACTGCAATTGCACCTGTTAATCCGACTTTTCTTCCAAGGGTGAGGAATTGTCTAAACCTGTGACATTTACCTTCTGTAACATTTCTTTTAGGGTCAGTAGTTGCAAAACTGAATGTTGCTGCTACTAAAGATTTCACTCGCGGTTCTAATTTTCAGTCTGAAGATGAAAGGGAGATGTGTGCAAGAACTATTTACTGTACAAACATTGATAATAAGGTAGTTTTCTTGTTATTGTCTTAACTTCACATGGTTGATTAGCCTCTATAAGAAAATGGTTATGACTTGGAAACCTGTATGATCTGTGAAGCAGGTTACTCAAGCAGATGTCAAGCTCTTCTTTGAATCCACTTGTGGAGAGGTTTGTAGCTGCTCATTTAACAAATCTGAAAGTGCTGGTCCTACCCAAAGTACTAACTCTATGTTATGGAACTTCTTCTCTGCTATAGGTTCAGCGCTTGCGGTTGCTTGGTGACCATCATCATCCGATCCGACTCGTGTAGCTTTTGTTGAGTTTATCATGGTAACATCCATGAGCTTCTGACTTGTAATGTGTTCTGATATATCCTTGTGCAGTGGACCTTTGCTTCGTTCGATTCCTAAGAACTACTAAAACCAATTGTGAATGTCTTGATTTTGCAATGCTTGCATTTGGCTGATCATTTTGTTCAAAACACGTTTTACTGTTTACTCTTTGTGCTTGTGTGTTAGCAGAAAGGATTCTGATTATGGGGTTCTTTTG
Organism: Nicotiana noctiflora; assembly: GCA_032618575.1. Lineage (NCBI taxonomy): Eukaryota > Viridiplantae > Streptophyta > Magnoliopsida > Solanales > Solanaceae > Nicotiana > Nicotiana noctiflora. Next base: position 141,925 of record JASVEL010008348.1, on the reverse strand, counting down.
CAGTCAGAAAGTGTAAAACACCAACTTGGATACCTATTTTTGGTAAATTATGATTGGGCAAGTTGAATTGTTTTAAGCTCGTTTTCTCGTTGCCATTTTCTGCATGCTCTTCTGTTACCCTTTTATTAGTTGAAGTTAAGTATAGCATTATGACCATATAGAACCTTAGCAGCCTCATCATAAGCAATATCAGCTTCAACAGCTGTAGAAAAAGTACCAAGCCAAAGTCTCTTTCCATTACGTTCTAAGAAGTGAAATGTTTGGGTTATAGTGAGTTTTGTTCTTGGAAGTTTTATTCTGTTGAGTGTGATGATACTTGCTATATGATCCTAATTTTGATACGGAGGCACAATTGTTAATCCAGCTTGTTAATTTCCAAAAAAAACAAATCACGATCTTGGTAATGATATTTTCAATGATGGTGTGGTGATTTAATTGTTTTTCTTTCAAGCTATGGCTTAGTTTATCCTCTTGAAGAGTAATGACTTTATTTATCCTCTTTTGTAGGTGGAGTAAATCAAGAAATCTAAGAAGATGATGAAAGTGAAGAACTAGACCGTACTTGAGATAAAATTTGAATTGCTATAGATGAATGTTCTATAGGAATCTTTTGTTATAAACTTTGTTAAAACTAATTACTCTCTTGAAATGTATTAAACTTGTGCATTCAGGGTAGAACATTTTCTTTATGGATACTATTTGCTTGATGGATAATTTATATTATTAAAAGTTTCATTTTATGATTTATTTAAATTTTAGTTTTATTATAATTTATTTTATATATATAAATATTTATTTATATTAGGGGTTATATTATTTTTTTCAACTAAATTGTTGCAATAGCTTACTAGAACCGTTGCAATAGGACACAAACCGTTGCGATAGGTCATACAAACCGTTCCATTACAACATATAAACTGTGCGCAAAAAAAATAAAACCGTTGCAATAGGGGAAAAGGAACCGTTCTTATATCCATAAATAACCGTAACAATAGCTTACAAAAGTGTTACATTAAATAATATGGTAACGGTTAAGAACCGTTCTATATATACACTATAGTAACGGTTTTAAACCGTTCCAATTGGAAATATAACCGTTCCAACAGAGAAAGGGAAAACCGTTGCGATAGATGCATCTATAGCCACGGAGAGTGCAAACCGTTACAAGAACCGTTCCCATAGACCTATAGCCACGCAAGCTGATGGAACGGTCTGTAAACCGTTCCCGTATCTATATGGCAACGGTTAAACAGTCTATGGGAACGGTTTCTCAACCGTTACCGTAGGCCAATTTTTCAGTAGTGTTAGGAACAACCATAAGACACTTGAATCTATTAATTAGATATAGGTTTTTCATTAGCGAAAACCCGCGAAAGGGCGCTATCAACTGAAAAGGGTATTTCATCACTAGAGGTTCTGGCACGGCTCCCTAGCTTGGAAACATAGACCCGTTTTTGGTTCATAAGGAAGTGAGAGTTTGTGACGATCGAGCATTTAGTTCGAGAAGCATGTCATGTCGGTTTGAAGTCAGCATACACCTCATATGAGTCCTTCTTTTTCCACCGAAAGGGACGCTTCTATTTTGATTCATTTTTTATTCTTTGATCATTTTTCTTTGAATCCCTTTCGTTTTAACTTTGAATTCCGAAATTACTACAAAGAAAGGTGACAGGACCGTTTATACAGAATTCCGTCTGGTAAAAAAGAAAGACCCAACCTCGGTGGTGTATTGATACGATTCTCGAATGATCATGATGATTGATCATTTCCAAAAGAAAGGATTTTAGGAAGGAAATGGAAATCAAAGGCTAAGGTCTTAGAAGAAACGGAATGAGACAGAAAGACAGAGCCCACGCAGGCTAGTCCTCAAAGAATCTCGAGTTTAAATCCGGACAGTTTGAAAGGAAGTCACCCCAAAGCCAATTGGTAGCAAAGTTCTCAATGGAAATGAGACAAAGATCAAGCAATGAAGATAATCAAGGCCACAAAGTCAACTACTTTTTCAACTAATAAAATGTTCTTTGTTGAAAGCAGGTCTATTTAATTGTGCAAGAAGAAGGTACAACCCAAAGAAGTGAAGTACGCAAGCATTGAAATGGCTCTGGAACAAGGAAAACGCATAAAAAGGGAAGTTTCTTTTCAAAAGCTTTATCTTATGCATTTGTTGATGGTTAAAAAAGAAAATACCTAAAAGAAGACCCAAAAGGAAGAATAAAAGAAAAGAAAATGAAAACTCCAAAAAGAGAATCAAATCATTTTAGTCCAATATCCGTTTGGACCCCGGTCAGAAAACTGAGGGTCTCTCCGGCAGAAAGCCGTGAAACATTACTTTTGAATTCCGGCCAGAAAGCCGTGAAAACGTTCTTTCAAAATCCCCGGTCAGAAAACCGAGGATCTTCCAATCATGTTAGTCCAATATCCGTTTGGACCCCGGTCAGAAAACCGAGGGTGCTCCAGCCAGAAAGCCGTGAGACATTGCTTTTGAATTCCGGCCAGAAAGCCGTAAAAACTTTCTTTCAAAATCCCCGGTCAGAAAACCGAGGATCTCCCAGTCAGAAAACTGCAGAGCCATTTCTTTAAACCCCAGCCAGAAAATTGAGAGTCTTCCGGCCAGAAAGCCGTGAAACATTGTTTTTTTAATTCCGGCCAGAAAGCCGTGAAACTCTTCTTCAAAATCCCCAGTCAGAAAACCGAGGATCTTCCAGTCAGAAAACTGTGGAGCCATTTCTTTAAACCCCGGCCAGAAAATCGAGGGTCTTTCGGCAAGAAAGCCGTGAAACGTTGCTTTTGAATTTCGGCCAGAAAGCCGTGAAAACTCTTCTTCAAAATCCCTGCCAGAAAACCGAGGATCTCCTAGTCAAAAAACAGTGGAGCCATTCATTAAAACCCCGGTCAGAAAACCAAGGGTCTTCCGACCAGAAAGCCATGAGACGTTGTTTTGAATTCCGGACAGAAACCCGTGAAAACTTTCTTTCAAAATCCCGGTTAGAAAACCGAGGATCTCCTAGTCAGAAAACTGCGGAGCCGCTTCTTAAAACCCCAGCCAGAAAACCGAGGGTCTTCCGGCCAAAAAGCCATGAAACAACGCTTTTGAATTCCGGCCAGAAAGCCGTGAAAATTTTCTTTCAAAATCCCCGGTCAGAATACAGAGGATCTCCCAGCCAGAAATCTGCGGAGCCACTTCTTTGAACCCCGGCCAGAAAACCGAGTTTTCTTCCGGCCAGAAAGCAGTGAAACAACGCTTTTGAATTCCGGCCAGAAAGCCGTGAAAACTTTCTTTCAAAAATCCCGGTTAGAAAACCGAGGACCTCCCGGTCAGAAAACTGGGCAGCCGTTTCTTCAAAACCCAGACCAGAAAACCTAGGGTCTCCCGGCCAGAAAGTCGTGGAACGTTCATTTGTGAAACTATGGTTTTAAAAATCAAGGTTCTTTTGACCAATACCAAAAGAGTCTTTTTAATCATTTCGGTGTCACAACTAACTCACGAAATTTTCCTAGCGAAACTGGGGCAGAAAAATTTCGTTCGTTTGTTTGTTTCGTTGTCTAAGTAGGTTTGACTTCGGGATGCAAGGATCGAGATGACCTACGAGTGGAACCTCAATCCAGAATGAAGAAAAAAACCAAAAGAAAATGAGTTCAAATATTGGAGTAAACAGAGGCGTGGATTGCTCAGAATCTGATTGAAGTCACAAGCTCCGCCGATTCTATTTCACTCAATATCACAAGAAGAAGAAAGAAGCACCGGAAGAAACATAAGCTGACAAGAAAGCAAGGCAGCAAGAAAAAAATAGAATATATAGATAAGAGTTTACAGTTCATAGACCATAATTTAGTCTAGCTTCTTATTTTGTTTTAGCATGGTGTAATAAGGAGACCGATAAGCAGTAGTAACAGCATGCAACAACAGTGACAGCAAAATCACAGTTTCATGGTAGTCCCAGCTACCAAAACTTCCGAACTACATTGGCCTGATTCCCTTTTAGCCAGGGATATGTAGGAAACCTTTTGAAGCAAAGGTTCGGTCAAGTTTTAAAAAAAAAAATGCTTCACACGGAGTTCTCAAAACGGGCAAAAAATCGCTCGTATCCGCTCACTTATCTTTGCACAAAAACTCTTCGTGTTTACGCGCAAAGAGGGGCAGCTGTGAGCACGTGATTTTTGCCCTATGAGAGAAATACTCCCAAAAATTCAAAATAAAATAAATTTAGTTTTCTTACAATTGTTGTGAATTTTGTGTTATTTTCTTGTATTATTTTGCATTTTTTTATCTGTGCATATTTGTTTGTTTAGATAAAGAAATATACTCCCAAAAATTCAAAATAAAATATATTTAGTTTTCTTACAATTGTTGTGAATTTTGTGTTATTTTCTTGTATTATTTTGTATTTTTTTATCTGTGCATATTTGCTTGTTTAAATAAAAGAAATATACAAGCATAATAAGAACTGGGCCAAGATTAAGTCTGAATTGTGGCCCAATGTTTTAGCCCAAAAGATCCGGTCCAGGTATTTAAATTGATAGAATCTCAGCCGTTCATTTCCTCAGATCCAACGGTTGAGATTATTAATGGATTTTAATGGTTAATTAATATGAGAGACTTGATCTCAACCGTCCAATCCAGATGATCCTACGGAAGAAACCTGTGGCTTCATATGGGTCAATACGGCATCGTTTGATTAGGCCAAGCCCCGACCGTTGATCATCAGAGATCCAACGGCCAGGATCACCTTGAGGGCTCCGAGTATATAAGGCTTTGGTCTCAGTAGAGACTAGCCATTATACACTCCACAAAACCCTAGCCGCCACAACCCTTACACACCACCCCTTCTTCTTCTTCTTCTTTGTTTTCACCTACACACCACGAACCCTCCAATAACACCCGCCAGAATGCCTCCCAGGAACAACCACCAGGCAGTAATTCTAGAGCAACCCCTCCCCGCCTACGTTTTCTTGTTCCTTATGTTCTTTTTGTTCTTCTATTTGTATATATATGTGTGTGTATATATATAATGAAGCTGGTCGAATGATCGTTGTTTCAATCTGGTTAGTCGATTTCAAATTTTTGTTCTTGTCCATATTTTGTTAGTATTAGTCGATTTCAATTTTTGTTCTTGTCCATATTTTGTTAGTATTTTCATATCCGAAATTGTTGTATGTTGGCTGGATTGTCTTCTTGATTTGTTGTTCATCATGATTCCAGATTATTCATGAAACTTGTTTATTTATTTTGTTTAAGTTTTTAACATAAGAATGTGTAGTTAATCATTTGGATGTTTATTTTGATTGTAGTGTTGTTAGATTTAATTTGTAGTTCAATTAATTATTGAGTTCTATTAAGTTTGTTTTTGAGTTTAATTGGACTTTGATTCTTGTATATTGTTGATTATGTGTTTGTTCATCAACGTTTATCAGTATTTTCCTGTGACGACCCGGCCCGTCGTTACGGGAATTTCCATCTCTTTGTATTGTAATTACATAATTCATGCTTTTATATCGGTGTTAGAGTCTATCGGGGGAGTTAGGAGTGAATTAAATTGGAAATGAGGCATATAGCCTTTTTGGAGGAAGCTTGAATAAGGAAAGTCAACCCGGAGTTGACTATTTAGTTAGAGAGCTCGGAATCGAATTCTGATGATTCAGTTAGTTCCGGGAGGTGAATTTGTGACTTAGGGGAGCGATCGGAATTGAATTTGGAGGCCCGGTGTAGAAATAGGCTTGAATTGGCTAAAGTTGAATTTTGACGAAATCCGAACGGTAGGTGAGATTTTGATCCGGGAGTCGGAATGGAATTCCGACAGTTGCAGTAGCTCCGTTAGGTGATTTTGGATGTGCCTGCAAAATTTCAGGTCATTCGGACGTCGTTTAGTCGGGTTTTTGATTAATTGTGTAATTCGGAATGTTTTAAGGAATTTAGGCTTGAATTCGATGTGAATTATGGGTTTTGATGTTATTAGACGTGTTTTGAGGATTGGAACAAGTTCGAATAAGGTATTAAGATGTGTTGGTGTGTTTGGATGAGGTCCGGGGGGCCTCGGGGTGTTTTCGGATGGTAAATCGGGAGAAAAACATGGAAATTGCAGGTTTGAAGAGTTCCGGTTCTGTTGTTTTCGCTCCTGCGGAAATGGGGGCGCAGGAGCGAGCCCACAGGAGCGGAAAACGAGCGCAGAAGCGCTGGGGTTCGCTGAGGTGGATCCTGGTCCGCAAGGGCGGCACCGCGGGTGCGGAAGGAAGACCGCAGAAGCGGTCCGGGCTCGTTATGGGAGGATCCGCGAGAAGCGGAAGACTTGTCGCCTAAGCGAGTCCGCGAGGAGCGGACTGCGATGCGCGAGGCGATAAGGCTCGCAGGGAGCGGAAGGGGATTTGCGGGGAGCGGTCTCGCGAGGAGCGAGACCCGGGCCGCGAGAAGCGGAGCCGGGCGGCTAGGAGTGTTTTCGCGGAAGCGACCCTTTGGTCGCGGAGGCGGCCTCGCGGAGGCGGATTTTGGTCCGCATGAAGCGGAAATCGCGCCTGTGTTAAAAAATAACGGAAGGGTTAAAATTTCATAAGTTGCAAAACATTTGGGGCTCGGTTCTTGAAGGCGAATTGGGCGATTTAGGCGAGTTATTGCCGGGAGAACATCGGGTTATCGTCGGAGGTAAGTTTTGTGGCTTAATTACATCATTTTAACATGAAATCGTTGGTTAAATCCCTGTAAATGGAAGATTAAAGGTGGGTTTGAGCCCTAGGCCTAAATTAAAGAAAAACACCGATTTGAGTGGACAAATGGAGTCCGATTTTGGTAAATTTGATATGCCTAGACTCGTATTGAGACGAGGGTTCCGAATATGTAACTTTTATAATTTTTTGAGAAGCGCACCAAAAGTCGGGTTTTGACAACTTGTGGGTTTTGATATAATTTGGGTTATTTCGAATGAATTGCGTGAAATTAGCGTATATTGATGCATTCTCTATGATTTTGAGCAGATTTGGCACCCGAGGAGATTGATTTGAGAGGCAAGCGCAAGGCGGATTGAAGCTTCTACCGGTTCGAGGTGAGTGGTAGTAGTAAACAATGTACTGAGGGTTTGAAACCCCGTACTAGCACTTCACTGTGCTATATTGAGATGAGACACGCGTTCTATGACGGGCGTGGTGACATTGTGATTGGGGGTTCGGACTTAGTCCTTCCCGGCTAATAGAATACTGTGTTGTATGACTGTTACTGAGACTATAACTGTACAATTGGGCTAATAGCCATGTTTGGGGCCTTGTGCCGATCTGTAGAGCATTAGGGAACCTATAGAGCTAGGTAACCCTTATATCGTGTTGGAAACATACACTCAGCCGTAGCTCTAGCTGTATAGCATAATATGAGCCCGTACTAGATGTGTACATTGAGAGAGATTATCTAGGGTGGAATTCCCTGTTCTAGCTGAGTGGGCCTGAAAGGCCAAGTCTATACCGATTGAGATGAGATAGGGTCAAGGACCCACTATGAGATGTTATATTGGGCCCGAAAGGCCAAGTCTATATTGACTGAGACAGGGTCAAGGACCCACTGTGATATATTATATTGGGCCTGAGAGGCCAAGTATATACTGACTGGAATAGGGTCGAGGACCCATTATGAGGTATTATATATATATATACCTATATTGGATCGGGCTGCACGCCGCAGTAATATACATGTAATATACATGTGGGACGGACTGCACGCCGCAGTATTATTGCGCTTGGGCTGTAGGAGCCCCTTCGGAGTCTGAGTCTGCACACATTCTCAGTGAGCACCGGTGTATATTATGGGATCGGGCTGCGCGCCACAGCAGTATAAATATATATACATATAAATATTGGATCGGACTGCACGCCGCAGTAATACATGTGTGGATCGGGCTGCACGCCGCGGTATAATAGTGCTTGGGCCTAGGGAGCCCCTCCGAAGTCTGTATACACCCCCAGTGAGCGCCGTCGACGTTAAATGGAGCGGGCTGCGCGCCGCAGCGGTATATGTATTGGAGCGGGCTGCACGCCGCAGCATTATACTTAATTATATCCTACTATCTACTTAAATATTTATACATTATAGACAGAGGTATGTGTCTTTATATGTTGAGATGGCCGTACACCGTAGGGGTACGAGTGAGGGTTGGATCAGGAGTAAGAATCTTGTAGAGATAAATGTGGTTTGGAGATTAGAGTATTACCATAGTGATGACGTACATATGAGGGTTGCCTTAGAACTGCTAAGTGATAGCACAGGAGTTCTTACCTTCAGTCATTATTTATTATTATTACTCACTGAGTTGAAATATACTCACCCCACTCCCCGCACTTTCTGTGTAGATACAGGTGTTCAAGAAGGCAGTTGAGTTACCGCAACTCCTACAATATTGTTATCCCGAGGAGACTTCGAGGTAGCTGCCGGCGTCCGCAGGACCCGATCTCTTCCTCCATATAATCATGTCTTTTACTATTCTGCCTAGACTTGGATTGTATAGGATATTTCCATTTGTTAGAGGCTCAGACTTGTGACACCGCGATTGTTGGGCTGTATTTTATGTATTTTGTTTCCGCACTTATTGAGTTCTATTAAGTTTGTTTTTGAGTTTAATTGGACTTTGATTCTTGTATATTGTTGATTATGTGTTTGTTCATGAAATTAATTGTAGAATTTGATTGGAAATTGATTTCATGTGTTCATTGTGAGCACGCGATTTTTTTACATGAGAATTACTCCCAAAATCCAAAAATAAAATAGTTTTGTACTGCGTGTCATTTTCTGTGAATTTTGTGTGATTTTCTTAATTATTTGCATTTGTGTCTGTGCATGATCATTTGTAAATTAGTAAGTATATATATCGCATTCGCATTCTTAGGATTTAATTTACAATTAAAAAATAATTAGGTTGGTTTTACAAAATGAAAATCAAAAAATATATATATGTATTTTATTTTTCGTTGTCATTGTATGATATTGTTCGTGTTAATTATTTTTAAGTATTAATATTTTTATAGTCTTGATTTTGATTTTTTTTACAAATTAATTAGAATTTTTTTTTTGGGGATTATAAAGAAGAAAAAGAAAGGGTTGGAAATTAAGAGAGAATTAGAATTGGGCCTTTTTGCATCCGGAGCCCAAACGAAAACCAGCCCAAGATGACCCAGTCCACTACCCATCTCACTTGCCCGGTTCGACCCACCAAACCCGCCCCATTTTTCAATTTTTGATCTGGACCGTTGATGTTATTCCATCCAACGGTCCAGATTAATTAACCAATTTTAATTATACCAACCCCCCCCCCCCCCCCCCCCCAAACCCTAATTCATCTTCATCTTCTATTTTCAGAAAATGTGCCGCCGTTACCCTGCCGTCTCCGCCTGCCGGAGTTCGCCTCACGGCGGTTCTGCTAGGCCAATGGCCCCAAATTTAACACCATGGAATCCCCTAACCCCCCTCTACACGAATCCCTTAACCACTTGTCTCAAATCATTCCCGAATTCCTCAAATACCAAATCGAAGTTCGCCAGAATCTAAAAACTACCCCAAATCACTTCAATTTTGCACCGTAACCCTCGCTTGACCTTCCCCTTGACTAATCCGAGCCTATTTTTGTTCGAATTTGGCCGGAAAACACCAAGCCCCAAAACCATGTTGCAAGAACCCTAGTTTTCTAAATAGGGGTTTATGTTCAGATTTTTAGAGAAATTGGGGTCTAATAGACCTTAATTGTTTTGTTTTCACTTGAAAACATTTCAATTAAGGTCCATTTGATTCCCAAAGTCCAATTTTAAAGTCAAAACCGAGATTTCATTCTAAGGCTGCCGATTTTCGATTTCTTTTGAGGTAATTTTATTTTTTCTGTTTATTTCGATTTGTTTTGTGTATTTGTTTAGTTTAGCTTTATTGAATTCTTCCCAATTTTTATTTTTGGCCGTCCCTGTTTTCATATCTTCTCAAAGACCCTTTTATTTGGTTGATTCTAATTACGTTTATTCATTGGATTGCGTATGTTGTAGAGTACGTATTCGTTTCGACTAGCGTCGTCGAACGTTTGGTTTGTTTTTCGTAGTGCTATGTGTTTCAAGCCGTAACATTTGTTTTTTGTTCTCTCGGCCAACATTAACTGTGATAGTGTTATAATTGTAGTCATAAATGTTCGATTGGTCGTATTAAACAACTAACACTGTTAACAGTGATTGGAATACATTTGCCTTGTTCTTTGATTGATTTTTGTGAGTTTGGCCGATTGAATTCTATTTAGTAATTTGTTACAACCCATATCCACACACGTTAGTTCATTCCATATGTTAGATAACACAAATCAAAGAAGGAATTATCCTTGAGATGATAAGAAGTTAATCCGATTAATCTTAAGTGATACAAGGGTGCATAAGGGTGATTAACACGTATTAGAAGTTAAACGAATCAAGGATGCTGTAACTCGTACTTTTGGGTAAACCTATAGATTCTTAGTATACTTAGGAGGTCATGATTTAAGGTATTTGAATCATATAATATCCATATCATAATTCTTGAAGTCAAACGAGTTATGAAACAAAAGTCGACAAAAGTTGTTGCAACTTAGGTTCATAGTTTTACCTAAACTTTAGGTCAAATGTTATTAAGTATTTCTCCCAATATACTTGGAATTACGGGGTGATCTACCCACCAAATTGAAGATTTATGAGTCTAGTTTCCAACACATTAAACGGTTTAGCAATACGACATTGGAATAGAGAGATATAGACATTTTCGTGAGATTGCACAAGCTGCTAGGTGCAAGTAGGTGAGTCACCTACTTGGTTAAATGTCGGCCCAAAAGAGGGAATTTCGGGTCAGAAAAGCAGCCCATTAAAAGGCTTATCTTCTGCAATATATACCTCTTTATATTTCACAAATAACCAGACCTAAGACCCTGCAAAATTCCTCCCAAAAATTATCCACAAACCCTAATTGATTTTCCCTCTCTTTCAAGTTCAAATTGGGGGTAAACACTAGAGTTTGAAGAACCAAGTTAAAGGCTGAGTTATCCAACAACAAAGGTGAGTTTACTGCTATATTTCATACATTTATTCTGCTATAAATTCATGGTAATTCGTTATATACATGTAAGAACTCACGGGACGGTGATCGGAAGCCGTGGGTTCAAGTTATTCACTTGTAGCGGACTGTTTTGTAGACTGTTTTGTGTTGCTGTTGGGCTGCGTTTTTATTACTGTTTTGTGGAGTTTTGGAGGAGGCAGGGTGTGGAGAAACACCATATATATGTTGGGTTGTGGTCTGCTAGTTCTTCGTAATATTTTTGGGTCATTTGGTACGACTATAGTGGCCGTCATATGTATGATGTGATTAGGTTGTGTGTGGACTGTTTTGGGAGGCTCAATATGTTTATTATTGATGTTGTTTAGGCTGTTTGGTGATTGTTTTGAATGGTGTGAAGTCATACATATAGGGGAGGTGCTGTCCGTTTCATCACAAAATAGGTTGTGATTGGTACATAATAGTTGCGACGCTTAAACGTTAACGATAGTGTCATTTCTCCTATTGTAGACTAAGGAGTCGTGACGTTTGCATAGCTTGAGGTTGTGGCAGTATATACAAGGTATGTGTGGCTATCCCTTTCCTTTCTTTTGCACGACTCCGATTAACATAATGTAATGAACGAGCTTCCAAAGATACTCTATTCTTAGAAGCTAAGCAGTACTTACATTGTTTCCCCACTTATGGAACGATTGATGTTGATGTTGCTTCTCTTATTCTTATGTTATCAATCTTGTTGGTACATCCTGATTCCTATAAGGTTCATAGTGAAGAGTTAGTCCTAATAAGGTGTACATAAGATACCGACCTTACGTCACTCCGAAAGGTCTACAAGGTGTTTCCATGAGTCGAGCATGCATTATATATATGTATCTATTTTACTCTACCGAGCCGCGCTATAGTCGGCCGGGTACGGCACCTATTGTGCAACCACTGATCAATTGGGTTTTACCGAGCTCCACGTGGCCGGGTACGATTCTACCGAGCCTTATAATGGCCGGGTACGTTTTTACCGAGCCTATTATGGCCGGGTACGACATGATGATGATGATGCCCACAGAGGCGTATGTTTTAAAAGATTATGTATTTATACACATGTATCATGCATTTCATGTCAGTAGCCCTCAGAGGTACTCAGATGTTACAAGTTGTATATTCTCTATCCCTGCTTACATTACTGTTCGTATTTATGGTTCTCTGCCTTACATACTCAGTACTTTATTCGTACCGACGTCCTTTTGTTTGTGGACACTGCATGTCGTGCTGCAAGTCCTGATAGACAGGTAGGTGCAGCTCCCCCATCACAGTAGGTTGTCTAGTTCAGCGGTGATTGGCGAGATCCCTTCTCCGGACTTGCCTTGGTCTTGGTATGCATTTTTGTTATAGACATTATGGGTATGTCGGGGCCCTGTTCCGGCTATGTTGCAGAACTTATGTTCCTTTAGAGGCTCATAGACAAGTGTCGACTCATGTATAGTTTGGTATGCCTTGTCGGCTGGTTTTTGTTGTATAGTCTTTCATTTTAGCGTGGCAGCTTGTACCATATGTATACAGTTTCTTGATTGTCTGGTCATCCCATGTTATGTAGGTTCATGCAATCATATTTTATTGTTGGTTGTTCATGATCCATGTCTACCATTTATATTGGTCTCATCAGCCTAAAAGATAATAAAGAAGGTTAGATAAAATGTACGTTGGTGCTCGGCAAGTATGGTCGGGTGCTAGTCATGGTCCTCCAGTTTGGGTCGTGACAAACTTGGTATCAGAGCAAGTCTGTCCTAGGGATTGTCTATGAGCCATGTCTAGTAGAGTCTTGATTATGGATGTGTAGCGCGCCACATTTATAATCGGGAGGCTACATGACATCTAGGGTTGTTACCTTCTTCCTGAATCTAGATCGTGCATAGAGTTGAGTCATAAGTGTTCGTCTCTAATATTCACCTTGTTTTCTTTCAGCAATGCCTTCGACTAGGAAACAAACAATTAGTAGACGGCTTGATACAGCTGCAGGAGAGGGTACCAGTCAGGTGCCCCAAGCCAGAGCAGGCCAAAGTGAGGCTCAGAGTGAGATGCCGTCTCATACCTCATCTACTCCGTCTCCTCCAGAGGATATTAGGTGGCACCCAGCACCTCCAGCTCCTCCGTCTGGCACTATAGACCAGGATATGCGGAGTGCTTTGCAGTTATTGACTAGCTTGGTAGCTGCTCAGGCTCAGAGGCAGAATACAGGTGCTGCTGATAAACCAGTTAGTACAAGAGTTTGTGATCTTATTAATTTAGACCCTCCAGTGTTTACCGGATCGGACCCCAAGGAGGATCCGCAGACTTTTATTGACCAGGTTCATCGTACACTATGGGTTATGCATGTTAGTGATACAGAGGCAGTAGAGTTGGCTTCTTATCGGCTACGGGATTTAGCGGTTCTTTGGTATGATAGTTGGGAGAGATCCGGAGGTCCGAACGCTCCTCCAGCTGTGTGGAAGGATATTTCTGAGGCCTTTCTTCGTCACTATTTGCCAATTGAGATACGACGAGCTAGAGCTGATAAGTTCTTGAACCTTAGACAAGGTAATATGAGTGTGCGAGAGTATAGTATGCAGTTTGATTCTTTAGCAAGGTATGCTCCCCATATGGTGGCCGAGATGAGTGATAGGGTGCATTTGTTCGTGAACGGTTTGGGACCCATCTGATTAATGAGTGTATGACAGCCTCCTTGGTAGAAGGCATGAATATTTCCCGTATTCAAGCTTATGCCCAGACCTTAGAGGATCGTAAGCGCCAGCAGAGAGCAGATAGGGAGCATGATAGGGGCCAGCATAAGAGGGCGAGATTTGCAAGGTATTCTGATGACTTAAGAGGCAGCGCCAGGCCCCAGTCTTCGAGGAATTCGGCGCCATCTGTAGCTAGTGCTCCTCCACAGTTTCAGAGGCCTCGATATGATCGATCCTATTCTGGTCCAGGTCAGAGTTCGCAGGCATCTGGATCGCAACATCACAGGGATACTAGTCAGACGAAACCCCCAACACCACGTTGTGATCAGTGCGGCAAGGCCCACTTTGGACTGTGCCGTCGAGGTTCTGATGCGTGTTATTCTTGCGGACAGCCTGGCCATATGATGAGGGATTGTCCTAATAGGGGAGGTGATGGTATGGCTCAGCCGACTAGATCCGTGTCTGGTTCTTCCTCATCAGTTCGACCTCCAGCACGGGGTTTTCAGCAGTCGACAGGTCGTGGTAGAGGTAGAGGTGCAGGGCCGAGTTCGAGTGGTGCTCAAAATCGAACATATGCTCTAGTAGGTCGACAGGATCTCGAGTCGTCTCCAGATGTTGTTACAGGTATATTATCCGTGTCTTCTTATGATGTATATGCGTTGATTGATCCGGGATCTACATTATCATATGTTACACCCTTTGTGGCTAATAAGTTTGGCATTGAACCTCAATTGATAAGTAAACCCCTTGCGGTATCTACTCCAATAGGAGATTCTGTGATTGCTAGAAGGGTATATAGAGGTTGCACTGTGATGATTTGTAGTCGTCAAACCGCGGCAGATTTATTTGAATTACAAATGGTTGATTTTGATGTGATACTGGGAATGGACTGGTTGGCCTCATGCTATGCAAATGTTGAATGTCGTATGAAGATGGTTAAGTTTCAATTTCCTGGTGAACCCGTCATTGAATGGAAGGGGAACATTGCTACATCGAAAGGTAGGTTTATTTCCTATCTTAAGGCAAGGAAAATGATCTCAAAAGGTTACATTTATCATCTTGTTCGCGTTAGGGATGCAGAGGCGAAGCTGCCTACTCTACAATCTATCCCCGTGGTCAATGAATTTCCAGATGTTTTCCCAAATGAACTCCCAAGCCTTCCTCCAGAAAGGGAGATTGAGTTTAGCATTGATGTGTTGCCTGACACTCAACCGATCTCTATCCCTCCATATAGAATGGCCCCGGCAGAGCTGCGAGAGTTGAAGGTGCAGTTAAAGGACTTGCTGGATAAGGGCTTCATTAGGCCTAGCACTTTACCTTGGGGTGCTCCATTCCTATTCGTGCGGAAGAAAGATGGGTCATTATGGATGTGTATCGACTATCGGCAGTTGAATAAGTTTACTATAAAGAACAAGTATCCACTTCCAAGAATTGACGACCTGTTTGACCAACTCCAGGGTGCCAAGTATTTCTCCAAGATTGACTTACGTTCATGGTATCATCAGGTGAGGGTTAAGGAGAAGGATATTCCAAAGACGGCCTTTCGGACAAGATATGGACACTTTGAGTTCTTGGTGATGTCGTTCGGGCTAACAAATGCCCCAGTAGCTTTTATGGATCTCATGAATACTGTATTCAAGCCCTATCTTGATGTGTTCATGATTGTATTCATTGATGACATTCTGGTGTATTCTTGTTCGGAGGAGGAACATGCGAGCCACTTGCGGATAGTATTACAGATGCTTCAGGATCGTAAGTTATATGCTAAGCTCGCCAAATGTGAATTCTGGCTGAACTCAGTAGCATTCCTTGGCCATGTGATATCGGACGAGGGTATTAGTGTCGACACTCAGAAGATTGATGCAGTAAAGAATTGGCCGAGACCTACAACACCATCAGAAGTCCGTAGCTTCCTGGGGCTAGCAGGATATTATAGGCGGTTTGTAGAAGGGTTTTCCTCTATATCGGCACCATTGACTAAGTTAACACAGAAAGCTACCAAGTTCCAGTGGTCTAACACTTGTGAACGTAGTTTTCAGGAGCTGAAGGATCGATTGACATCCGCACCGGTGCTCACTCTCCCTGAAGGAACAGAAGGATATGTGGTATATTGTGATGCCTCGGGTATAGGTTTGGGGTGCGTGTTGATGCAGCATGGGAAGGTGATTTCATATGCATCAAGACAATTGAAGAAGCATGAAAAGAATTATCCAACCCATGATTTGGAATTGGCTGCATTAATATATGCTTTGAAGATATGGCGGCACTACTTATACGGCGTCCATGTTGACATCTACACAGATCACAAGAGTCTACAATACATCTTCAAGCAGAAAGAGTTGAATTTGAGGCAGCGTAGGTGGCTTGAATCACTGAAAGACTACGACGTCGAGATATTGTATCATCTCGGTAAAGCCAATGTTGTGGCAGATGCTCTCAGCCGTAAGTCAATGGGAAGCTTAGTACATATTGATACAGGTAGATGGGGGTTGACTAAAGAGCTTCATCAGCTAGCCAATATGAGAATCAGATTGTTAGACTCTGATGACGGAAGTGTTACTGTACAGAATACATCAGAATCATCTTTGGTAGCCGAGGTAAAAGCACGGCAATATGAAGATCCTATCTTACTACGATTGAGAGAGAACATTCAGCAGTGTAAAATTACGACTTTTGAGATCGGAGGAGATGGGGCACTAAGATACCAGGGCCGATTATGTGTGCCGAATGTAGCAGGGTTGCGAGAAAAGATTATGAATGAAATTCATCAATCCCGATATTCCATCCATCCCGGCTCAACAAAGATGTATCATGATGTCAAGGAGCAGTATTGGTGGGATAACATGAAAAAGTCTATTGCGGAATTTGTAGCCCAGTGTCCCAATTGTCAACAAGTAAAGATAGAACATCAGAAACCCGGTGGATTGCTTCAGAATATAGAAATTCCGACCTGGAAATGGGAGGTGATTAATATGGACTTCGTTATTGGATTACCTCGATCTTATCATAAGTTTGACTCTATTTGGGTGATAGTTGATTGACTTACAAAATGTGCTCATTTTCTGCCAGTTAAGACAACTTACTCGGCTGAAGATTATGCGAAGTTGTATATCAAGGAGATTGTTAGGCTTCATGGTGTGCCGGTATCTATTATATCAGATCGAGGAGCTCAATTTACGGCTAACTTTTGGAGGTCTTTTCAGAAAGGTTTAGGCACACAGGTGAATCTCAACACTGCATTTCATCCGCAGACTGACGGACAGGCTGAACGTACCATTCAGACATTGGAAGATATGTTACGAGCATGTGTTCTAGATTTTAAGGGAAATTGGGATGACCATCTTCCACTCATAGAATTTGCCTACAATAATAGCTACCATTCCAGTATTAAAATGGCCCCATATGAGGCACTATATGGGAGGAGATGTAGATCACCAGTTGGATGGTTCGAAGTCGGTGAAACGGAATTATATGGGCCAGATTTGATTCACCAAGCCATTGAGAAGGTGAAAGTGATACAGGAACGATTGAGGACGGCACAAAGCAGGCAAAAGTCTTATTCCGATGTCCGACGTCGTGATCTAGAGTTTGAGGTTGGTGATTGGGTTTTCTTGAGGATTTCACCAATGAAGGGTGTTATGCGTTTTGGGAAGAAAGGTAAGCTGAGTCCAAGGTATATCGGTCCGTATAAAATTCTTCAACGAATTGGACAAGTTGCTTATGAGTTAGAATTGCCATCCGAATTAGAATTTGTCCACCCGGTATTCCATGTATCTATGTTGAGGAAATGTATTGGAGACCCTTCTCGAGTTGTCCCTATCAAAGATGTTCAAGTTACGGAGGATCTATCATATGAAGAAGTGCCAGTGGCCATATTAGATCGACAAGTCCGCAAGCTAAGAACAAAAGATGTAGCTTCCGTCAAAGTATTGTGGAGGAACAAGAATGTGAAAGAAATGACATGGGAAGCGGAAGAAGAGATGAAGTCTAAATACCCTTACCTATTCCAGGAATGATGATAACAAGGATGTTGGTGGAACGCAAGATACATTATAAAGGTGAAATGGCTTTACGAGGTAAGCAATAACTTGAGAACTCTCTTCCTTAATACAAAGTGGTGATATGTAAATAATGTCCATGTCCATAATGCTTTGTGTAGCCTTGTGTGGTCATACTTTGAGCTTCACCGCTTGCAAATTTTGCTAGTGACCATTTTATAGGGGAAAATTGACCAAAAAAATTTCCGTTGGAATCCACGATGATTTGGACTCCCCATAAACCCTTACATTCGAGGACGAATGTTCCTAAGGGGGGGAGGGTGTTACAACCCATATCCACACACGTTAGTTCATTCCATATGTTAGATAACACAAATCAAAGAAGGAATTATCCTTGAGATGATAAGAAGTTAATCCGATTAATCTTAAGTGATACAAGGGTGCATAAGGGTGATTAACACGTATTAGAAGTTAAACGAATCAAGGATTCTGTAACTCGTACTTTTGGGTAAACCTATAGATTCTTAGTATACTTAGGAGGTCATGATTTAAGGTATTTGAATCATATAATATCCGTATCATAATTCTTGAAGTCAAACGAGTTATGAAACAAAAGTCGACAAAAGTTGTTGCAACTTAGGTTCATAGTTTTACCTAAACTTTAGGTGAAATGTTATTAAGTATTTCTCCCAATATACTTGGAATTACGGGGTGATCTACCCACCAAATTGAAGATCTACGAGTCTAGTTTCCAACGCATTAAACGGTTTAGCAATACGACATTGGAATAGAGAGATATAGACATTTTCGTGAGACTGCACAAGCTGCTAGGTGCAAGTAGGTGAGTCACCTACTTGGTTAAATGTCGGCCCAAAAGAGGGAATTTCGGGTCAGAAAAGCAGCCCATTAAAAGGCTTATCTTCTGCAATATATACCTCTTTATATTTCACAAATAACCAGACCTAAGACCCTGCAAAATTCCTCCCAAAAATTATCCACAAACCCTAATTGATTTTCCCTCTCTTTCAAGTTCAAATTGGGGGTAAACACTAGAGTTTGAAGAACCAAGTTAAAGGCTGAGTTATCCAACAACAAAGGTGCGTTTACTGCTATATTTCATACATTTATTCTGCTGTAAATTCATGGTAATTCGTTATATACATGTAAGAACTCACGGGACGGTGATCGGAAGCCGTGGGTTCAAGTTATTCACTTGTAGCGGACTGTTTTGTGGACTGTTTTGTGTTGCTGTTGGGCTGCGTTTTTATTACTGTTTTGTGGAGTTTTGGAGGAGGCAGGGTGTGGAGAAACACCATATATATGTTGGGTTGTGGTCTGCTAGTTCTTCGTAATATTTTTGGGTCATTTGGTACGACTATAGTGGCCGTCATATGTATGATGTGATTAGGTTGTGTGTGGACTGTTTTGGGAGGCTCAATATGTTTATTATTGATGTTGTTTAGGCTGTTTGGTGATTGTTTTGAATGGTGTGAAGTCATACATATAGGGGAGGTGCTGTCCGTTTCATCACAAAATAGGTTGTGATTGGTACATAATAGTTGCGACGCTTAAACGTTAACGATAGTGTCATTTCTCCTATTGTAGACTAAGGAGTCGTGACGTTTGCATAGCTTGAGGTTGTGGCAGTATATACAAGGTATGTGTGGCTATCCCTTTCCTTTCTTTTGCACGACTCCGATTAACATAATGTAATGAACGAGCTTCCAAAGATACTCTATTCTTAGAAGCTAGCAGTACTTACATTGTTTCCCCTCTTATGGAACGATTGATGTTGATGTTGCTTCTCTTATTCTTATGTTATCAATCTTGTTGGTACTTCCCGATTCCTATAAGGTTCATAGTGAAGAGTTAGTCCTAATAAGGTGTACATAGGATACCGACCTTACGTCACTCCGAAAGGTCTACAAGGTGTTTCCATGAGTCGAGCATGCATTATATATATGTATCTATTTTACTCTACCGAGCCGCGCTATAGTCGGCCGGGTACGGCACCTATTGTGCAACCACCGATCAGTTGGGTTTTACCGAGCTCCACATGGCCGGGTACGATTATACCGAGCCTTATAATGGCCGGGTATATTTTTACCGAGCCTATTACGGCCGGGTACGATATGATGATGATGATGCCCACAGAGGCGTATGTTTTAAAGATTATGTATTTATACATATGTATCATGCATTTCATGTCAGTAGCCCTCAGAGGTACTCAGATGTTACAGGTTGTATATTCTCTATCCCTGCTTACATTACTGTTCGTATTTATGGTTCTCTGCCTTACATACTCAGTACTTTATTCGTACCGACGTCCTTTTGTTTGTGGACGCTGCATGTCGTGCTGCAGGTCCTGATAGACAGGCAGGTGCAGCTCCCCCATCACAGTAGGTTGTCCAGTTCAGCGGTGATTGGCGAGATCCCTTCTCCGGACTTGCCTTGGTCTTGGTATGCATTTATGTTATAGACATTATGGGTATGTCGGGGCCTTGTTCCGGCTATGTTGCAGCACTTATGTTCCTTTAGAGGCTCATAGACAAGTGTCGACTCATGTATAGTTTGGTATGCCTTGTCGGCTGGATTTTGTTGTATAGTCTTTCATTTTAGCGTGGTAGCTTGTACCATATGTATATAGTTTCTTGATTGTCTGGTCATCCCATGTTATGTAGGTTCATGCAATCATATTTTATTGTTGGTTGTTCATGATCCATGTCTACCATTTATATTGGTCTCATCAGCCTAAAAGATAATAAAGAAGGTTAGATAAAATGTACGTTGGTGCTCGGCAAGTATGGTCGGGTGCTAGTCATGGTCCTCCAGTTTGGGTCGTGACAAACTTGGTATCAATTGAAGGCTGAAAACAAATTTAGTTGTTAATTAGCAATAGGGAGTAGGGGTTGCTGTTAGGAGTTGGCTAGTTTTTGCTTAGAGGGTACTTTTAATATTAGTTAAGGGTTAGGTATTGTTAGGTTTGAAAAGGGAGGTGCTAGTTGGACATTAAGGTTGAAATTGGACATCAATTAGGGGTTTCACTAATTGAAAGATATTCCCAAATCTGTTTTCTAGTCTATAAGAAGGGTACTTGGCCTTTGAAAGAGAGGACACACATTCACAACCTTGAAAAAACAGAAATTTTGATAGAAATCAGAATTCTTTAAGATATTTTTGAAAAGAAAAGAGTGCTAGTATACTTTTTTTTTAACCTTCAACTTCGAAAGTCCTTACCCCAGATCAGTTTCAAAGTGTTTATAGTTTGCTGTTTTTAGCTTTCGAATTGGCTTACCTCAGTCTTTGTCTTGGTTAAACCAATCTTGAAATTTTGGACATATCATTGCCATATTTGAGTGTTCAACATTATTCGAAGTTTTCTTGAGCTCATTTGGTCTGAGTTTGCTGATGTCTTGGACCTCTTTGAAATTGATTTTGACTCACTTTGATTATTTCTGTTAGTCAAGCTGTTACTGGATTTTAATCTGTCCACTGGGTTGCCTACTACTATCTTATAATAGCTTTGGTTTGGTTGTTGGAATTATATTGTTGCTGCGTTTGCTTTTGTCTTGGCTGGGAATTGCTTACTGAGTTTTCCTCTTTCGTTTCTGTTGTTAAAATCAGGTACATATCCATTGGGCTTGTCCATGCTTGTACTGGAAATGAAATGAAAGCCCACTTTAAATCCCGTTGAAGCCATTACATGAACGATCCTGTTAGCTATTTATTAAACTAAGGACTGTTAGTTTAAAAATAGAAATTGTACTATTAAGAGTATACATAGTTCATATGTCTACTTAATTCTTGTTTTACAGCATGTATACTTTGAATAACATCTGTTAGGCTCATATTATCTATTGTTGTAAACTAGGACTATCTTTGGATTATTGTTTAAAATAGATATTAGTTTTCATTCATGTTTGTCTAGTTCTTGTTAATGCTCGAATTTGTGTAGGTAAAAATTTTGTTAGTTTGGATTGGGATTCCCTTTGATATTTATAGGTAATTGGTTAAAGTCAAAGTGGTTCAAGCATATTTAAAGTGTTGGTTTGACTAATGTTAGCTATTTAACATAAGATGTTTACAAATCATTTTTCGAGTCAAAAATGCTTGTGCGTCCAAAAGTGGCTTTGGTATCACAGTAGTTGTAGGAAACTTCTCTGCACAATTTGCATTACCATTATGTGCATGTAAGATCCACATTAGTTAGTTGTTCACATCCAGTTGTATTAACATCTTTTGGCCCTTTTCCATCAAACACTGATGTAAGTTTCGCATAACCATCCTGCACCCCAATATTCCTAGTCGCATCTGTGGATTCTTAGTCCATACTTAAATGCCAATGTTAGGTCATTTTTAATCACATAGTTTTAATTTCGCCAATTAACATCGGATTAAGGATAGTAGAAATCCAAAGTAAACACCTTACTTTAAATAATGGACCAAGGTGAATTATTTCTGTTTCGCATATCTTGATCAATTTTTGTTTTTTTTTTCGTTAGTTTACACCTTTTCATTCAATCTCCGGCCTCAAGTCAAAAGGCTTTGAAATAATACATTATTTGGTACGGGTTTCGAATTGGAAATAATCTCGGATATACTGTTAAATAAATTGGTTTTTTTTAGCTTAGGCTTACAACGGTTTTAAATTGGCATAGTTTCAAAGTAAATAACCCGATTACTTTTGTTTTTGGATTTATCTATTTGTCAAAAGTCCGAACCTATGTTGTAATTAGTTTTTCTTTTGGTACGGCTTCAAATTAATAAAGCGGTTTAAAATTAAATCAGAGCACATAATTTAAAATCAGATATTTTAGCCATTTATAATAGTTTAAGCGACCGTGCTAGAACCACGGGATTCGGGGGTGCCTAACACCTTCCCTCGGGTCAATAGAATTCCTTACTTAGAATTTCTGGTTCGCAGACTTCATTTGGAAAGTCAAAATTTCCTCGATTCGGGATTTGAATAAATCGGTGACTTGGGACACCATAATTTATTCCAAGTGGCGACTCTGAATTAAATAAATAATTCCATTTCGAATATTGTCACTTAAATTGGAAAAAACTCCCTTAAGTCTAATTGATATTGATTGACACTTTGTCACATGAAATTGGGTAATGTGAATTGATTAATTAGGATTCAACCCTATCAAATTTCCCCTTTCTGAGTTTTAATTGATTGATGCATATTGTTTGATCTTATGTGGCTCTATGTGCAATACATGTTGAAAATGACTGAGTTTTCAGTAGTTCTTGTTAGTATGAGTATTTGATTAACACTCATTAACTTTAGGGGATTGGTTATAGCTGCTAGTGCTAGGTTCCCTAAACATGGCTAGTTTTGAAATAGGTTTAAGACTGAAAATCAAACAAACATAGGCTATAAGATAATAATTGACCAAGGAGTGGTCAACTTTGCAAAGTTGATCAACTCTATAAGGTCAAAACATACTAGTCCCCCTCAAAAGGGGCTAGTTGTGCAAAACTGGTTGAGCTTGCAAATGCAGACCTCACCAAGGCTCATTTGAGCCCTGAATCTTAGGTGGCTAGGTATGCAAAGACCTTAGCCCAGCGTGTGATCAGTCAAAAAGGCTGGATTTCCAAAATTGGCTAAGTCTGCAAATGCAGACTTGCCCAGGCTCTTTTGAGCCCTGTGGCTAAGCCTGCAAAGGCTTTGGGCCCAATTGTGTTCAGCAAATGGGTTCAATTACCCAAGCCAAGTCTCAACTTGAGACTGGCTAAGTTTTAAATAGTTTAAATACAACAATAAAGTGGGCTAGTCCTGCAATTAGTTTTAAAATGAAATAAAAGGTCTTAATTGACTGAAAATGAAACAAAAGAGGCTAAGTTTTAAATAGTAGAACTGGCCAGTACTTAAATACCAATGCAAGGACTGGCCATTAGTTAAATAAGCCATAAAATGCTGAATACCTGACCTAGGTAGGTCGGGTAAATCAACAATGGCACTAAGGGCATAAAAGGAAGCCAAAAAGGTAAAATAGTGAATTATTTAGAACATATAGGGTTAAGGGAGTCATTTGTACCCCTGATTTCTGCAATTTTGCAGAGGTTTAAGGGTATAATGGTCTCCCTTAAAAGGGAAAATCTATAAAAATCTTGAACCCTTAGGGATATTGTGGTAAAAGCCTCAAAAAGGAATCTATTAGAACCTTCCAGCACATGCTGGAAGGGATTTGATAACTGAAAAAAGGGGCTAAGTGTAAGTTTAGTAATTTTAAAAGGGGGAGAAGTGGGATTTATTCCCATTCTTTCTCCCCAAGCCATCAGCCCTTCGCACAACTATAAATACCCCTAAAAAGAGTGAATGGGGGGCTGGATTTTGAAGAAAAGTTTAGGGAAAAGTAGTAATATAGCAAATAGTGTTTTCGAGCATTTTTGGAGTGAGAATCTCTGATAGTCATCTGTTTCTTGTGGTTTTCTACTCGAGTGTGTGCCTGGGTTTCTTGTGTTGCTGTTGCTGTGGTTTTTTTTGCTTTGTGGATCTTCAGTCAATCTGTTGCATTTGTTGTTCGAGTCTTGCTGTTACTTATCTGCCTAATCCCCCTAGACTCATTGGAATTTCTTGTTGATTCAGGTACATTTCTCCTTCATTTGAAGCTGTAATGGTGATTTGGCTGAAATAAAAATGAAGTCCCAGCTTGATTCATGCTTTACATTGTACTGTGTAGTTTAATATTGTTATTAGCTTTAGTATTAGCTTAGATTTGTAGTTTTAATTGTATTGTAGAATGTAGTAGTAGAAGAACAAAGACGAAAACATTGTAATAGCTTAATAGTGGTAGAATAGTGTAGATAGTATCTCACCTAGTTTAAATAGGTAAAACACTAAAACATAAGTTAACTAATCACAGTTTCAAACCATTAATTGATCTTCACAGTAGTTTTCGTAAACTAAAATCACATAGCTAACCACCTGTCATGAATCCGCATTTAGACATAAGTAAGATTTGAAGAAGAAATGATAGATCAAGCCGTAATTCTTTCATAATTGGGGTTTAATGACTTTGTAATGAGCTAAGCTGTAGTAAAATCAGTAGTTTAATTATGCTAAAGTCTTTGAGCCATTTAGATGTAGGTATTCGAAATAGAAATAACTAATTACAAGATGAAAATCATACTGAAATCCTCTACCCAAGACGTGGAGTCACCAACTCACGAACTACTACTGAATACTACACATAAGAGTTTGAAAGAAATATAACATAATTCTGTTTGTCTCGGAACAAAGAGACTACGGCTAGTAACATAAATAAAGAGAGAGACGCCGGGCCTGCGGACGTCTGCAAGCTACCTCGGTCTCAAATGTGATCAACTCCCACGCAATCGATTTACTGCTGCTGCTGCTCCTGATCGTAACCTGGACCTGTGCAAAAACACACAGAAGTGTAGCATCAGCACAACCGACCCCATGTTCTGGTAAGTGCCCGGCCTATCCCGGCGAAGTAGTGACAAGCCTAGGACCAGACACTCACATAAACCTGTGCAATTCAATATATATATATGTGTACCACAAAATAACAAGAAATAATCAAGTAATAACACAATAAGAAATATCTTAAAGAATTTAACAACTAACTGTGTGCATAAACATTTATAAGGAAATACTCTGCTCTACAATAACAACCAATAACTCATAATATCCAAATTAATCTAATCCACATAATTAAATCTTACTTTCGTGTCTCAATTCTTTATTTTTCTTTTCTTATCTCGTGGTAGGCGTACCACCCGCTCCCAAATATATCAATAGGCTATCGGCAACTATGGCCAATGCCAAGATTCAAATCACTTTGTGGTCGGCGTGCCACACTATTCCATTTCTTATCATAAAAGTGGTCGGCGCGCCACACGATTCCAATTCTTTAATATATATATTACCACAATTTACAAGAATTAACCAAGTAATAACACAATAAGGAATATCTCAAAAGAACTCAACAATTAACAACGGTTAATAAGTTCACAAGGAAAACAAAGTATAATGGAAACACAAGTAATATCAAGTCAAGGAATAGCAAATAGTTGCACGGCATCACCCAAATAAAATATAATGGAAAACAAGTAATATCAAGTCAAGGAATAGCAAATAGTTGCACGGCATCACCCTTCGTGCTTTTACTCTCATCCTCACCAAATAAGCAATATAAAGTGCACGGCATCACCCTTCGTGCTTTTACTCTCATCCTCACATCCATAGTACGGCATGATCCTTCGTACATGGTTCAATAACAAGGCACGACATGATCCTTCGTGCATAATCAATAAAATATGGCACGGCATTAACCTTCGTGCATAAATAATAAAACATGGCACGACATCACCCTTCGTGCATTATCACTCTTCCTCACCCAAATAACAATCACGGTTAAGGGCAGAGAAAGAAAACAACAAATCATGAACCGTCCCGGCAAGGGACACAATAATCATTTCAACAAAGTCCCTGCAAGGGCAATCAATATCTCACTTCACAACAAGTCCCGACAAGGGAGAACAATAACAATTCTACAACTCGGCAAGGGTTCAACAATTTATCTTCAAAATATCTCACAACAAGTATCAACAACGACTCACGGTCATGCTAGACGCCAGTGTATGGATGCTCGTCACCACAGCCCATACACCGCACTCGATCACATAGCACATAATCCTATTCCCTCAAGATAGGATAGAACAAACACTTACCTCGAATGTTTATGAACAATTCAATCCGTGGCAACGCCTTTTCCTTTCAAATTTGGCTCCAATCCAATCGTATCTATACACAATTGATTTAATATCATCGATACTACTCAACAAACTAATTCATAAGGCTAATTACAACTTTTACAACATTCTGCCCGGAATAGTGAATTTCAACCCCGAGCCCACATGGTCGGAACTCGGGGTTAGGACCAAAATCCGGTTACCCATCCCCCACGAGTTCATGTATATGATTTGTTTCAAAATCGGACCTCAATTCGAGGTCCAATTTCCCAATTTATGAAAAACCCTATATTCTAACAAAAACAAGAAATTCTACCATGAAAACCTTTGATTTCTATTGAAAAACATGTTTAATGATGTTAGGAATTGAAAGAATTGAGTAAAAAGTGACTTACAATTGTTTTGATGAAGAAGGAATCCGTGAAGAATCGCAAATGGGTGTTTTTGTTTTGTAAAAAGTGAAGAAATGAACTGAAAATCGTGTTTTACAGGTCTTTGTGTTCGCATTTGCGAACATGGGTTCGCAATTGCGAACCCCGACCAATTTCTGGAGTTTGAAAAATAAGCTAAGGCTGGGAAGTTCGCATTTGCAAACTTTTGTTCGCATTTGCGAAGCCAAGGCAAATCTGGGGGCTTCGCATTTGCGAACATATGTTCGCATTTGCGAACCAGGCTGGCCTCCAGGGTCTTTCGCATTTGCGAACATATGTTCGCATTTGCGAACAAGGCTGGGCTGAGGGACCTTCGCATTTGCGAAGAATGCTTCGCATTTGCGAAGAATTCTTCGCATTTGCGAAGCATGCCTTTTCACTGGAGGCCTCGCAATTGCGAGGTTTGGTTCGCAATTGCGAACCCAAACGGTCCTGGGCACCCTTCGCATTTGCGACCAAGGGTTCGCATTTGCGAACCCTGCCTTGACCTGCCACCTTCGCAATTGCGAGAAATACTTCGCAATTGCGAAGACAACTGCTGGGTGAAAAACCAGCAGTGCAAAAACTCAGAATTTCATCCAACGGCCTATCAAATCTTTACCCGAGCCCCCCGGGCTCCAAACCAAACATGTACACAACCTCAAAAACACATTATGAACTTGTTCGTGCGATCACATCGCCAATATCACATCGTTTTCATCAAATCAAGCCTCAAATTCATGATTTTCATACTTTTGGTTTTCAAAACTTTCAAACTTGGAACTCAAAGTCCAAAACATCTCAAACGACATCCGAATGTCACCAAACTTTACAGAAATCACATATATAATATTTAAGACTTGTACCGGCGTCGGAACCAAAATACGAGCCCGATACCAAGGTCAATTAATTCATTTCCTTTAACAATTACATCAAAAACAATTTCATAGAAAAATTCATAACTTGGGCTCTAGGCCTCGGAATTCGACTCCGGACGCATGTCCAAGTCCCATATTTTCCTACGGACCTCTCGGGACCATCCAATCTCGGGTCCGGATCCGTTTACCAAAAATGTTGACCGAAGTCAACCATATCAATATTAATATCATTTTTTATCCAAATTTCTCATAGAATTCATATTTTCTATCACAAAATCTTTCCGGCTACATGCTTGGATTGTGCACGTAAATCGAGGCAACATGGAATGAGGTTTTCAAGGCCTCGGAAGCTCGAAATGATTAATAAAATAAGTGATGACCCTTTGGGTCGTCACAATCTCCACCTCTAAAACAACCGTTCGTCCTCGAACGGACAAAAGAAAGAAGTACCTGAGTCGGGAAACAAATGAGGATATCGGCTCCGCATGTTAGACTCGGACTCCCAGGTCGATGCCTCAGGAGGCTGACCCATCCACTGAACTCGCACAGAAAGAAAACTCTTCGACCTAAATTATCGAACCTGCCGATCTAGAATAGCTACCGACTCCCCCTCATAGGACAGATCTTTGTCCAATTGGACAGTGCTAAAATCTAACACGTGCGATGGATCGCCGTGATATTTTCGAAACATGGACACATGAAACACTAGATGCACAACTGATAAGCTAGGTGGCAAGGCAAGTTTATATGCCACCTCTCCCACACGATCAAGAATCTCGAATGGCCAACAAACCTAGGGCTAAGTTTGCCCTTCTTTCCAAATCTCATCACGCCCTTCATAGGCGACACTCGGAGCAATACTCGCTCCCCAATCATGAAAGTTATATCTCGAACCTTGCGATCTGCATAGCTCTTTTGTCTAGACTGAGCTGTGCGAAGCCTATCTTGAATAATCTTGACCTTATCTAAGGCCTCCTGAAATAAATATGTACCGAATAACCGAGTTTCTCCCGGTTCAAACCATCCAACCGGAGAACGACACCGCCTACCATAAAACGCTTCATAAGGAGCCATCTGGATGCTCGATTGATAACTATTATTATAAGCAAACTGTGCCAAAGGCAGGAATTGATCCCATCAGCATCTAAGGTGACCTGATTAGCACCTCCTCGCTGGACCGTGTCTCTAAGGTCACATAAATAGGAATCATTATATTGTTGATCGCGGATACGCTCCAATAATGAAGAGCGAGCGATCGCACAAGCTAGTGCTCGACTAGGCTCAGAAATATCCAACCTCACAAATCGATTGGCCAAGGACTGAACATCCAAAGCAATTGGCCTCTGGTTGACTGGAATATAAACAAGACTGCCCATACTGGCTGACTTCCTACTCAAAGCGTCAGCCACCACGTTTGCTTTTTCCCTGATGATATAAAAAGGTGACATCATAATCTTTCCGCAATACCAGCCACCTTCTCTGTCTCAAATTCAACTCTTTTGTTTAAACAAATACTGAAGACTCTTATGATCGGTGTATACTTCACATACTACACCATACAAATAATGCCTCCAGATCTTCAATGCGTGAATAATCGCCGCAAATTCTAGATCATGCACTGGGTAATTCTTTTCATGCATCTTCAACTGCCTCGAAGCATAGGCAATAACCTTGCCATCCTGCATTAACACTGCACCAAGCCCAATACGGAAAGCATCACAATAATCAGTATAAGGTCCCGCACTTGTGGGTAAAATCAATACCGGTGCTGTAGTCATGGCTGTCTTGAGCTTTTGAAAGCTCGCCTCACATTCATCCGACTATTCAAATTGAACACCTTTCTGTGTCAATCTGGTCAGTGGGATTGCAATAGACGAAAATCCTTCTACGAATCGGCGATAATAGCCCGCTAATCCCAAGAAACTCCAAATCTCTGTGGCTGATGTTAGTCTAGGTCAGTCCTTGACTGCCTCAATCTTCTTCGGATCAACCTGAATACCTGCTGCCGTCACAATATGACCCAGGAATGCAACTGAACTTAGCCAAAATTCACACTTCGAAATTTTTGCATATAGTTGGCTATCTTTCGGAGTCTGCAAAGTCACTCTGAGATGTTGTGCATGCTCCTCATGACTGCAGGAGTATGTCAATATGGAAACAATGAAGACTACAACGAACAAGTCTAAATAAGGCACGAACACACTCATGCGTATGCACATATCCATGACTTTGAAGTCTGGCCATAAGAGTTATTCTTAAATTACAACATTGTCAATTAACCCTGTTATCAAATACCTTATTCTACAAATCCCACTTTACTCAGGAATGAGGTATGGTGACCTCGTGATTATTTTCCCGAATTAATGCGTCATATTTATCCTTACCTGGTGCTCGTCTCAAGGGCTAAGCTCAACGGTTTCAAAATAGAAATGGCTAAATATGAATAGAAACTATACAAGAATTGTCAAATAGTCCTAACGGGCATGACTCTTATTTACGAATGCAATATGAAAATATTAATTTCATAAAAGAAGAATTTTAAACACATAAACTCTTACTACCAGGACCCAGTCCTCATATGATATCCACCGCAGCTTGAAGCTCGGCTTAGAAATATTTCACATTATGCCAAAAATTGGAGGATCTCATCCTCAACTATGAATCACAGTGCTTGCACATCATATCATCTGAAATTTTTCATTTCCTTTCTTTCTTCCTTTCAATAATTGTCCGTCAAAGATAATCATGACATAAAATGAACCCTCATACTGATAGGGCGCACAATTAACGGTTAAAATTAGTTATTCCGAGAATTATATCAAAACCCACTATAATAAGTAATATAAAGTCACTCTTAGCCTCATGGATATTTTAGTGACTAACACCTAATAATAGGGATGTCTATCCTCATGTAATATCCCAACGTGAGTATTTCCCTAAGTAGTATGATTACGATGCTCGCTCATGAATGGAGCATGTTAAACAGACTCGCCTAAATTTTCTTTCAAAACCCAAATCAAATTAAGGGAAAATTATTCTGTTTATAACAATCTGAATTATACACGTGATGACACCATCTGGTGTAGTGACCTCCCTCATACCATAAAAATTATATCAATGGTTGGGTCTCCACCTCTAGGATTTTCACCTCCACCTCTAACATCCCGACCTCTACATCTGGCTGGCCATGTAGGATAAATATTAACTGCAATGGAGCGTGTAGCCTGAGTGCTTTCCTAAAATTATATTTCTCCAAAATTCCACATTCACGACAATTTCTTTAAGGCTCAGTTAACTTATTTATCATGACAATATATATTCAGACACAGTCATTGTGACCTGGTACAACCGTTCAGATCACATATACTACATATTGCAGAGAATCTCGGGGGTGACGTCTTCGGAACATTTTCTTAAAATAGAGTTTAGTAGATAGCATTGCGTTGGACGGCTTGCCCTCTTCGTAGGCTTGTCACAAACATCGACGGCCAATTTTCTCTTTTGCTATGTTGGCTTAACACTGCTGAGCTACCCCATTTACTCATATACTCTTCGTCATTCTCTGGGGGCGATTCTTACCCCATGAAAAGAACCAACCTTAAATATGTATAAATTACTTGGACGACCTTTCCATACCATATATATACATTCCAATAACTCATCATATTTGTCCTTCACAACTCCAACACATCGACCGGACGTCTAGGTCCGTTGAAACCCAACACGATTTATTAGGTGATCTCCTGATATAATTGTATCTTCCGTTGGGACCATAACTGGTGTGGTAAATACATTATCTTCCCACTACTTATGTTTGCCCTCCGTAGCACAGTAAAATAAACCCCATCGCATTCGACTATTCCCACGTTCTGTAATTCCTCATAACAGCGGTCAAGCACGATCCTATGGGTTCTCAAAAGATGCACCGCTGAAGGTGGAAGCGAAGAGTTTGGTGAAACATATCCGTCCTCCATAAGACTTTTGAAGGCATAGTTGATCTATCACCAGCCCGCGTCATTGTTCGGCTGGATAAGCGGTACGTGACTTCGCCATTAGTGGGAAGACAAGAGTGGAAATTCAACTTAACATTTTGAAGAACAAATTCGCACGATAAGAAAGAACAAATGAGAAACTTTTTCCTAACTCAATAGACTGTGAAGGACAAGTACAGACGTCTTCGTACCTACCCTTCAAACTCTACTAAGCTTGTTCGTGAGTGGCGAGACCTATGTAACCTAGAGCTCTGATACCAACATGTCACGACCCGGATTTTCCCCCAACATCGGGATCGTGATGGCGCCTACTCGTGGTAGCTAGGCAAGCCACTGTATTCATAATATCCTGTTTTTAACACAATTTTAATTAAATAAATGCGGAATACTTTATCGAAATAGAAATAACTAATTACAAAGTGAAAATCATACTGAAATCCTCTACCCAAGACGTGGAGTCACCAACTCACGAACTACTATGAATACTACACATAAGAGTTTGAAAGAAATATAACATAATTCTATTTGTCTCGGAACAAAGAGACTACAGCTAGTAACATAAATAAAGAGAGAGACGCCGGGCCTGCGGACGTCTGCAAGCTACCTCGGTCTCAAATGTGATCAACTCCCACGCAATCGATTTACTGCTGCTGCTCCTGATCGTAACCTGGACCTGTGCAAAAACACACAGAAGTGTAGTATCAGCACAACCGACCCCATGTGCTGGTAAGTGCCTGGCCTATCCCGGCGAAGTAGTGACAAGCCTAGGACTAGACACCCACATAAACCTGTGCAATTCAATATATATGTATACCACATAATAACAAGAAATAACCAGGTAATAACACAATAAGGAATATCTCAAATAACTCAACAATATATGTGTGTGTGTGTGTGTGTGTGTACATAAACATTTATAAGGAAATACTCTGCTCTGCAATAACAGCCAATAACTCATAATATCCAGATTAATCTAATCCACAGAATTAAATCTTACTTTCGTGTCTCAATTCTTTATTTTTCTTTTCTTATCTCGTGGTAGGCGTACCACCCGCTCCCAAATATATCAATAGGCTATCGGCAACTATGGCCAATGCCAAGATTCAAATCACTTTGTGGTCGGCGTGCCACACTATTCCATTTCTTATCATAAAAGTGGTCGGCGCGCCACACGATTCCAATTCTTTAATATATATATTACCACAATTTACAAGAATTAACCAAGTAATAACACAATAAGGAATATCTCAAAAGAACTCAACAATTAACAACGGTTAATAAGTTCACAAGGAAAACAAAGTATAATGGAAACACAAGTAATATCAAGTCAAGGAATAGCAAATAGTTGCACGGCATCACCCAAATAAAATATAATGGAAAACAAGTAATATCAAGTCAAGGAATAGCAAATAGTTGCACGGCATCACCCTTCGTGCTTTTACTCTCATCCTCACCAAATAAGTAAATAAAGTGCACGGCATCACCCTTCGTGCTTTTACTCTCATCCTCACCAAATAAGCAATATAAAGTGCACGGCATCACCCTTCGTGCTTTTACTCTCATCTTCACATCCATAGTACGGCATGATCCTTCGTACATGGTTCAATAACAAGGCACGCCATGATCCTTCGTGCATAATCAATAAAACATGGCACGGCATTAACCTTCGTGCATAAATAATAAAACATGGCACGACATCACCCTTCGTGCATTATCACTCTTCCTCACCCAAATAACAATCACGGTTAAGGGCAGAGAAAGAAAACAACAAATCATGAACCGTCCCGACAAAGGACACAATAATCATTTCAACAAAGTCCCTGCAAGGGCAATCAATATCTCACTTCACAACAAGTCCCGACAAGGGAGAACAATAACAATTCTACAACTCGGCAAGGGTTCAACAATTTATCTGCAAAATATCTCACAACAAATATCAACAACGACTCACGGTCATGCTAGACGCCAGTGTATGGATGCTCATCACCACAGCCCATACACCGCACTCGATCACATAGCACATAATCCTATTCCCTCAAGCTAGGATAGAACAAACACTTACCTCGAATGTTTATGAACAATTCAATCCATGGCAACGCCTTTTCCTTTCAAATTTGGCTCCAATCCAATCGTATATATACACAATTGATTTAATATCATCAATTCTACTCAACAAACTAATTCTTAAGACCAATTACAACTTTTACAACATTCTGCCCGGAATAGTGAATTTCAACCCCGGGCCCACATGGTCGGAACTCGGGGTTAGGACCAAAATCCGGTTACCCATCCCCCACGAGTTCATGTATATGATTTGTTTCAAAATCGGACCTCAATTCGAGGTCCAATTCCCCAATTTATGAAAAACCCTATATTCTAACAAAAACAAGAAATTCTACCATGAAAACCTTTGATTTCTATTGAAAAACATGTTTAATGATGTTAGGAATTGAAAGAATTGAGTAAAAAGTGACTTACAATTGTTTTGATGAAGAAGGAATCCGTGAAGAATCGCAAATGGGTGTTTTTGTTTTGTAAAAAGTGAAGAAATGAACTGAAAATCGTGTTTTACAGGTCTCTGTGTTCGCATTTGCGAACATGGGTTCGCAATTGCGAACCCCGACCAATTTCCGGAGTTTGAAAAATAAGCTAAGGCTGGGAAGTTCGCATTTGCGAACTTTTGTTCGCATTTGCGAAGCCAAGGCAAATCTGGGGGCTTCGCATTTGCGAACATATGTTCGCATTTGCGAACCAGGCTGGCCTCCAGGGTCTTTCGCATTTGCGAACATATGTTCGCATTTGCGAACAAGGCTGGGCTGAGGGACCTTCGCATTTGCGAAGAATTCTTCGCATTTGCGAAGCATGCCTTTTCACTGGAGGCCTCGCAATTGCGAGGTTTGGTTCGCAATTGCGAACCCAAACGGTCCTGGGCACCCTTCGCATTTGCGACCAAGGGTTCGCATTTGCGAACCCTGCCTTGACCTGCCACCTTCGCAATTGCGAGAAATACTTCGCAATTGCGAAGACAACAGCTGGGTGAAAAACCAGCAGTGCAAAAATTCAGAATTTAATCCAACGGCCTATCAAATCTTTACCCGAGCCCCCCGGGCTCCAAACCAAACATGTACACAACCTCAAAAACACATTATGAACTTGTTCGTGCGATCACATCGCCAATATAACATCGTTTTCATCAAATCAAGCCTCAAATTCATGATTTTCATAATTTTGGTTTTCAAAACTTTCAAACTTGGAACTCAAGGTCCAAAACATCTCAAACGACATCCGAATGTCACCAAACTTTACGGAAATCACATATATAATATTTAAGACTTGTACCGGGCGTCGGAACCAAAATACGAGCCCGATACCAAGGTCAATTAATTCATTTCCTTTAACAATTACATCGAAAACAATTTCATAGAAAAATTCATAACTTGGGCTCTAGGCCTCAGAATTCGACTCCGGACGCATGTCCAAGTCCCATATTTTCCTACGGACCTCTCGGGACCATCCAATCTCGGGTCCGGATCCGTTTACCAAAAATGTTGATCGAAGTCAACCATATCAATATTAATATCATTTTTATCCAAATTTCTCATAGAATTCATATTTTCTATCACAAAATCTTTCCGGCTACATGCTCGGATTGTGCACGTAAATCGAGGCAACATGGAATGAGGTTTTCAAGGCCTCGGAAGCTCGAAATGATTAATAAAATAAGTGATGACCCTTTGGGTCGTCACGCTTGAGTGCTGAGATCTCCATCTTTTGGCACTATTAACTTTGAAATGTTCCAAGTCATAGTAAAATCAGTAGTTTAATTATGCTTAAGTCTTTGAGCCACTTGAATATAGGTACTCGAGTTGTACAATTGGGTAATTAGACTGTGTAACCATTGCTCGTGTAGTTAGTTAGTTTTAAAGGAACAAAAGTTTGGATTTGAGTGAGTTTAAAAAAGGGAAACAATAATATAACAACTCAATTAGAACCAGACTTGCAATCTCAAATGAGTTAGTTCATAGTAAAATCGGTAGTATAATAGTGTAACTGTAATTAATTCGTCTTATCCTTAAATAATCCTTATGTTTTCTCACACATGTATATATAGTTAAGTCACCTTTAGTCTCATCTAGTAAGTAATTCAATGATTAGTGTAAATTCATTAGTAGGGATCAAAGATAGAATAGTCTTTTAGTTTAATCCTTATGTACAGCAGATGGTTGTGATTCAGAATTAATATTGACAATTTGTGTACTGACTTCCATTTTTCTGATAAATAAAAACGTTCTAATTTCATTCTTATCTTGTGTATTCGTTTACTTACATTTCTGCTTTAGTTATTTTAAATGAGTCTGGGCATGATAAGTAGCGTGGGCCTGGACTATGTTCTCGTATGTCTACTGGGATGGCAAGTGAAAGCCCAGGTTAGATCTGGGTTTCTAAAAACCTGGATGTGTTTGTAACACATTAAAGCTCATTTCGGATATCTAGGCCCAATAACAACAGAAATAATATGGGCCTGGAATATTTAGTACCAAAATGATTAAGGAAAGAACATATATAGAAAATGTAGTTAAAGCAATAGATCGAGACTCTAAAAATATAATTGGGACGAGCCTCGCACAACACTAAATAGTGGGGCCCCCTTTAGTAATGAAATAATTTATTTAATAGACCCGGGAAGGCTACTAGCAAACTCCATAGCCTCACCCAAAATAATTAAAAGCCGATAGACTCTATTAGGCACGACTTAATATACCTTCCTTATGAACGAGTGTGCACTTGGTGCAACTCAAATCCTAAATCCCGGCAAAGCCGAAATGTACCAAAAGTCACAGGCGTACTGGTTACGGTGTGACTCGAGGTGTGTTATCGCGATGTCGCAATTTTGTAAAATATTAAAGTAAAAGTACATACGTATTGTTAAAATCCATAACAAGTCAAATAAGTTTGAGAATGACGGTTGAGCGACCGTGTTAAAACCATGGAATCCGGGAATGCCTAACACCTTCTCCCGGGTTAACAGAGTTCCTTATCCAGGTCTTTGTTTCGCGGACTGTAATAACGGAGTCAACTTCCTCGGATTTGGGATTAACCAGTGACTTGGGACACCATTATCTTCCCAAGTGGCTACTCTAAAAATTAAACAAAAATCCCGAACCAATTGTCCTTTAAGTGGAAAAACTCCTTCCTCTTTGCTATTATATCCGTCTCGGGTTTTGGTGGTTTATTTTGTTGTCATTTTTGTTATCCGCGTTATTTCAGGGTTGTAATCTAGATATTGTTTTGTGACTCAAACCCTCTATCTTTTCACTTTGCCTTGTCTGTTTAGTTGTACTAGCTTGTTTAGTGATGTCTAGGTTTGCTTGCTTGTTCTGTTGCTTAAACCCTTTTACCGCCAGTCAAATACAATTCCATGTTTTCTATTATTTCTAGTCATTTCTGTTTAGTTTTCTTCTACTCTTATAGTTCTTTTCGTGCTGTTTCTGGTGACATGACATGCATGCGTAATTCTCAGCCTGAGCTCAAAAGTTAGTTTAGTCATGAAGTAGTGA
The DNA here is from genome assembly GCA_032618575.1 of Nicotiana noctiflora. Classification (NCBI taxonomy): domain Eukaryota; kingdom Viridiplantae; phylum Streptophyta; class Magnoliopsida; order Solanales; family Solanaceae; genus Nicotiana; species Nicotiana noctiflora. The sequence continues at coordinate 104,634 of JASVEL010008348.1, read as the reverse complement.
AATAATGTTGAAAGTGATAGGGGCAATTGAGAGAAATAAGAATAGATTTGGATATTTTGAGATTATTTAAAACCCGAACCATGTGAAACTAGGGCATATAGAACATAATGAAGCCCTAAAGGCAAGTTTTCCAAATTGTCAGGATCTGTTCGTGGTAAGGAAGGTGATAGTGTTGTCCAATGGTGCTTTGTATTCAACAGATATAGAAGGTGGATGTATGGATATGGTTACCGAGTCTGGTACAATCAAAAGATGTTGCGAATGTTTTCTGTGGTTTGTTTAACTATGTTATTTATGCTTGGCATGTTTTGAAGATTGGAATGACGAAGACATTTTGTTCTGCTATCTAAACACTCTATCCTTTGTTACCCCCTTTGAGCCTTGTTTATTTTCTTTCATATCCCTTTTTCGGAAAGACCAGAAATACAAGCGTAAAAGATAAGTTGAGGAAAAAGAGAAATTAAACAATGAAAAGAGAGAGAAGAAAAGGAAGAAGAAAAGAAAAGGAAAAAAGAGAAAAAGAAAAAAAAACAACAAACAGAAGAAAAGAAAAAAAGGAAAAAAAGAAAGAAATGAGCAACAACAAAAGTAGTTCCTGAACTACATTTGACTTAATCCGGAAAAGGTACGTAGGTAGCCTCTCTCTAAGGTTCATTCATACCAAAATAAAAGTTCAAAAGTCCCCAAGAAAGAAACTGGGGCAAAAGTTGTGGTTGTTGTGGGAAATCTGATTCCGAAAATTGTAATTTTGAACAATGTTGAATTATGTTGAGCCTTTGATACCCTTATCTACTAACCGGCTCAAGACTCATGAGGCCTAGTAAACCTAGGCTTTGATACCAACTTGTCACGACCCCAAATCCGGTCGTGATGGCGCCCAGCACATTACTAAGCCAGCCTGACCAATCAATATCAACCACGGAGCTTGAAGCTCACTTTAGCCCATTTAGGCATATTAATTCACGAAATAACAGCGATACATATAACGAAAATAGGGAACCAAGTCCCACAATACATTAACTCCCATAGACCAAGGGTCAAGAGTCATGAGCCTCTACTGAACATGAGTGTATAAAGGTTTACAAGATACCAAGTGCGGAAAGAAAAGTCAATACAAAATCAAGACAGTAAGAAGGAATATCGGGTCCTGCGGACTCTGCAGCTACCTCGTATATCCCACAGATGTCGCCTCGCACAGCTACTGGATCACTGCTGAGAGGTACTTGGATCCGCACACAAGGTGCGGGGAGTAAAATGAGTACCGCCGGACTCGGTGGTAATAAACAAGGGTAAGACAGCGCAGATAAGAAATCCGCAATAAAGCACTATGTAAAGCTATAATCAGCTACCCTGTCACAGAATCAATATTCACTGTACCTGTACCAACAAATACCAATAAATAGCATAACAACTAGCAGATGTAGCTAAATGCAATGCAATGCATGATATGGCCGCTACGGCGCGTAGCCCGACTCCAATTTTGGGTACCCGTGCTCACTGTGGGGGTTCAGACTCCGGAGGGGCTCCTACAGCCCAAGCACATCTCATAGAGATTTACTGCGGCGTGCAGTCCGATCCAACATATATCTCGCTGCGGCGCGCAGCCCGATCCACTACTAGTCAGCTAATATGCAGATACAGCCTCGCAGGCTCAAAAGTAGTTTTTGAAAACTCTTTTATCATTTTTCAGTTGGAAAACAATAATATCAAGTTCCAGAGATTGGAATTAGCATAATAACAGAAATAGCTGCGGACTAGTAGTAAACTAGCATGTCTATATGATAAGACAATGATAACGATCCTCGCGGGATCCAATAGCTGGCTCACAGCCCACAATATACTCAACCGTCCAAGAAGGAGGTTCAACGGCTCGAGAATAGCCAATAATACAATATCAACAGGTCGGACTAATATATAGTCTCCAGTTCATGATCGACCCCGCACTCTCAAGAGTGTGCGTGTCTCGCCGCTATACAACATCACAAAGTGGTATACCGGGGTTTCGAACCCGCTGGTCATCACCCACATCTATTACTCACCTCAATACGGCGCGACGACTACTCCGCAATGCCCTTGCCACGAGAATCAAGCTCCGCACGCGTAGAATCTGATCAAATACAGTAGAAACACAACAAATTAGGCCAATGGGACGACACCCAATCAATATAACTCAATTTACATCAAAATTCCCAAAGTTGTCAAAACCCGACTTTCGGTACACTTGTCGAAAAATTACAAAAGTCACATATTCGGAACCCTCATCTCGATACGAGTCTAAGCATATCAATTTTACCAAATTCGGACTCCATTTGGCCATTCAAGACCTTGATTTTCTAAAGTTCAAGCCTAGGGCTAAATCCTCCATAAATTACCCCAAATTCCTCCATTTTCATGACTAATCATAGTTTAAGTCCATAGTTGATTACCTGATGATTTCCCTTGAATTTCTCTTCAAAATCGCCCAAATCGCCTCTAAAGCCGAGACCCAAATGTGTGAAATGTTTCTGAAATTTTCTAACTTCTGATACAATTAATTCACTGCGATTTTCGCTTCTGCGGACCATTTTCCGCCCCTGCGGAACCGCTTCTGCGACCTTTTGGTCGCTTCTGCGAACCCAGGCCCTTTTGGCCATTTTCGCACCAGCGATCCATGGACCGCTCCTACGCGTCCGCTTCTGCGGATTTTCATCCGCTCCTGCGGTCCTTTCCACCTCTGCCATCAAGAGTCCGCTCCTGCGGACTCGCCTACGCGATGAAGAGTCCGCTTCTGCGGACCTCCCCATGACGCCTCAGGACCGCTTCTGCGATCGTCCACTCGCTCCAGCGAAGCCGCTCCTGCGGGCCAGGCTCTGCTTCAGCGGTCTATCCCGCTTCTGCGGACTCGCTCCTGCGCTCCCATTTTCGCAGGAGCGAAAACAACAGAACAGATTCAAAAACCTGCAATTTTTCACATTTCCTCCCGTTTAACCATCCGAAAACACCCCGAGGCCCCCGGGACCCCAACGAAAACCACCAACATACCCCAAAACACGATACGAACTTGTTCAAATCATAAAAACACCATCCTAAACATTAAAATCACCAATTACACACGGATTCAAGCCTAAATTCCTTCAAACATTCCGAATTACACAATCAATCAAAAACCCAACTAAACAACGTCCGAATGACCTAAAATTTTGTAGGCACATCCAAAATCACCTAACGGAGCTACTGCAACTGTCGGAATTCCATTCCGACCCCCGAATCAAAATTTCACCTACCGTTCGGATTTCGCCAAAATTCAACCTTAGCCAATTCAAGCCTATTTCTACACCGGGCCTCCAAATTCAATTCCGATCGCTCCCCTAAGTCACAAATCACCTTCCGGAACTAACCGAATCATCGAAATCCAATTCCGAGCCCTCTAACCAAATAGTCAACTTCGGGTTGACTTTCCTTATTCAAGTTTCCTTCACAAAGGCTATATGCCTCATGTTTCAATCCAATTCACTCCTAACTCACCCGATAGACTTTAACACCGATATAAACGCATAAAACATACAATTTCAAAAAATCCAATTTACGGTCCAAAAGAAGACCTTCTTATCAGTATTCGAGAGATGCCAAGTCAAGAGAGTAGAGGTGAATCATATCAGGGGCAACACTCTGGTCCAAACGAAGGAAATGAAGAATGAGAGAGTCTCGTGGATGAGAACCCTCACGGGTATCCCAAGGCAATAAAAGCTGAGAGAAATAAAAAATGAGAGATTTTTATGAGTGAAAACCTTCGCGGGCACCATAAGGCGATGGTAAGTTGAGAGAAAAGACCACAATGAGAGAGGCTTGATGGCGAAAACCTACGGGCACCACAAGTCGAATGAGGATTGAGAATCAAATTGGAAATCACCAGACAGAGATTGTGAAAGACGATAGAGTAGTGAAGCCCAGTTTCACAGTTTGGGGGTGTAATAGGGGCTGAACATCAGATTTGCCTAACAGGATAGGCCACAGGTGCACTTCAGGGCCATTAGAGTCGGTATCCACACCCCATAAGTTTCTACTTTGTTGTTTTCTTATTAGGAATCATCTTTTTCCATTGTCCTTCTACTATGTTCCTTTACTCTTGTTTACTTCCTCTTCACGAGTCTGTGTGGTCAAAACAAGTGAGAAATGACTTCAAAACACCAAGCTTTCCAATTAAACAAAACAGGATCTGGTGAACATATCAAACCGTCAAGTCAGGAAGAATAGCAGGCACACTGAGTTGGAAACAATCAACATGCTTTGGGATCCTTGTGAAATAGAAGGGCTTGGTATATGTCAATTCATGAATGATGTAACAAATAAAGGGTTTGGGAGAACATATCAAAGGTATTTCCTCTGATAAGCTTAATAAAAGTGTATTAAACTAGTGGCGAGCAAGACCTTCCAAGAAGAAGTCAAAGTTATCATGGCAAATGGGGGAGCTGTAGACCTCAAGGACTGGACCAGGGTTTAAGTCAAGAAAGAACAACATATATCTTGAGTGGGTGGCGATTGATGTTTTTTGGGATGTGTGTGAAATACAAGGGTATGGCATGTATCAATTTAGGAACAATGCAACAAATGGATGGTGTTAGGTGAACAGATCAAAGGTATTTTCGACGAAACATGAAAGGTTTTTTACATATCAATTCATGAACAATGAAACAAGACGGAGGGTGTTTGGTGAACGGATCAGAGATATTTTATGTGCTAGGGGTAACAAAGAAAGTGGTTAGTCAATAAACAAGCAATGTATTCAAGTGGGAATCATTTATTATGGAAAGTGAAGGAACAATAGATCTCGAGGCCAAGACCAGTGATTTAAACCAGGAAAAAACAACATACGCACTGAGTTGGTAAAAATCAATATGCTTGGGAGTCCATGTAAAACACAAAGATTAGGTAATTGTCGGTATGAGAGGTGCAACTAATAGATGGTATTGGGTATGAATAAGAAGAAGTAATTTTTGGGTTAAGGTTTACAAAGGAAATGGTTAGTCCAGGAACAAGAAGGGTCTTCGAACAGAATCAGCTATCGCGACAAACGAAGGAGCAACAGACCTCGAGGTCAAGGTCAGCGGTTTAAGTTAAGAAAGAGCAGCATACATACGCAGTTCGATCAAAAATGAAAATCCAATGAGTCTAGGGGATAAAGCAAGCAACCAGCAATCGATCCAAACAAGCAATGCAATAATAGAGGATTGGATAGCAATGAACCAAATAACACAGCAATAGCAAGCAGGAATCAGCAAAGTAACGGAAACCCAGATCAAACTCGAGCAGAAGAACCCAACAATCAACAGAAATCAGCGAATTCAAGGCCGAACCAGTGGTTAAGTCAATAAAGAACATCATATACATGAAGTGGGGACAATAGACATGTTGTGGGATTCATATGAAACTTAAGGATTGGGGAGATGACAGTTCATGCAATACAACAAATGGAGGATATCGTGTCATGTTCAAAGTTCAAGGACACAAACTAACTACCACATTGTAAATTCACAAGTTTTCTTTGATTGAAACAGGAACAAAGTAGTGCAATAAAGTTTGTTCACAATAAAGGAAAAAAAAGAAAGAAAAAGAAAAGAAAGAAGAGGAGAGCCGCCAAAAGGGAAGTTTATCAATTCTTTGCCTTTCCTGTCTTGCTAGTGTGCATAAAATATTGCCATTGCTTTTACATTTTTTCTCCTAAGAAAGAAAACCTAGTCTGATGAACCTTCTCCTTGGATCTAAATCTTATTCTGATGAGTCTCTCTCCGAAGATAGAAAACCTAGTCTGATGAATCTTCTTCTGGATCTAAATCTCAGTCTGATGAATCATGCTCCTAGGATAATAGGATTAAAAATCTCAGTCGGGTGAAACTTTCTCCTAAGATAACAAGATAGAAGACCTAGTCTGATGAATCTTCTCCTAGGATGAAAATTTTAGTCGATGAGTCTTTATCCTAAGATAACAAAGACCCAGTCTGATGAATCTTTCTTCTAAGATAACAACAATGGACCTAGTCTAATGAACCTTCTCTTAGGGTCAACATCTTAGTCTGATGAGTCTTTCTCCTAAGATAGAAAACCTAGTCTGATGAATTTTATCCTAGGATCAAAATTCTAGTCTGATGAATCTCTCTCATAAGATAGAAAACCTAGTCTGATGAACTTTCTCCTAGGATCAAAATCTTAGTCTGATGAATCTTTCTCCTAAGATAGAAGACTTGATTTGATGAAGTTGCTGGTCAATTATCCTTGGTGTTACTCACAAGATCGTACATTCCAGTAAAGTATTTAGTTTTACTCTCATTATTGCATCAATAGCTTACGTTATTTACATTCTTCTATCACATCACAAATCCTCCCAGTCATCAAACTGGGGCAGAAAATTTTCTTTGTTTGTCTATTTTGTTGAAGTCAAGCGCCCATCTAGAGAACAAAAGAATACATTTCAAGTTCAGCAATCAGGTGCCCACTTAGAGAACAAGGGAATACATTTCAAGTTCATCAATCAGGCGCCCACCTGGAGAACAAGGGAATACATTTCAAGTTTCATCAATCAGGCGCCAACCTGGAGAACAAGGGAATAGTTTTCAAGATCAGCAATCAGGCGCCCACATGGAGAAAAAAGGAAGTACAATTCAAATTCTAGCTTTTGATCTTTAATATTTGATAGCATGCTATACCCAGTCACCAAACTGGGGCAGACAATTTTCTTTATTTGTCTATTTTGTTGAAGTTAGGCGCCCACCTAGAGAACAAAGGAATACATTTCAAGTTCAGCAGTCAAGCGCCCACCTGGAGAACAAGGGAATAAAATTCAAGTTCAGCAGTCAGTCGACCACCTGGAGAACAAGGAAATACTTCTCAAGTTCAGAAGTCAGGCGCTTACCTGGAAAACAAGGGAAGTACAATTCAAAGTTCAGCTTTCAAGTTTGATATTTGATAACATGATGTGCCCAGCCACCAAACTGGGGTAGAAAATTTTCTTTGTTTGTCTATTTTGTTAAAATCAGGAGCCCACATGGAGAACAAGGAAATACTTTTCAAGTTCAGCAATCGGGAGCCCGTCTGGAGAACAAGGGAATACTTTTCAAGTGTCAGCAATCGGGAGCTCGCCTGGAGAATAGAGGCGTATATTTCAAATTTCAGCAGTCAAGCATCACTCGGAGGAATGGTAAAGCATCTCCGATCACAATGCAAGGCAACAATGCAAGAATTCCAGTGGAAGAATACAAGTTCAAGGCAACACAAGAGCAAGTTTGAAGACACAGATATGACCCTTTTTTACAGTTCATAGACCATAATTTAGTCTAGCTTCTTATTTTCTTTTATCATGGTGTAATAAGGAGGTCGGCGAGCAGTAGCCGCAACAACATCGACAGTAACAGCAAGATCACAATCCCTTGGTAGTCCCAGCTACCGAAACTTCCCGAACTACATTGACCTGATTCCTTTTTAGCTAGGGATATGTAGGAAACCTTTTTAAGCAAAGGTTCGGTCAAATTTTTGAAAAACACTTCACAACGGAATACTCGAACGGGCAAAAATCGCTCATATTCACTTATCTTTGCACGAAAACTCTTCGTGTTTTCGAGCAAAGAGGTGCAGATGTGAGCACGTGATTTTTGCCCTATATATGAGTTATTCCCATAAAATTCAAACAAAATGATTTTTCTCTATTTTTACAATTTTTTGTGCATTTTTGTGTCATTTCTGATAATTGCTGCATTTTATTAAGTAGGTATTAATTCGTTTTAAAAATATAAAAAAAATACACTTGACATTTGCATTTATGATCTAATTTCATATTATATGATTATTTAGTGGTTAAGTTATTTTTAGAAAACAAAAAAGAAAATAACAAATATAGTCAACTTTTGTATTTTTAATCGTTAATTGTTAAATTTGTCACGAAATAGATTTTGAACCATTTTAGGAATTAACTAGCTTAATTTTGGAAATAAATTAGGTTTCATTTTAATTTTTTGCATTTTAATAAAATAAAGAAAAATACAAATGAAGTAGAAAAATAAATAAAATGAGATGAGCCTCGCCAAACAAAATACACAAATTGCGGGGCCCTCATTAAAAGATTATAATAAAATACCTAGCATTCGAGGCGTGCCGTTTAGGGAATTTCACGGTTTCCCCAAAGATAATAATGCTTTAGATGCTTTAGGCCCGTTTTTAATAATTTTTCCTTCTTAAATACGGGTGCACATTTATGTGACCCCTATCCAAATCTCAACGAAGTCTAAATATGTCAAAAAATTGCGGGTGCATTTATGTGACGCGATTGAAGACATATTTTCACAACGTTACGATTCTCTTAAAATAATAATAATAAAAGCGATTAAAAGGTAAAAAGTACATAGGTTACTAAAATCAAATAAATAAGCCAAATATGACAATTGAGCGACCGTGCTAGAACCATGGAACTCGGAATTGCCTAAACACCTTCTCCTAGGTTAACAGAATTCTTTACTCGGATTTCTGGATTGCAGATTATTAAACAGAGTCAATAATTTTCTCGATTCGGGATTCTAAACCGGTAATTTGGGACACCATAAATCTCCCAAGTGAGACTCTGAATTTTAATAACGAATCCCGTTTCGATTGTCCTTTAATTAGAAAAACTCCTTTATTGCGGGTGTAGTGAAAAAGGAGGTGTGACACTCACCTATCAATCGAAAATCACCAAAATACTAACTTCACCAATTGAAGCCTAATTCTACACCGGACCTCCAAAATCACTTCTGGACCATACTCCTAAGTCACAAATCATCCCCCGAAGCTGACCGAACCATCAAAAATCATATCCGAGCCCTCTAACACATAAGTCAACATCCGGTTGACTTTTCCAAACTATGTTTTTCTTAAAGAGACTAAGATTCTCATTTCCTACCAAAACTTCTCCAAACCAACTCGATCACACAAGACATGGGTAATGAAGCATAAAGAAGCAAAAAATGGGGGAAACGAAGCAGTAACTCATAAGACGATGGGCCGGGTCGTCTCATCCTCATTAACATAAACCAATGCTCGTCATTGAGCAAGTCAAGAAACATACTTGAAGCCTTAAACAAGTGAGGATATCTGCTCCGCATTTCCAGCTCGGTCTCCCAGGTAGCCTCTTCCAAGGGCCGCCCCCTCAACTGCACCTTCACTAAAGCTATATCCTTTGATATCATCTTTTGGAACCTGACGCTCCAAAATGGGTGTTGGCTCTACATCATAGGTCAAATCACCCTCCAACTAAATCGTACTGAAATCCAGAACATGGGAGGGGTCCCCATTATACTTTTGAAGCACAGAAACATGGAAAACTGGATTCACACTCGACAAGCTGGGTGGAAAATCAAGCTCATAAGCCACTACTCCAATCCTCCTAAGTACCTCAAAAGGCCCAATGAACCGCGGACTCAGCTTCCCTTTCTTCCCAAGCCACATAACACCCTTCATGGGCGAAATATTTAGCAAGACCTTAGAAACAAGTCCCATGGCCTTCAAAAATCAATAACACAAGCGCATAGCATATCCTTCACTATCAGAATGGTGCGCTCGGATTGCCCGTCCATCCGAGGGTGAAAAGCTATGCTCAACTACACCTGAGTACCCAACTCTCGCTGAACAGAATTCCAAAAATGGGAAGTAAACTAAATGCCCCGATCTGATATAATGGAGACCGGGACACCATGCAACCGAACCACCTCCCGAATATAAATCTCTGCCAGCCGCTCTGAAGAATAAGTAGTACAAATAGGAATGAAGTGCGCGGACTAGGTCAGCCTGTCTACAATCACCCAAATAGCATCAAATTTCTTTAAAGTCCATGGGAGTCCGACAACAAAATCCATAGTGATCCTCTCCCACTTCCACTCAGGATTAATCATCTACTGCTGCAAGACTCCCAGTCTTTGATACTCATATTTCAGCTACTAATAATTGAGACACCAAGCTACAAACTCCACAATATCTCTCTTCATCCTCTGCCACAAATAGTACTGTCTAAGATCCTGATACATCTTCGTGACACCCGGATGAATGGAATACCATGAGCTATGGGCCTCCTCCAATATCAACTCATGAAGCCCATCCATATTGGACACACATATCCGACCCTGCATCCGCAACACACCATCACTATCAATAGTGACATCTCTGGCATCATCATGCTGTACTCTGTCCTTAAGGACAAGTAAGTGTAGATCGTCATATTGGCACTCTCGAATGCGGTCATATAAAGATAACCGAGCTACCATGCAAGCCATCACCCAACTGGGCTCAGAAATATCCAGCCTCACCTTCCGATTAGCCAAGACCTGAAAATCAAATGCAAGATGGCTCTCTCCAACTGGAATATATGCCAAAATCCCCATACACGCGGCTTTTCAGCTCAAAGCATTGCCCACTACATTGGCCTTTCCCGGATGATACAATATAGTGATGTCATAATCCTTAAGCAACTCTAACCTACTACGCTACCTCAATGACATCAAAATCACCATGAGCAATATGAAGACGGTGATGATTAGTGAATACCTCACAAGATATGCCATAAAAGTAATGCCTCCAAGTCTTTAACGCGTGAACTATGGAAGCCAACTCCAAATCATAAACGGGGTAGTTCTTCTCATGGGTCTTCAACTAATGAGAAGCATAATAAATAATCTACCCTCCTACATCAACAAGAAATAATATACTGTATCCTTACAATATATGGTATATGAACCTAAAGCTTATGGCAAGAACAATACTAGAGTTGTGGTCAAAGTTGCTTCTGAATGCTCTCCTCACACTCGTCCGACCATACAAATTAAGCACCCTTCTGAGTCAACTTGGTCAATAACGATGCGATAGATGAGAATCCCTGAACAAATTGGCGATAATAGCCTGCCAAACCATGAAAAATACTAATCTGTGTGGCTGAGGACGGTCTGGGCCAACTCTGAACAGCCTCTATCTTCTTTGGATCGACCTAAATACCCTCACTAGACACCACGTGTAAGGCCCCGTACTCTCCAACTGGAATATATGCCAAAATCCCCATACACGCGGCTTTTCAGCTCAAAGCATTGCCCACTACATTGGCCTTTCCCGGATGATACAATATAGTGATGTCATAATCCTTAAGCAACTCTAACCTACTACGCTACCTCAATGACATCAAAATCACCATGAGCAATATAAATAGACCAACTCGGGTCTCCAGACCCCCAATAGTCACTACACTAACTGCTACACACGATCTTCAATAACAATATCGCCCACCGGGGTAGATACATTACCACGCAATGCAAGAAACTCTTGGGGCGTACCTAAATGGTGAGCAAAATATCAAAATGCATAAGAGTATGTAGAACCAAGATCAAATAATACAGAGGCATCTCTGTGGGAACAATAACAATACGTGTAATGACAGCATCTGAAGCAATGGCATCTGGCCTGCCTGGAATAGCATAGAAACGAGCCTGGCCACCGCGTGATCGACCTTCCCCTCAGGGGCGATTCCTAGCTGCCTAACCTCCACCCCTATATGGACGGGCGTGTGGTAAAGTAACTGGAGCAGAAGTCAAGGGATGACCTCTTTGGTGAGATGATCTAGCAATACAACGGGACACTGCCACCTGATATGCCCAAACTCTCCGCACTCATAACAACTCCCAGGTGCTGGGGAAGGGGACAAAAGGGAACCCCTCACACCAGGGTGAGCAGTAGAATGGAACCTTGAGTTGACGGGGCACGAGATAAGCTCTAAGCTGGGAGGGCTCTGAGTGAAGGCTGGTCCTAATGAGGCCCATGATAACCACGACATGAAGATTCCCCATGATATACTGGAGGAACCGACTGACCAGGCCTGAAAGAACGACCTCTACGATATTGGAACTAGCCCCTCGAAAGAGCACCAATGTAACTGCTCGAACCTCGAGGCCTCTTGGCCTTTCTCTCCTCTCAATCTTGATGGCGAACCGTCTCAATCTCTCGAGCTATATCAACCACCTCTTTGAATGTAGCACCCAATGCACTCTTTCTAGTTATAAGAATATAGAGATGGTAGTTAAGTCCATCAACAAATCTCCCGATCCACTCACGATCAGTCAGAACCATCCAAATGGCATGATGAGCCAACTCTAAAAACCTCATCTCATACTGGGACACGGTCATATCCCCCTGTCTCAACCACTCAAGCTGTCTACGCAGCTCCTCTCTAAGGTACTGTGGTACATACTTCTCGAAAACGAGAGTGGAGAACTCCTACCAAGTAAGGGGTGCTGCACCAACAGGCCTATGCCTCTCATATGCCTCCCACCAAGTGAAGACAACCCTATAAAACTGAAAGGTGGTGAATGCCACACCACTAGACTCAAGAATCCCCACTGTACTGAGCATACGCTAGCACTTATCCAGAAAACCCCGGGCATCCTCGCCCTCAACACCACTAAATGCTGGAGGCTGTAGCCTCTCAAACCTCTCTAACTGACGCTGCTCATCATCAGGCATAGCTGGAACCACATGAGCTGGGGCCGGTGCAACGGGTGCAGTCGATTGAGCTGGAGCTGCCTCAGGTGCCTATATACCCTGAACTACCGGCTCTGTGCGGGCAACGGGGGTCTGATTGTGTAATGACCCAATTGGTCATTTTAAGCTCTAGCATATTATTTACAGTTGGAAGTCATAAATAGATTCATTTCAGGTATATTGACTTGTGCGTATGGTCAGAGTTGAATTTCGGGAAATTCAGAGTCAAATTAGAAAGAAAATTTTCATTACGGTAGCCTTAAGTTGAAGAAAATGGCTAAGATTGAAATTTTGAATAAACGACCTCTGAATCAAGATCTGAAAGTTCCAACAGGTTCGTATGATGATTTCAGACTTGGCGTATGTCCGGATTTGGTTTTGGATAACCCATGAGCATTTCAGCGTATATTGTGAAAGTTAGTATTTTAGAAGAATTTCATAAATTTGGATTGGAAGGCATTTTAGTGTTATAGATGTTCCCCCATGTGAATAGTACCGAAATATTTTGGACAGATTTAAGGTCCAACAGTCCGGGTTCGGTCATTTTCTTAACTTCCAAGCTCGGATTTTGGGCGATTTTTAGCAAGAAATAATGGGAAATCTTGAGGTAAGTCACATGTGACATTTCTACTCCATAATATTGAATTATCATCGAATAATCCGACTAGATTATATGTTCTTGTAGCAAATTGAGGATTTAGGCCTAAGCATTTGAAAATAACGTTTGAAGATTTGAGGGGTCATTTGATCTAGGATTTTGGTAAATATGATATGTACGGACTCGTGGCAAGACGAGAAATCTCGTAATGTGAATTTTGTAATTTTTTGAGAAGTGGGCCCGAGGCTCGGTTTTTTTCTAGTATTGAGATTTTTGCTATTTCTCAACTATTTTCGATTGGGTATTGTTCCCTTATCATATTGTGATGTATTCACTCTAATTTTGGATAGATTCGACGTGCGTGGAGGCCGATTTGAGGTTCAAAGGCATCGCGGGCTAGAGATTTCACCTGTTCTAGGTGAGTAATTCTTGTAAATGATATCCTGAGGGTTTGAAACCCTGAATTTCACATTGTAATACTATATTGAGGCATGTCACACATTCCATAATGAGTGCGGTGTCATTTACTATTGGGGATTGTTACTTGGTCCATCTCGAGTGTTATTTCTACTATATTGGCGATTGAGACCCAAACTTTATTACTATGAATTGGGCTTGTTGCCATTGTTTGGGGCCTTGTGCTGACTTGTGAAACCCTTCGGGGATTGACATTATTGTTTTAGCATATTTTGCATATCATTGGTTTCAGTCCAAGGTTTTTAATACCGTTTTGCAAACTCAGCCATATTTCTAAGTTTTGAAAACTCAAATGATATTTTAAATGTTATTTCGGGCTGAGAACTAGTGTTTTATAAATGCCCAAGGCACTGATGATGTTCTTCTGGACTGATAATGGATGACGCGGGATGCGCGCCGTAGTAGTGATTTAAAGTAGTGGCAACAATGGCACTGTGTGATGTGACTTGAAACATTATGGGTGGCTCGGGCTGCGCGTTACAATAGTGATTTGAAACAGTGGTAACAATGGCACTGTATGATGTAAATGGGACAGGTAACAATGGCCGACCATGATTTGATTGATGCCACGAGATGGCTTGATACTGTGTTTGGGCTGTAGGAGCCCCTCCGGAGTCTGTACATACCCCTAGTGAGCGCCGTCGACGTTAAATGATTATGGGTGGCTCTGGCTGCGCACCGCAGTGGGTAGTGGAATGTACCATCATATGCTTTACATTGCACTCATGCATTTGTTCATATTTTACTACTTGTCACGATATTCAACACTCCTATTTATTTAGCATCCATGCTACTTCTTGTACTGCTTACCAGATACCCTGGTGTTAAATGTGAGTTAGGAGTGAGCTCGATGGGCTGAGTTATACCTTGTGAGTTGGGAGTAAGCCTGTGGGGATGATACTTTACTGAGAGGTTGATATTGAGACCGAAGGGCAGATTTCTGATTATTAATTATTTTCGCAACTATCGAAAGGATCATTTTTCAAAAGAGTCTTTAAACTGAGCTAAAATGTTTCTTTAAGAATTTCGTAGCTTCACTGAATTCTCAAAGGAATATTTTCACTACTTCTTTATAGCATGATGGTTTGTTTTACGTGATTTCTTGATGCTCGGTTATTATTTACTTTTGTTACTTACTGAGTTGGAGTACTCATTTTACTCCTTGCACCTCGTGTGCAGATGCAGGTATTTGTTCACCCGGTAGCGGGTTATTAGCTGATTGAAGGTATTACTATTGTAGCTGAGCAAGGTGACCACCATCATTCGCGGCACTAGACACTGTCTTTGGAATCTCAGAATTTAATCTTGTATATTATTGGCCCTGTAGTTGTGTTCAGGTTTTTCTTTAGATGCTCGTAACTTGTGACACCCTGGTCGGGTTATGTTCCGCTGTAAACCCTGGTTATTATTGTTGTTAAGTTGTATTTATCTATTATATTATGTTTAATGATTGTTAAAGAAATGATTTGGGTTAGTTGGCTGGCCTTGTCTTCACGAGAAGCGCCATCACGATCGGGTTAGGAAATTGCATCATGATAAGTTGGTATAAGAGTCTAGGTTACATAGGTCTCACGAGTCATGAGCATGTTTAGTAATGTCTCGTGGATCGGTACGGAGATGTCTTTATTTATCCTCGAGAGGCTGTAGAACCTTTAGGAAAACTTCGCATTCTTGAATTCTTATCGTGCGTTCTTGATTCATCTTGAAAAGTAACTCTTGAAATTCCTTCCACACATTCGCATGCACGCGTGAGCACTTAGTATCAGATGTGCCTTGATGGTTTGTGATTTCCTGATTGAGGGGCAAGACGTGATCTCTATGAGTTGATGTTGGGACAGTCTGAAGGACTTGAGACCGGATCTTTTCCTACGGCTTGAGCACCGAGGTGCTAACTGTGTGAGCAAGTGTTTTGAACTTATATGTACGGTATTGCCCCTATTAGTAGGAATGATGGCTGGGTAGCAATGTGATGGGTATATTAGTAATGTGAGAAGTTTCTATATGACTTGGAAGTGTCGAGGAAGATCTGCTGGATGATAGGTGAACTATTAAGTATATGATTTCCATTGTGATTAGAGGTGTAGCTCCGAGTTATGGGCGTGAAGAATCTTTTCAAGTCTCCTGTTTGAAGTGAACTAAATTTCACGTTACAGTATGAGTTTAGATTCAGGAAGACTAAGTGATTGTGTAATATGTATGACGGTGGAAGGTATACAAAAAATGTTAATTGGAGGCAAAACAGGTGGGTTATCTCATGCTGAATAATCTACGTATGTGTGTTCCTTATAATGTTGAGTAGATAGTTTCTTTCCTACTAATAGGGTGTATGGGTTGAGATTTGAATTTGACACTAATTGAGAAATTTGAGTTGATTGTCACGAGAATGAAGGTGATCTTAGTAGTGGAATTGAGGTATTTTAAGGTTTGTGTTACCTAAGCTTGTGAAGATTTCATGTTGAACTAGCTTTAGTAATATGACAATATTCTTGAGTTTGATCACCTTCGTGGCCTGGTTGAATTAGAGGAATTTAGTTCTGATAGCTTGATTAGGAAAAAATGGATTTCTAAGTGTTCTTGATGGTTTCTACCATGGTTTAAAATAGACACTTTCTACTGGTATGGGGAACGTGTTGTGTATTGTGAGTTCCTGTATATTTCTTCATTATTGATGGGGTACGAAGGTTTTGGAGCGAGAATCTGTTTAATGTGGGGGTTCCTACTGGTACTTGGTTGGTTTGAGTGGTTATGGTGATCGAGAATGGTGTTACGAGTATACGAGTTGTGTAGTATGTTATGCGATTATATCTAGGGTTATTGTTATGGCTTGACACAGTTTGTTCGGCCTTATACAATGTGTGTATGTGAGATTCGGGTCTTGAAAATAATTTTGGATGTTAGAAATTAGGCTACAAGGATTTGGGGTAAGGTTAAAGTAATATTTATTATTCACTACAATGGGTTTAATGTGTTTCAGAATAATTTGTTCTGACTTATTTTTATGAATTATATGCCCTACCGGTATGAGGGTTCGTATGTGCTACGAAAAGAAATGTTTACGAAATTTATTGAGAAGAAGAAAGAAAGGAAATTGAAAACTGTATTTGGCACAATGTGAAATATTTAAACCGGGCTACAAGCCGAGGTGGCATTAAATGTGACTCATTAATCCGCGTAAGTAATAATGAGGTCTTCGTACCTCACATTATGTTATCAGTATTGTGAAAATTTGAAATGAGGTGGTGGTTAATATGAGATTTATTGATAATGATAGAATTAGTTATGACCAACTATTAAGACCAGAAATGCTGTTATGATCATACAAATGATGCGTTTCATGTCAAAATATCATTGTGATAATGTCGAGCTTGTAATGCGGAGATTAGTGTTATTGATATACTTGTGGTACTTGTTGGGTTGTGGACATGTTGTTAGGAGTTGTTTTGGTATTACTCTGACAGGTGGATAGACCCAATTACATGGGAGACTCTGCCGAAATATTTAAAAAATCTGGGAGTTAGTCAAATTTTGGGGACATAAGAAAGTTGAAATGTTTGAAGAATATCTAAGATCTATATGAAGTCGTTCGGTTCATTTGGTTGTGGATTGTGGGGTGTTGTACGAGCTATGGTGATAGTTCTTGTGTGTTTTGAGAAGAAACGACTTATTGCGGGTCCAGGAAAGGCTATCAGCCTAGTTCATTGCGAATCGACCTGAAGTGGGTGAATGGATTTAAATTGGATTATGGGATTCATGTGAGTCAGATGTGTTCATTTCAGTATAGCACTCCTCAAGGAGGGGTGTTGGAATATCATATGTTGTTCCGTGTTCGTCAATTCATGTAATATTGTGATTCTGCCATGTGTGTTGTGAAACGGCTTGATAAATTCCTATTCTCTGGGGAAAAGTCCATATTAGTTGTGTGAGTTGAGCAGTCCATTCCTGAATCATTTCCTTATGTATCTTGTTCGCATTATGGCCTATTGGCACATTTTTGCATCATGTGCGACCGTTGGTTATTGTCTGTGGTGATTGGTTGTCTGAGCAGCTCGTACTAGGTGAGGTGAGACTATTGGTACGGGGGCCATTGCAGTGGGATTATGTGAGGTATATTGCAGGGCAGTTACCAGTATTTTGGGAAGTAATGAGGTGATGATTTTAGTAAAAATGGAGAGAATTAATGTTTGGTTAACTCTGCAATTGGTAAGAAATGTTTGCACATCTCCTCCGTTGGGGTTGTATTGTCAGCATTATAACAGAATGTATAAGTATATCATCATATGCATTGGGAGCATCAGAGTCGTGGAATTTTGGCTATTAAGGTTTACATAGTGTCATTATGGTTAGATGGTGAATTATGCGATGCATGGTGCTAATTCAACAAAGGTACGCAGTCCTATTCCGGTACCTCTTGTGGTAGTTGACACAATGTTTATATACAGGGAACAAGTCTGGTAGAGAATTTTAGGTGTTGGAATTGGGTTCTAAGCTTATTGTATGGATAAAACATGATATCTATAGATTTGATCAAACTAATATGTCCATATGAGTTGTGGTAGCACGGGAAGGTGAATAAGGTGTTAAACATTGATTTCACATAACTTAAGAGCAGGTCTTGGAACGTTCGAGGATAAGCGTCTATTTAAGAGGGGGAGAATGTAACGACCCAACCGGTCGTTTTGAGCTCTAGCGCCTCGTTCGGCAGTTGGAAGTCATGAATAACTTCATTTCAGGTATATAGACTTGTGCATATGGTCAGAGTTGAATTTCAGGAAATTCGAAGTCAAATTGGAAAGAAAATCTTCATTACGGTAGCCTTAAGTTGAAGAAAATGGCTATGATCAGAATTCTGAGTAAATGACCTCGGAATCAAGATCTGAAAGTTCCATCAAGTTCGTATGATGATTTCGTACATGGGCGTATGTCCGAATTTGGTTTTGGATAACCCGTGAGCATTTCGGCATATATTGTGAAAGTTAGTATTTTAGAAGAATTTTATAAATTTGGGTTGGAAGGCAGTTTAGTTTTATAGATGTCCGTTTGGGATTACGAGCCTGTGAATAGCTCCGTATGGTAATTCTGGAGTTGGGAGCGCGGTCGGAAGTGAATTCGTATGTCTAGAGGTCATTTTGAAGTCATTTGGCTAAATATAGAAATTTGAAGGTTTTTGAGAAAATTCGACCGGAAGTGGAAATTTGATATCGGGGTCGGAATGTGATTCTGAAAGTTGGGGCAAGTCCATAATATCGAATGTGACTTGTTTGCAAAATTTGAAGTCATTCGGATTAGTTTTGACGTGTTTCGGCATCAGATGTAAAAATTAGGAGTTTCAAAGTTCATAGGCTTGAATCCGAGGTGAATTTATTATTTTTGCGTTGTTTTTGGTGATTCAAAGGAACAACTAAGTTTATGTGATATTATGGGACTTGTTAGTATATTTTGTTGGGATCCCATGAGGCTCGGATAAGTTTTGGAAGTGTTTTTGGAAGATATTTGCCTTTTTGAGCATAAGCATGTAATGATGTAAAGGTTCATTTTTAGTTCTAGAGACCAAAATTTGATTTCGATACTTCCAGAATTTTGATAATGAAGTATAAGACTAAACTGGAAATTTTGATCTAATTTCATCAAGTCACAATTGATTTTTTGACGCGAAACATGAGTTAATTGTTTAACGAGCGAAATGGGTATTGAACTGGACAAATGAGCTCCGTCTAGAGTTTCGATTGAAGGGTTGTGTTCGTATTATTATTTGCAATTCCGAGTTTGTATGACATATTTAGAGTCATTTTAGTGAACCAAAACTGTTGCAATTTATTTGGGTAGCTATTGTGTTTTTTAGCAGCAGTGAACAGTACCCGTGTGGGTGAATAGTGACCACATGCGTGAACAGTACCCCCGCATGAACATTACCGAAATTTTCTGGACAGATTTAAGGTCTAGAAGTCCGGGTTTGGTCTTTTTTTTTTACTTCCAAGCTCAGATTTTGGGCGCTATTTAGCAAGAATTAATGGGAAATCTTGAGGTAAGTCACTTGTGATCATTTCTACTCGATAATATTGAATTATCATCGAATAATCCGACTAGATTACATGTTTTTTTGGAGTAAATTGAGGATTTAAGCCTTGGGTTTGAAAATAAGATTTGAAGATTTGAGGGGTCAATTGAAGTCCGATTTTGGGAAAATTGATATGTACGCACTCGTGGCTTGATGAGGAATCCGGTAATATGAGTTTTATAATTTTTTGAGATGGGAGCCCGGTGCTCAAATTTTTGTTAGTTCCAAGATTTTTGCTATTTCTCGATTGTTTTCGATTGGATATTATTCCCTTATCATATTGTGATGTATTCTCTCTAATTTTGGATAGATTCGACGCGCTTGGAGGCTGATTTGAGAAGAAAAGGCTTCGCGGGCTAGAGATTTCACCTATTCGAGGTGAGTAATGGTTGTAAATGATATCCTGAGGGTTTGAAACCTCGGATTTCATATCGTAATGCTATATTGAGGTGTGACACACATTCTATAATGAATGCATAGTCGTTTACTATTGGGGATTGTGACTTGGTCCATCCCGAGTGTTATTTCTACTATATTTGGAATTGAGACGCATACTTTATTGCTGTGAATTGGGCTTGTTGCCATTGTTTGGGGCCTTGTGCCGACTTGTGAACCCCTTCGGGGATTGACATTACTGTTTTAGCATATTTTGCATATCATTTGGTTTCAGTCCAAGGTTTTTAATACTATTTTGCAAACTCAATCATATTTCTAAGTTTTGAAAACTCAAATGATATTTTAAATGTTATTTCGGGCTGAGAACTACTATTTTATAAATGCCAAAGGGCTTATGATATTCTTCTGGACTGATTATTGGTGGCTCGGGTTGTGTGACGCAGCAGTGATTTAAAACAGTGGTAACAATGGCACCGTGTGATGTGACTTGAAACATTATGGGTGGCTCGGGCTGCGCGTTACAATAGTGATTTGAAACAGTGGTAACAATGGCACTGTATGATGTAAATGGGACAGGTAACAATGGCCGACCATGATTTGATTGATGCCACGAGATGGCTTGATATTGCGCTTGGGCTGTAGGAGCCCCTCCGGAGTCTGTACACACCGCTAGTGAGCGTCGTCGATGTTAAATGATTATGGGTGTCTCGGGCTGCGCACCGTAGTGGGTACTGGAATGTACCATCATATGCATTGCATTGCACCCATGCATTTGTTCCTATTGTACTACTTGTCGCGACGTTCAACACTCCAATTTCATTAGCATCCATGCTACTTCTTGTACTGCTTACCAGATACCCTGGTGTTAAATGTGAGTTGGGAGTGAGCCCAAGGGGCTGAGTTGTACCTTGTGAGTTGGGAGTGAGCCCGTGGGGATGATACTGTACTAAGAGGTTGATATTGAGCACGAGGGGAAAATTTCTTATTATTAATTATTTTCGCAACTATCGAAAGGATCATTTTTCAAAAGAGTCTTTAAACTGAGCTAAAATGTTTCTTTAAGAATTTCGTAGCTTCACTGAATTCTCAAAGGAATATTTTCACTACTTCTTTATAGCATGATGATATGTGATACGTGATTTCTTGCTGTTAAGTTATTATTTACTTTTATTAGTCACTGAGTTGGAGTATTCACTTTACTCCATACACCTCGTGTGTAGTTGCAGGTATTGATCACCCGGTAGAGGGATATTAGGTGATTCAAGGTATTACTATTGTAGCTGAGCAATGCGACCGCCAGCGTTCGCAGCACCAGACATTGTCTTTAAAATCTCAGAATTTAATCTTGTATATTATTGGCCCTGTAGTTGTGTTAGGTTTTTTCTTTAGATGCTCATGACTTGTGACACCCCGATCGGGCTATGTTGGGCTGTAAACCCTGGTTATTATTGTCGTTATGTTGTATTTATCTATTCATTTATGTTTAATAATTATTAAAGAAATGATTTGGGTTAGTTGGTTGGCCTTGTCTTCACGAGAGGTGCCATCACGACCGGGTTAGGCAATTGGGTCGTGACAGATTGCATCCCTCGGCCTGTGACGTAGTTGCTGCTGTGGTGGCTGAAACTGTCTGAGCCAAGCCAATGCAAACTGTCAAGATCTGTGCTGAGGCCTCTTGAAGACCCGGAATAACAATAGGCACAACTGGTGCCTGAACTGGTGCTGCTAGAGCCTGATCTTGAGCTGGGCAACAGGTGGATCAACAGGTGCTACCCCTGCTGCTCTACCTCTGCCACGACCGTATCTATGGCCTATAGTGTCCTCATTAGGTGGTATTGGTGGTCGTAGACCTCGTCCGATAGCGCGAGTCCTCACCATCTATAAGAGAATAGATTAAAGAGAAATTTAGTACTCGGATCAACAAGTTTGCACGACAAGAATTTCAAGAAGATGAAGTTTTTCCTAAATGTTCTATAGCCTGTCATGATATATACAGACGTCTCTGTAACGATCCGCAAGACTCTATGAAATCGGCTCATGACTCGCGAGACCTAGTAACCTAGGATCTATTACCAACTTGTCACAATCCCAATCCCGATCGTGATGGCGCCCAACACATCTAGGCAAGCCTGACCAGCTATCGCACCTCACCCCATTCCTTATAAAATTTATTACAAGCTAACGCAATTTAAATACCAATTTAGCATTTTAAAAGTCTGAAACATTAAGTTCAATATGCGGAAATCAAATACAATACTAATACATACCCAACCGATCATGTGTCACAAGTCAAGCGCCTATATCACAAGTCTGAACAACCTAATACAGAACATGTCAAGAAATGCGAGAAATAGTAAGATAGAAGGAGAAATCGTATCTACGAATGCCATGCAACTACCTCGATATCTTCAGCAAAATCTGATCAATGGGGGTACTCACACTTTGCCTACGGAATACCTGGATCTGCACTCAAGGTGCATGGAGTAATATGAGTACTCCGATCCAGTGAGTAATAAATATAAATAATAACTGAAAGCGTGAAAACACGTAAAGGCATAAAGTAGTTCTATATCAAAGCAGTAAAATCACTTAAGCAGTAACCCAGCGAATAAGTTAAATGAAATCTCTTCAAATCAGGTATAACAGGTAATTTAACAGGTAATAACAAGTAGAAATCGCCCCTCGGGCTCACTCTATAGACTTGGCCAATATAACTCTTATGACGACCCAAAGGGTCATCACTTGTTTTCTTAATCATTTTGAGCTTTTGAGGCCTTGAAACCACATTTATAATCACCTCAATTTGCGTGTGCAGTCCGGGCTCGAAGCTGGAAAATTTTTATGTTGAAAAATATGAATTATGTGAAAAATTTAAATAATTTTGATATTAATATTGATATGGTTGACTTTGGTCAACATTTTTGGTAAACGGACCCGGACCTATGATTTCACGGACTCAGAAAATCCGTAGAAAAATATGGAACTCAGGCCTATGCCCGAAATCAAAATCTGAGGTCTATAACCTCGTGATACTCTTTGACGGACAATAGTTGAAAAGAAGAAAGAAAGGAAACGAAAAACATCAGTGGCACAATGTGCAAATACTTGTGATTCGGAGTGGAGGGTGAGATCCTCAAATTTTTGTATAACGTGAAAATATTTTTTTAGACCGAGCTACAAGCTGCGATGGATATTATATGAGGACAAGGTCCTGGAAGTGAAACGTTTGTGTTTAAAATTTCCCCTTTCTGGAAATAAAAATCTAGTACTATATCCTAGATTTGAGCCATGCCTGTTAGGATTATTTGACAATCCTTGCATAGTTTCTATTCATATCTAGCCATTTCTATTTTGTAACCGTTGAGTTATAGACTTTGAGACGAGCACCAGGTAAGGATAAATATGACTCATTAATTCGGGAAAGTAATCATGAGGTTTTCATACCTCATTGTGAGTAAAGTGGGAGTTTTGGAATAAGATATTTGATAACATGGTTAATTGACAATGTTGTAATGTAAGAACAACTCTTATGGCCAGACTTCAGAGTCATGGATATGTACATACGTATGAGGTATTCGTGCCTTATTTAGACTTGTTCATTGTAGTCTTTATTGTTTCCATATTGACCTACTCCTGCAGTCAGGAGGAGCATGCACAGCATCTTAGAGTGACTTTGTAGACTCTGAAAGATAGGCAAGCTATATGCAAAATTTTCAAAGTGTGAATTTTGGCTAAGTTTAGTTGCATTCCTCGGTCATATTGTGACGGCATCAGGTATTCAGGTTGATCCAAAGAAGATTGAGGCAGTCAAGAACTAGCCTAGACCGACATCAACCACAAAAATTCGGAGTTTCTTGGGATTAACGGGTTATTATCGGCGATTCGTGGAGGAGTTTTCACCTATTGCAACCCCACTGACCAGATTGACACAGAAAGGTGTTCAATTTGAATGGTCGGATGAATGTGAGGCGAGCTTTCAAAAGCTCAAAACAGCCTTGACCACAGCACCGGTATTGGTTTTACCCACAGGTACGGGACCTTATACTGGTTATTGTGATGATTCCCGTATTGGGCTTGGTGCATTGTTAATGCAGGATGGCAAGGTTATTGCCTACGCTTCGAGGCAGTTGAAGATTCATGAAAAAGAACTATCCAGTTCATGATCTAGAATTGGCGGCGATTATTCACGCCTTGAAGATCTGGATGCATTATTTGTATGGTGTAGCATGTGAAGTATACACCGATCATATGAGTCTTCAGTATTTGTTTAAACAGAAAGAGTTGAATGTGAGACAGAGAAGGTGGCTAGAATTGCTGAAATATTATGATGTCACCATTTTATATCATCCAGGAAAAGCAAACGTGGTGGCCGACGCTTTGAGTAGGAAGTCAGCCAGTATGGGCAGTCTTGCTTATATTCCAGTCAATCAGAGACCACTTGCTTTGGATGTTTAGTCCTTGGCCAACCGATTTGTGAGGTTGGATATTTCCGAGCCTAGTCGAGTACTAGCTTGCACAATCGCCCGCTCTTCATTATTGGAGCGTATCCGCGATCAACAATATAATGATTCTTATTTATGTGACCTTAGAGACACGGTTCAGCGAGGGGGTGCTAAACAGGTCACCTTAGATGCTGATGGGATCCTGAGGATGTAAGGGCGCATTGGTGTGCCAAATGTTGATGGGCTTAGAGAATTGATTCTAGAAGAAGCTCATAGTTCGCGGTATTATAGCCATTCAGGCGCAACGAAAATGTATCAATATTTGCGGCAACATTATTGGTGGCGCAGAATGAAAAATGATATTGTGACATATGTGGCACGGTGTCTTAATTGTCAGTAGGTTAAGTATGTACATCAGAGACCTGGCGGTTTATTTCAGAGAATAGAACTTCCTGAATGGAAGTGGGAGCGAATCATGATGCATTTCGTTTCTGGACTTCCGAAGACTCGGAAGAACTTTGATGCTGTTTGGGTGATTGTTGATAGGCTGACCAAGTCAGCTCATTTTGTTGCTATTGGCACTACCTATTCATCCGAGAGGTTAGCTGAGATTTATATCAAAGAGATCGTTCGTCTTCATGGCGTGCCAATCTCTATTATTTCAGATCGAGGTGCACAGTTTACCTCACATTTCTGGAAGGCGGTTCAACGAGAGTTGGGCACACAAGTTCAGCTAAGTACAGCCTTTCATCCCCAGATGGATGGTCAGTCCGAGAGGACTATTCAGATACTGGAAGATATGCTTCGGGCGTGTGTTATTGATTTTGGAGGTTCGTGGGATCAATTCCTGCCTGTGGCAGAGTTTGTTTATAATAATAGCTATCAATCGAGCATTCAGATGGCTCCTTATGAGGCCTTGTATGGTAGGCGGTGTTGTTCTCCGGTTGGATGGTTTGAACCGGGAAAAGCTCGGTTGTTGGGTACAGATTTAGTTTAGGAGGCCTTGGATAAGGTCAAGACTATCCAGGAGAGATTGCGTTCAGCTCAGTCCAGACAGAAGACTTATGCGGATCGTAAGGTTCAGATATAGCTTTCATGGTTGGGGAGCGAGTATTGCTCCGAGTGTCGCCTATGAAGAGCGTGATGAGATTTGGAAAAAAGGGCAAACGTAGCCCTAGGTTTATTGGCCCATTCTAGATTCTTGATCGTGTGGGAGAGGTGGCATATAAGCTTGCCTTGGCACCTAGCTTATCAGTTGTACATCCAGTGTTTCATGTGTCCATGCTTCGAAAATATCACGGCGATCCATCGCACGTGTTAGATTTTAGCACTGTCCAATTGGACAAAGATCTATCCTATGAGGAGGAGCCGATAGCTATTCTAGATCGGCAGGTTCGATAGTTGAGGTCGAAGAGTTTTCCTTCTGTGCGAGTTCAGTGGATGGGTCAGCCTCCTGAGGCATCGACCTGGGAGTCCGAGTCTAACATGCGGAGCCAATATCCTCATCTATTCCCCGACTCAGGTACTTCTTTCTTTTGTCCGTTCGAGGACGAACGGTTATTTTAGAGGTGGAGAATGTGACGACCCAAAGGGTCATCACTTATTTTCTTAATCATTTCGAGCTTCCGAGGCCTTGAAAACCTTATTTATAGTCGCCTCAATTTGCGTGCGCAGTCCGGGCGCAAAGCTGGAAATTTTTTTATGTTGAAATATATGAAATATGTGGAAAATTTGAATAATTTTGATATTAATATTGATATGGTTGACTTTGGTCAACATTTTTGGTAAACGAATCCCGGACCCGTGATTTGACGGTCTTAGAAAATCCGTAGAAAAATATGGAACTTGGGCGTATGCCCGGAATTGAAATCCGAGGTCTAGAACCCCGGTAAAAGAATTTTTCTATTAAATTATTTTCTGAAAATGTTTAAGGAAAATGAAACTGAAATTTGATTAAAAAGCAATGGTATCGGGCTCGTATTTTGGTTCCGACGCCCGGTACAAGTCATATATATTGGTTAAGCGATTCCTGTAAAGTTTGGTTGAAAACGGACGTCGTTTGACGTGTTTTGGCCTTAAATTGGAAATTTTGGAAATTATGAAATTTTAAAGAATTCTTGAGTTTTAAGGCTCAATTCATTGATTTAGATATTATTTTGGCGATTTGATCGCACGTATGTATTTGGTTAGGAGCCCCGTGGGCTCAGGAGTGGTTCGAAGTGATTTCGGACTTAGGAAAATTTCAGAAAAATTTCAGAAATAGTACCCCGTGAACAGTACAATGTACAATACATGTGAATAGTACAGTGTACGGTATCCCTTGAACAGTAAAGCACCTGTATAAACGACAAAAAAAAATAGAAAAAAATGAAAATCTCTACCAAGACAACTTCAAGTGGAATCATTTTTTTAATGGTTGTTAGATCTACACTATGCTAAAGTAAATGTGTTAGCCGTCAGAAAAAAATAAACTAATATGTGAATGGTCCCTATTGCATTTTTTTATTCTTTCTTTATCTTGAATGCAAATATATTATAGACAAAATAGAATAGTGCTGGACACTCTCCCCCAACCGATGCATCCTCTTCAAAGTAGCCAATTTCCATGGCTAATGTTTAACTAAAAACATAATTCTATATTAACATTTAAAAAAAAACCACTGTTTTCAGCATCTTTCTCATCGTTGAAACCAAAGTAGTATATGCTGCAAAGTTTTGATTTCCCCTCCAATATCTGTGACCCATTTAAAATTTACAATAGTAACGTCCTTGTTAAAAGCCCTTATTGGCGGTGAGGAGTCAGCAAAAATTCTTGAGCAGAGATGGGAAATGGTTGGGTTCGAGCCTTCCATTCTAGCTTAGATACAGTCGTGTTTGGTTGCGGCCCATGTCGAGGTGCCGCTCGAGATTCATTCGGTATCCGTTTCGTTGGCAAAGCTCTGTCTGAGATACGAGTGGATTGGAGCCAAATTCGAAAGGAAAAAGCATTGCTACGGATTGAATTATTCGTAAACTTTCGAGGTAAGTGTTTGTTCTATCCTAGCTTGAGGGAATAGGAATTGAGTTTATGTGTAATTTGTGATATGTGGACTCCAACGTATAGGCATGGTGACGAGTATCTATACGTTGGGGGTCGAGCATGACCGTGAGTCTTAAAAATGGATTAAATTCTTATTAATCCTAAGTGATTATATGAAGGGAAATTATTATTGGTTTTATACCGGTAAAATACATATAGATTATTGATTAAAGAGTTATTGGTGTTACATCGGTAACAGAGTGATTATGTGACGGGAAATTATTATTGGTTTTATACCGGTAAAGTACATATAAATTGTTGATTAAGAGTTATTGGTATTACACCGATAACGGGGATGTATTGTTGATTTATTGTCATTTATTAGTTTTACACCGGTAATATAAATATTGTTGAAGTGAAGATTATTGGTTTAATATCGGTAATACTTTTATACATTTACTGTTGATCAGAGATTATTGGTTTAATGCCGGTAATTTATATTATTAAAGAATTTTGGGATCGTGTGGCGCGCCGACCACTTATATATTAATGAATTGGGATCGTGTGGCGCGCCTACCACTCATATGATAAGAAATGGGATTGTGTGGCACGCCGACCACAAAGTGATTTAAATCTTGGCATTGGCCATAGTTGCCAGTAGCCTTTATTGATATATTTGGGAGCGGGTGGTACGCCTACCACAAGATATGAAAAGCCTATTGATATATTTGGGAGCGGGTGGTACGCCTACCACAAGGTATAACTTATTGTTACATTTGGGAGCGGGTGGTACGCCTACCACAAGATATGAAATGAAAAATGAATTGAGACATGAAAGTAAGATTTATTCTGTTGACTAGATTACTCTGGATATTATGAGTTATTGACTGTTATTTCAGAGCAGAGTCTTTCCTTATAAACGTTCGATAATGTTTTCTACTGTTGTATATGTATATATATATTTCAACTGTACAGGTTTATGTGGGTGACTGACCTCAGACTCGTCAGGTTTATGTGGGTGACTGGCCGTAGTCTCATCACTACTTCGCCGGGATAGGCCAGGCACTTACCAGCACATGGGGTTGGTTATGCTGATACTACACTCTGCGCTCTTTTTGCGCAGATACAGGTTACAGAGAGCAGCAGCAGTAGCACGATTGTGGATATTCCGACTACTGAGACTATGAGGTAGCCTTGCAGGCGTCCGCAGGACCCGTTGTCTCTTCTATCTATGTATTTCATTATGTTATCTCATGTATTCTAGATAAACAGCTTATATTTCTTTCAGACGATTATGTGTATTATTCTTAGAAGTTCGTGAGTATTGTGACACCAATCTTGGGTAGTGTATCATATTTGATAAAATTGACTAAGTCTTCCGCTAAGTTTAATTATTTCGCTGTAATTATATGTTGTTAATCCAAGTTTTAAGAAGAGATTTGTAACTAATGAAAAATGTAAGTAACAGTTGGCTTGCCTAGCTTCCACTAGTAAAGGCATTTATTCAACATTTTTAACAGAGGTTCAGTATAAAGGAAGAGCAAAAATAGCAAAATATCATAAACAAGCCCCTCGTGCAAGGTATCACTCATAAGTATAGCCTCTCAGTCACTCATGACTCAACTCTCGTCAGTTACTACTCACACTCAACATTCATGCTCAATAAATATCTAACATATTGCTGCCGCGCGTAGCCCGATCCATAATATATATAGTATCGCTGTGGCGTGCAACCTGATCCAAAATGTATATATAATCCTCACCATTAGATAAGGTAGAGATCTCAGCCCTCCTGTTCTTCTCATTTTGAATTTACATTGCCAACACCGGTTCAACTCATTTAAACAAATAGAAGCATGACTTAGGATATGATTTTTAACAAGTAAAGTGGGGAAAATCAGTCAAAATGCCCCTAAGGGTTCTAGAGGTTGGCACAAGGCCGAAAATATTAAAACTAGCCCAAACATAATGATAATAAATAAGTCTCATTCAAATAAGTAGTAATTCCATCAATCGGGATGGACCAATTCACAATCCCAGTGGTGCTCTACCCTACGCTCGCAATCCAACGTGCAAGTCACCTCAATATAGTACTACGATGTGCGATCCGATGTTTCAAACTCTCAGAACATAATTTAACATCATTACTCACCTCGAACCGGCTAAATCTCTAGCTCGCTATGCCATTGCCTCTTAGATTGTCCTCCTCATGCATCTAATCTTATAAAAAATGCAACGAATATGTCACAATAGGCTAAGGTAACAAGCCTAAACGAAAACAATCGACAAATATTAAAAATCCCAAAATTAGAAAAACCCGAGCCCCGGTATCACTTCTTGAAACTCAAAAATTTCCACATCAACGGGTTCCTTATCTTGTCACGAGTCTGTGCATATAAAGAGCACTAAAATCGGAGTTTAAATGGCCCCTCAAATCCCATTTTAAGATCTCAAAATCCCAAGTCCTAGTTGTTCCATTTTTGGCTAAATTTCCATGAATTTCTACGTTGATTCCACAATAAAATCACGTCTTTTTGGTTCATAAGAATTACCTCCAATAAATCCTCTTCGAATCCCTCTTCAAATTTCCCCAAGGAGCTCTTAAAATGTTCAACAGTGGTGGAAACAATGACTTAGCTCGTGAAATAAAATGTTTAAAAACCCTTCTGCCAAGGTGTTGATTCATTCTATGCGAATGCAAGGGCCCTCCCATGTTCGCGATGCACAAATAATTATTTGCCCAAGATTACCCTTCGTGAATGTGGTGCCCTACCCATGAACACGAAGCTTACATTGCCTCAACTACGCGAACGCGAGCTCTATGTTGCGAATGCAAGCTCTATGCCGCGAACGCGAAGAACAAAAATATGATGGCCCCAGATCCTCCTATGCGAACGCGGGCTCTACCACACGAACGCGAAGCTCAAAGAATTCACCCTCCGTGAACGCAAACACGAAGAGTAAATGACTGACCTACCAAAATCCTTCTATGCAAATGTGGCCCTCGGCTCGCGATCGTGAAGGCCAAATTTAACCTGCAGTGCTACTGCAATTTTCTACAATTCACCAAGGCTGAAAAGCTCCCGTTAGCCATATGAAATCACCACGAGGACCCTGGGACCTTAACCAAAAGTGCCAACATATTCTAAAACGTCATCCAAAGTCGTTCCAATTATCAAAACACCTCAAATAACACCAAAACCATCAATTCACGTCGAATTCAAGCCTAAATTTTTTAAAAACTTCCGAAACATGCATTTGGTCATAAACCCAACCAAATCACCTCCGAATGACCTAAAATTTTGCACACACATCCTAAATAACATAACAAAGCACCAGAAACACTCAGAATTCTATTCCGACCGTCAGATAAAAATCTCACCTATCAGCCGGAAATCGCCAAAATACTAACTTCGCCAATTCAAGCCTAATTCTACACCGGACCTCCAAAATCACTTCCGAGTACACTCATTATTCAAAAATTATCCCCTGAAGCTAACCGAACCATCGAAAATTATATCCTATCCCTCTAACACATAAGTCAATATCCGGTTGACTTTTCAAAACAAAGCTTTCCTTAAAGAGACTAAGTGTCTCATTTCCTACCAAAATTTCTCCAAACCAACTTGATCACACAAGGCACGCGTAATGAAGCATAAAGAAGTAGAAAATGGGGGAAACGGAACAGTAACTCATGAGACAACGGGCGGGGCCGTCACAATTTCAAATGGCTTTATAACAATATTTTATTACCTACTACTATTAATAGTTATACTAAGCTTTAATTATTTTACAAATAGCCACTCCATTTTAGGGTTATAATTACAATGACTTTACAGGTGTAGTCATATAGCCTATGTACGCAATATTTATATTATATTACCAGAAAATAGCTTTTAGTATTTTTAAAATATAGAGTGGTTGTTTTAAAATATTTTTCATGCATAAAAACAATTTTTTTGTAATTTGTTAATTATTTTACAAATTATCTTATTAAGGTATTTCACAAATAACCCTTTTAGTTCATTTAATTTCCAAACCCAAACCATCTCAAACCTCTTTAAAACTTAACCTAATTCATTCCCAGGCCCAAATCTGCCTACTCGACCCAACAACCCCTCTCCAGTTGTGGCTCTTGATCTTTTAGATAAACGGTCCACATTAACCCTTACCATAATTAATCCAAACCAAAGCCCTAACCCCCCCCCACTCTCTCTAATTCGGCCGCCTTCGTTCCCTAGCCCATCCGCTTCTCTCTTAATCACACTTTAACCCTAATCGTCGTCCGGCCAAAAAGCAGCAGTCTATGAAGTTTTTGTGTTCTCCGGCCCTTACCGGCCTTCTACACCTCATGGTTGTTTAATTACATGGATCCTTACAAGAATCTCAAGAAGATTCGACTTGAGTTTTTGTTCAAAACTAGTTTATGAGCATGTCTAGGGCCATTTTCGTTTGTGAGTATGGATCTCCTACTAAATTAGTTTGAATCTATGGTTTTTAGATAGAGTTTCTTTATCTTCACTATTTTCTAAAAGCTCTAGTTTCGCTACCATTCGAACCCGTTCAGATCTTTGTAGATCTGATAGGATTCGAGTATTATTGGGTATTTTTCTTTGAAAATATTTTCTTGTAGTTAATTCCTTCATTTTTATTCACTCTTTCTGAATATAGTCGTCCCAGACTTTCTTCAAAGGTTTTTCTAACCTTTGAATATTTAAACCTAGATGTTCTTCACTATCTGAACTGATTCTCAAGTATATACATAAATTCTGGATGTTTCTGTCTGTTGCACTGATTTTCTTCTACTCCTTCTCCATTATTTATTTATTTTTCTATCAACCAAATTTATTAACTGGTTCTATTTAGGGTTTGAACAATTTTCTCTATTAAATAAAAATCGGTATTCATTGGGATCTTTGCGTGATTAATTTCTATTAGGGTTCTGAGCAATTTTTCTTGTTAAAACCAATATTCTTTGAGATTTTTTTACTATTCAAATGACTGTCCTGTTAAAATCAATGTGTGCCGCGATTTTACTTGTTTCCTTATTTGTGACCTTAATTGATTATGCTGGCCCTAATTAGTTATTAGCAGTTTGGTGGTCTTGATGACTCCCTATATAGTATGATTTTGATTTCTTACCTTAATTGAACCCAATTCCGACCGTTATTGGACTATCCCAATTTAAAGGGGTCTTTCCAGATTTCATTATATGAATGATTCTATAATTGGATGATGATTCTAATCGATTGAACTTTGATTCTCTTTACCTTATTTGTTTTACTCCCTAAGTGCTATATATACATTTGCATTCTTCCTTCAAACACACTTTCATCTATACTATTTGTATCGAATGCTTGTCTAGACGGCTGAAAGCCGAGGAAAAACTATTGAATCATGCATACCTTTCATCTCCTATTTACTTCCTTTAACTGGTATGTCTTTATTTCTAATGTTGCTTACTATACCATAAAACTTGAACCTATGTGTTCTTTAATGTGTTACTACCGTTGAATCTATGTTTCTCATGTATTTCAATCAGCATGTCTAACTTTGGCCCTTCCTTCTTATCACCATAATCATCATGTTTAAGTTTCAATATTTCATGTCTTTGCTTTAAAATCTACATGTTTACTTCAATTTCTAAGACTCTTATTTTTCTCCTTAATTAACTTCAATTGTTATAACCAATATTTTATAGTTTAATTCATGTCGCTTCTATGAATTAGCATGAATACACTTACATTCTATGTTTCCATATCTATAATGTAAAGTCGGTGTGATTACTTCATCATTAAGTATAACTTTCGTGTTCAGACATTTAATGAGTATTTTATGTTCTAATGAATGTTATGAATTTGGGTATTGAATGTCAATCAACCCTTGTCTGTTTTATGTCCTTGTTGCTCAATATGTTCTAATTTTCATTCTATTTTATGAATTTCTGATTTAATTTTCCCGTGTTTCGAACACCTGACCCCATCTCTGTAATATTACTTGCCCTCACCAAGAATTAATTGACAAACTAAGATTGGATCTGCGCAATATAAAGTGTTATGACTGGCTTCTACTTGCTGTTTGCTGAACTTTTTAGAATGTTCCCAAACGGTCTTCAGTCTTAATATGTTTTTATGTTTAAACTGCTTTTATGCCTAGTATTTTTTAACCTCTATATTGTTTACACTTTTAAACTATGTTTTACTCCTGGTATGTTTTCCTAATGTTATTCCTATTAAATCAACCACTCTTATTCCTACCCTTAGGACATTTCAGATCATGCCCTCCAGTGTGTGTACTGCCTTGCTTGCAATTCATGATATTCTTCCTAACTATGGCACACTGGGGTTGGTACTTCCACACTGCACAAAAATCTATTTATATGTTTAAAAGGATCTAGATGTGAGCATTGCTCGGGGTCCCTGAGGCCTTTGGGAACTTTGACACACTAGGATACTTTTTCTCGGGCACTATGAGATTATGGAGTTTTGGACTGTTTGAAGGCCTGGAATTTTCTGGTTCACTTTGGGCCTCTATTGAGGCTCTCTATAATATAGTTTGTTCCTTCTGTAATTTATTTTGTCTGTAATAATAATTTTGGTAAATAGTATTGGGGAAATTAATAAAAGGGAGGGATTTCTTATATTATTCTAGTGGGGAAACTGGGTAGAAATCATGTCCTTAGGTTTATTATGACCATTTATTTGCATTTGAGTTCATTTTCTTAGGATCATATACTTGCATTAGAAACCATGCTCTAAGGATTTATTCGGCATATTAGAAATAAATTTATAGGCGCATCATTTGTTATAAAAAAAAATTCTGAATTTCTGCATAATCATGACCCTTAGAAATTATGTCACTAAGCTGCTAATATTGTCTAGCAAACACGTTCATTCTCTTATATGCACTAGAAATATTTAGGAATGTTATCACATTCGCTTTAACACCACACTTACATCATATAAAATTAGTAATTACTACGTCCATCAAATAAATAAATAAAAAGTTGCAAAGCAGCCCAAACGCCTATATATCATGTTATAGAGATAAATGTGTACAAAAACGAGTCATGTAATATTTCACACCTAGACAACATGTTTATAGGGCATAATAAACTCAAAATTGTAGTTTTAAATTGGTTATTAGAATTATGGTTAACATTTAGATATCATATTATAGGACATCTTAGATCCACACTTAGGCGAGCCTGTAGGTAATTAAAATCCACAATTGGTAAAAATGTGCTTTGCTTAGTTATTTATATATTACCCAAATTCAACAGGTCCTAAAATCAGTAGGAAAACTGATTAGGTCTCTATTACCTCGCTTTGGCATAATGCTACATATGTTCTGCTTGTCATGCTCCCCTAGATATCATGCTTTAGGACCTTTGTGATGTGTTGTTGTTTGCTTGTTTGTGGGGGTAAATTTGAGCCCCCTTAATTGTTCTTTACTTGACAGCCCTATTTGTTTTAATTGTCTCCTAGATTATTCTCCTTTAAGTAACTTAAGAAAGTCTAGAACGACCTAAATTAGAGGTCCTTAAAACGTTTAGGGCCATAAGGAAGGGATATGTAATGCACGCATAAAGTTCGTTTAATTTAAATTGCTTATACAACCACTAAGGGGAGGGTAATTGGGTAGTAAAAGAATATGATGACCTCTGGGATAATGCCACGTGTAATCCCTTAAGTTGAGGTAGGTTTACCGGGTATTTTACATATGTGATCTTGTAGGATAAACAGCCCAGGTACCCTTTTACCCCTTATTTTAAATGTAATACTAGTTTGTCTAATTTGCTTTATTTGTTTATAAGACTAATTGACATAATTTGAATTCGGTCGGGACCCACTGTTGTGGACCGTGAGGGGTGCCTAACGCCCTCCCCTCATGGTTATTTCGAGCCTTATCCATGTCTCTGGTAATGCAAACCGGTTTTATGCGTTACTTGTTGCCTAACACACCTTAAATTCGTTAGGTGGCGACTCTTCAAATTTACACCCAATATTCGAAAGGAAATGAGTTGTTCCCATTGAATGTCAAAACCCACACTTCGCGAGGGAAAAGGGGGTGTGACAAGACCATTATACCCCTGATTAATATCTGAAACAAACTTTATTAACTTAAGTATTTTCTGAGACCCATGAATAGATGATAGAATAATAAGACATGTGGGAATTCAAAAACATAGACATCTCTAATACTTCTATAAATAGAATCATTTATGGAAGTTGTGCATTTTCTCATTTCATTTGTGTCGTATGGATCATGCCAAAAATAAAGAAAGGATAGCCTTATTATACCTAGAATAGGGAACAATTCGTATGATATTCTTGGACAAGCTTGCACCGTACTCAGTAGAACAGCAAATTTTTACGTTGAGACGATTCTAACAATCCTCGTTGAAATTGTTTGGTTGAAATCTTGTAAGAATTTCTTCAAAGAATCGGGTTGTTAAGGTAATGATTTAGAATCTGATTGTAGAGTTTTGGTAAGAAATTTTGTAGGAATCTGATGTAGTATTTTGAGAATGAAAATGTTGTTTTTGTTATTCAAAATCCAAGAATGAAATGTGTCTTGAACTCAATGTATTAAGTTGCTACCTAATCCAAAATGACCAACAATCATTGGTTTGGTTAGAATCTTGCTGCCACGTGGGGGAGGGGGCTGGGGATGGAACTTTTAATCTTTATCCACTTATTAGATAATTTATATTACCCAGTAATTAACCAATTACCCGCATAATTAAGTATTGTCTCAAATTACTTAAAATTCTACTTATTTTTAATATACTTTATACACCATTCTATTATGGTCATATGGTACCTTGTATGAATATTGCTTGTTATAAATAGAATATATACGTTAACCTCAAGATAATCTCATCCCCGAATCTACGTCGATTAACTAAAGATGAAACTTTAACGTACGAAACGCGAGATGTAACATCCTTCCTCCTTTAGAAACATTCGTCCTCGAATGTTCAACTCCCGGGATCTATATATATATTTGGCAGAGTCGCCTTTGTAAATACTACCAACTCTTCCAGTAGAAACTCAATAATTCAACGCCACATAGGACCACAATCATCAATAACAACAATGACCTCACACGACCATTGACATCAACTAACACAAGACTCCCTACACGTACCTTAAAGTTGTGATGTCTCAGTCGGACCCTTCTCTGGAGGAGCAAATAAGTAAGGATATCTAGACTTCATATCTACTACTGTGGTTTGTCGGGAGGGTCGGTTCTGGAATTTGGAGTGGTTTGGGACACTTAGTCCCCAAATGGGAGCTTTATAGTTGGAAAATGGGCCGTAGTCAGAACAGTGTTAAGAAGACCTCGGAATGGAAATCTGATGGTTCCATTAGCTCCGTTAGGTGATTTCGGGGTTGGGAGCGCATTCGGAATGCATTTTGGAGGTCCGTAGCTCAATTAGGCTTGAAATGCCGAAGTTTGAAATTTTGGTAAATCCGAACGATAGGTGAAATTTTGATTCGAGGGTCGAAATGGAATTCCGATAATTTCTGTAGCTTCGTTATGTGATTTTGGATATGTCTGCAAATTTTCAGGTCATTCGGACGTCGTTTGGTCGGGTTTTTGATTGAATGTTGATTTCAGAAGTTTAGATGAAAACATAGGCTTGAATCCGCTATAATTCGATGTTTTCCGTGTTTAAGGACATGTTTTTATGATTGGAACAAGTTCGTATCGTGTTTTGAAGTATGTTGGTCAGATTTTGCTGTCATGAATTGTAGAGATTTAATGTATCGCGTTCGTGTAGGTGATGGACGTGAACGCGTAGAAGGAAATTAGGGGTCTGAGAATTTGACCTACGCGTTCGCGAAGGTGCTGATGCGTATGCATAGAGGAAGTCGGTCATCGCGTCCGCATAGTAGAGATCACGTTCGCATAGTTGTGGCTTGGGACGTATCGCGTTCGCGTCCAGGTGGGCCGCGTTCGCGAAGAGTAATGTGGGCGGCTTTGGGATTTTGTTCATCGCGAACGCATGGGGAGAGCCGCGTTCGCGAAGGGTTATCTTGGTAGAGCATCGCGAACGCGTGGGGATTGATCGCGAACGCGTAGGGTAAATGGCTCAGGCAGTGAATTTAAAACCAGAAACATTTCATTACGGGTTTCATTCATAAACCCTCAATTTTTGAAGCCTATTGACGGGGAATCGCTGGGATATCATCGGGAAATCATCGGGGGTAAGTTTTTTGGCCTTAATTCGTTAGTTTATCGTGAAATCCGTGATTATTTCACCGTTAATGGAGGATTAATGGAGGGTTTTAGCCCTAGGCCTAAATTATAGAAAATCATTGATTTGAATGGGCAAACGGAGTCCGATTTTGATAAATTTAATATGCACGGACTCGTATTGAGATAAGGAACCCGAATATATAACTTTCGTGAATTTTCGATAAACGTACCGAATGTCGGGTTTCGGCAACTTGTGGGTTTTGGTGTATTTTGAATTGTTTTGATTGGGTAATGCCCAATTGGCCTATTTTGATGTGATTCTATTGATTTTTATCAGATACTACACCTGTGGAGGCCGACATTCGCGGCAAGAGAGTTGTCTCTTAGCGGTTTTGTACCGTAGTCGAGGTAAGTGGCTTGTCTAACCTCGTGTGGGGGAACCTTCACCCCTAGGATATTATGTGATAGTTGAAAAGCCTTGTACGCGAGGTGACGGGCATGTACATGCGCTGGTTGTTGTAACTCACTTTACTTGAATTGTCCGATTAGTGATATTCCTGTTCTTATCTGGTTAAATTGTTACATTTACCTGGTATTCACTAGAAAAGTATGACTAGATAGGATTTATCTGTCTATTTGCCTAATTGTCTTATTTGAACTTCTTGAAAAATTGTTGATACTAGTTTCGGTAAAGTTGTAGTTAAGCATATTATCTTTTCTTTGTGCGTTTCTTTATTTGTTGTGTTGGTGGACTGCGAGTTCGATTCTCGGAGATCCCAGGGCTGTGGGTTCGATTCCCAGAGACCCGGAGTGGTATTGTTTTGTGGACTGCGGGTTCGATTCCCGGAGATCCAAGGGCTGCGGGTTTGATTCCCGGAGACCCGAAGTTATTGATATATTATTGAGATATGGACTGCGGGTTCGATTCCCGGAGATCCTGAGACCATTAAGACACATCCTCATTGAGATACGGGCTGCGGGTTCGATTCCCGTAGACCCAGAGATACTGTTATTGGGTCTGCGGGTTAAATTCTCGTAGCTCCTGGACTGTTGATTATAGAATGGGACTGTGGGTTCAATTCCCACAGGTCCTGGACTTGTTGGTTGCGTTTTGTTGAGTTGGTTACTTGTTGTTAGCTTAATCGTAGACGGTTGCAGTAATCACTTTATTGTTGTTATTTCGGATTCATTATTATTTAAACTGCTTATTAATGTTACTATCATTATGTTATTGTCTTTTGGGAGGGCCCTGACCTTCCTCGTCACTACTCCATCGAGGTTAGGCTTGGCACTTACCGAGTACCGCCGTGGTGTACTCATACTACTCTTCTGCACACTTTTGTTGTGCAGATCCAGGGTACATCAGGATATGCCCGTACTAGGTAATTCAGCAGTACATTTGGAGACCTCGAGGTATGATCCGCTACGTCCGCGGATCCGGAGGCCCTCCTTCTATTCTGATAGTATTAGTAGATGTTTTCCTTTATTTCGTTGTTAGATACACTTTACATATAGAGCCACAGTTGTATTTCTCTTTTAGTCTGTGTTGCCCGTGGGATTTCGGGTCTTGGTGGTATGTATAGAGTGTGTTTGACGAGTGTATGTGCCAAGCGGCACGGATTACATTTCTATTTATATCATTTTTCCGCTATTTCTTGTTTAAAATTCATAAACTTGTATATTCCGCAATGTGTTAGGCTTACCTAGTCGCGGGGACTGGGTGCCATCACGACATGTTCACGATTAGTGAACTAGGGTCGTGACAAGTTGGTATCAGAGCTCTAGGTTCATAGGAGTCACGGGACACGGACCGGTTACTTAGAGTCTCGCTGATCGATACGGAGACGTCTGTATTTATCTACGAGAGGCTATGTAACTGTTTAGGAAACTCTTCATTTCTTTTGGATTCCTTGTCGTGCGACATTTTTGGCACCAAATCTAAATTTTTGCTTTCTATTCTCTCACAGATGGTGAGGACACGTGCTACTCGCGAGGATCAGGCACACGCACCCCTTGTTGTCGCCGCCAGAGGCCGGGGCCGTGGTAGAGGACGAGGACACGCCCGAGGTGCAGCCACAGCACCCACGCGTACTGCCGCTGAGGTGCCACCAGTGGATCAGGTTAGAGCGTAGGCACCTGGTACACCGACTACAACTGCTACTACTCCAGCACTCATGGAGACCCTGGCCCAGTTCATGAGCATGTATACTACTTTAGCTCAGGCAGGGTTGCTTTCTCTCACTACAGCTACATCTCAGGTCAGGGGAGGGGCCCAGACTCCCGCAACCGCTACACCTGAGTTGCGGATGCCAGTGGGACAGGTTCCAGAGGTTACAGTTATGCCTCCTGCCCCCCAGCACAGCCCGGAGGTGGGCCAGCTGCCTCCGAGGACAAGCAGCGAAGATTAGAGAGGTTCAAGAAATATGATCCTCCAGTGTTCAGTGGTTTGGCTACAGATGATGCATTGGGTTTTCTGGAGGAGTGTCATCGTATTCTTCATACCATGGGGATAGTGGAGACCAGCGGGGTTTCCTTCACTACTTTTGAGCTTTGTGGGGCCGCTTATGATTGGTGGCGCACGTATGAGTTGGATAGTCCGGAGGAGTCCGCTTCGTTGACCTGGACGCAGTTTTCAAATCTGTTTTTGACGGAGTTTGTTCCACAGAGCCTTAGGGATTCTTGGCGCTCGGAGTTTGAGCGGTTGCGATAGGGCTCCATATCAGTATCGGAGTATGCTATCAGTTTCACCCGCCTAGCCAGGCATGCACCGGCCTTTGGTAGCCACGGTTCAGGAGAGGGTGCGGAGATTTATTGAGGGCCTTATTTTGCCGATCCGGTCCAACATGGCCAAAGAGTTGGAGACGGATATACCTTATCAATAGGTAGTGAGCATCACTAGGAGGATCGAGAGTATGCTCCCTAGAGAGCGGGGAGAGAGAGGGAGGCCAAGAGGTCTCGTGAGTCGGGCCATTTCTCTGGTGCCCGCACTTCAGCAGCCGGTCGTTTTGGCAGGGGTTATTCCGGTCGTCCAGTTCATTCAGCATTGCCAGCAGCTGGTAGTACTCCAGCTCTTCCAGCACCTCAGGAGCCTTATTATGCTCCCCCAGTTTCTAGTGCACCTCCTGCGCGGGGTACTTCTAGGGGTCAGACTAGTGGGGGTGAGGCCGATCGGTCACAGCCACCGCGTCCTCCCAGAGCTTGCTTTGAGTGCAGGGATACTCGCCATCTGGTTAGGGAGTGCCCCAGGCGTAGGAGAGGAGCACCTCCACAGTCTTCGCAGCCTCAGCGTGGTTCACAGGGCGAGCAGGCCATCATTCCAGCCCCAGCTGCCACTCCACCTGCCCAGCCAGCCAGGGGCGGGGGTCAGGGTTCCAGAGGCCGCCCTCGAGAGGGGGGATAGGCCAGATTCTATGCTATTCCTGATCGCACTGCGGCTGTTGCATCTGATTTCGTTATCACATGTATTATTCTGGTTAGTCACAGGGAGGCATCGGTTCTATTCGACCCTGGTTCCACTTTTTCGTATGTGTCTTCTTACTTTGCTCCTCATCTGGGTGTGCCTCGGGATTCTTTGAGCGCGCCCATTTATGTTTCCACTCCCGTGGGAGATTCTTTTGCTGTGAACCGTGTGTATCGATCGTGCTTGGTTACTATCTGTGGTTTTGAGACCA
Source organism: Nicotiana noctiflora (assembly GCA_032618575.1). Lineage (NCBI taxonomy): Eukaryota > Viridiplantae > Streptophyta > Magnoliopsida > Solanales > Solanaceae > Nicotiana > Nicotiana noctiflora. The sequence continues at coordinate 63,251 of JASVEL010008348.1, read as the reverse complement.
GAGCAGATCTATTGTTGCTCGAGATGGTCGATTTTGATATTATTCTGGGCATGGACTGGTTGTTGCCCCATTATGCTATTCTTGATTGTCACGCCAAAATCATGACGCTGGCTATTCCATACATTCCACGTATTGAGTGGAGTGGTACTCTAGATCACACCCCCAGCAGTGTTATTTCCTTTCTCAAAGCTCAGCGTATGGTTAAGAAGGGGTGTGCTTCTTATCTAGCTTATGTGCGGGATGTCGGTATTGACACTCCTTCTATTGATTCCATTCCAGTGGTACGTGATTTCGCTGATGTATTTCCAGCTGATCTCCCAGGCATGCCACCCGACAAAGATATTGATTTTGCTATTAATTTGTTGCCGGGCACTTAGCCCATTTCTATTCCACCGTATCGTATGGCTCCTACCGAGTTGAAGGAGTTGAAGGATCAGTTGAAGGAGTTATTGGTCAAGGGTTTCATTCGAACCAGTGTTTCGCCTTGGGGTGTTCCTGTGTTGTTTGTGAAGAAAAAAGACGGCTCTATGCGTATGTGTATTGACTATCGTCAGTTGAACAAAGTTACAGTGAAGAACCGGTATCCTTTACCATGTATTGATGATTTGTTTGACCAGCTACAGGGCGCACAGGTGTTCTCTAAGATTGATTTGCACTCTGGTTATCATCAGCTGAAGATTCGGGAGCCAGATATCCCGAAGACTGCCTTCAGGACTCGGTATGGTCACTACGAGTTCCTCGTGATGTCTTTTGGGCTGACTAATGCCCCAGCAGCCTTTATGCATTTGATGCACAGTGTGTTCAGGCCATATCTAGACTCGTTCGTGATTGTTTTCATTGATGATATTCTAGTATATTCCCGAAGTCGGGAAGAGCACGAGTAGCATTTGAGGATAGTGCTTCAGATTCTGAGGGAGAAGCAGTTATATGCCAAGTTCTCTAAATGTGAATTCTGGCTGAGTTTAGTGGCATTTGTACACCACGTGGTGTCGAGCGATGGTATTCGAGTGGATCCGAGGAAGGTAGAGGCCGTGCAGAGTTGGCCCAGGCCCTCCTCAGCTACTGGGATTCGCAGTTTCCTTGGCCTGGCGGGTTATTACCATCTTTATGTGGAGGGGTTCTCTTCGATGGCAGCACCTATGACCAGATTGACCCAAAAGGGTGCCTCTTTTCAGTGGACAGATTAGTGTGAGGCGAGCTTTCAGAAGCTCAAGACAGCTTTGACTTCGGCCCCTATCTTGATGTTGCCTACGGGTTTGGGGTCCTATACAGTATATTGTGATGCCTTACGAGTTGGACTCGGTGCAGTATTGATGCAGGACGGTAGGGTGATTGCCTACACGTCCAGACAGCCGAAGGTACATGAGAAGAACTATCTTGTTTATGATTTGGAGCTAGCTGCTATTGTTCACGTCTTAAAGATTTGGCGTCATTACTTGTATGAGGTTCCTTGTGAGATCTACACTGATCACCGGAGCCTGCAGCACTTGCTTAAGGAAAAGGACCTGAATATGCGTCGGAGGAGATGGTTGGAGCTACTGAAGGACTATGATATTACTATCCTCTATCATCCGGGCAAGGCTAATGTGGTTGCCGATGCCTTGAGTCGTCGGGCGGAGAGTTTGGGGATTTTGGGATATCTACCAGTTTCGGAGAGACCTATGGCGATGGATGTTCAGGCCTTGGCCAGGCAATTTGTTAGATTGGATCTTTCGGAGCCCAACCGGGTTTTGGCCTGTGTGGTTTCTTGGTCTTCTCTATTTGATCGCATCAGGGAGCGACAGTTTTATGACCCTCATTTGCTTGTCCTCCAGGATAGAGTTCGGCGTGGTGATGCTCGATATGTTACCATTGGGGATGATGGAGTTATGAGGATGCGGGGGTGTATTTGTGTGCCCAATGTAGATGATCTTCGAGAGCTGATTCTAGCAGAGGCCCATAGCTTGCGGTATTCCATCCATCCGGGTGCCGCGAAGATGTATCGGGACTTGAGACAACATTACTGGTGGAGGCGGATGAGGAGGGATATTGTTGATTATGTTTCTAGATGCCTCAACTGCCAGCAGGTGAAGTATGAGCATCAGCGTCCGGGTGGATTGATGCAGCAGATTGAGATTCCAGAGTAGAAATGGGAGTGCATCACCATGGACTTTGTATCTGGGCTTCCACGGACTGTTAGGAAGTTTGATTCCATTTGGGTTATTGTGGATCGGCTGACCAAGTCCGCCCATTTTATACCGGTGAGCACTACTTATTCATCGGAGTGACTGGCGGAGATCTACATCAGGGAGATAGTTTGGCTGCATGGTATTCCAGTTTCCATCATTTCAGATAGAGGCACTTAGTTCACTTCACGGTTCCGGAGAGCCGTACAGCAGGAGTTAGGCACTCGGGTGGAGCTGAGCACATCATTTCACCCCCAGACTGATGGTCAGTCCGAGCACACTATTCAGTTTTTTGGAGGATATGCTCCGTGCGTGCGTGATTGAGTTTGGAGGTTCATGGGATCACTTCTTGCCACTGGCGGAGTTTGCTTATAACAACAGCTACCAGTCTAGTATTCAGATGGCACCGTATGAGGCCCTATATGGTAGGAGGTGCAGGTCTCCCGTGGGTTGGTTTGAGCCGGGCGAGGCCAGGCTGCTAGGTACTGATATGGTTCAGGATGCAATGGACAAGGTCAAGGTGATTCAGGATAGACTTCGTGCAGCCCAGTCTAGACAGAAGAGTTATGCTGACAAGAAGGTTCGCGATGTGGCTTTTATGGTTGGCGAGCGGGTTCTACTTCGAGTCTCGCCCATGAAGGGCGTTATGAGGTTTGGGAAGAAAGGAAAGCTGGGTCCTAGATTTATTGGCCCTTTTGAGATTTTGAGGCGTGTTGGGGAGGTTGCTTATACGCTGGCCTTACCTCCCAGACTAGCCAGAGTCCATCCCGTATTTCATGTCTCTATGCTCCGGAGATACCATGGTGACCCGTTGCACGTATTGGATTTCAGTTCTGTTCAGCTAGATGAGGATCTGTCTTATGTTGAGGAGCTAGTGGCCATTCTAGATAGCCAAATCAGGAAGCTAAGGTCAAAGAACATCGCTTTAGTAAAGGTTCAGTGGTGGGGTCAGTCGGCCGAGGAGGCGACTTGGGAGACTAATCAGGATATGCGCAACCAGTACCCTCATCTCTTCACCACTCCACGTATGTTTTCTATGCTCGTTCGAGGACGAACGAATCTTTTAAGTGTGGGAAGATGTAACGACCCGGCCGGTAGTTTTTGAAATTTACGCCCCGATCCCCAATCTAACTGTCCCCCTAAGTTCATTTATGCTATTGTGGTTTGCCGGGAGGTTCGGTTCTGGAATTTGGAGTGTTTTGGGACACTTAGTCCCTAAATGGGAGCTTTATAGTTGGAAAATGGCCCGTAGTCAGAACAGCGTTAAGACGAAGTCGGAATTGAAATCCGATGGTTCCATTAGCTCCGTTAGGTGATCTCGGGGTTGGGAGCGCGTTCGGAATGTATTTTGGAGGTCTATAGCTCAATTAGGCTTGAAATACCGAAGTTTGAAATTTTGGCGAATCCGAACGATAGGTGAGATTTTGATTCGGGGGTCAGAATGGAATTCTGGCAATTTTTGTAGCTTCGTTATGTGATTTTGGATATGTCTGCAAATTTTCAAGTCATTCGGACGTCGTTTGGTCGGGTTTTTGATTGAATATTGATTTCGGAAGTTTAGATGAAAACTTAGGCTTGAATCCGCTATAATTTGATGTTTTCTGTGCTTAAGGACATGTTTTTATGATTGGAACAAGTTCATATCGTGTTTTGGAGTATGTTGGTGGTTTTTGTTGGGGTCCCGTGGGCCTCGGGATGAATTCGGACCATCAAACGGGCATTTGGAACTTGGAAAATCTGCAGAAAATGCAGCAGCAGTGCAGTAGAAATTTGATCTACGCGTTCGCGAGGCACGTGCCGCGTTCGCGTAGGCCTGGTCAGGTTGGTCATCGCGTTCGCGTAGTGGAGATCGCGTTCGCGTAGTTGTGGCCTGGGACGTATCGCGTTCGCGTCCAGGTGGGTCGCGTTCGCGAAGAGTAATGTGGGCGGCTTTGGGATTTTGTTCATCGCGAACGCGTGAAGAGCGTCGCGTTCGCAAAGGGTTTGTTTGGCAATGCATCGTGGATGCGTGGGTTGGAACGCGAACGCGTAGCTGGCAGTGAGTTTAAGTTCAGAACATAACACCCGCGACATTCATACACAAAAACACCATTTTTGAGCTCCAAGAGAGGAAATTGACGGGGAATCGCTGGGATATCATCGGGAAATCATCGGGGGTAAGTTTCTTGGCCTTAATTCATTAGTTTATCATGAAATCCGTGATTATTTCACTTTTAATGGAGGATTAATGGAGGGTTTTAGCCCTAGGCTTGAACTTTAGAAAATCAAAGGTTTGAATGGGCAAATGGAGTCCGAATTTACTAAACCTTATATGTTTAGACTCGTATTGAGACGAGGGTTCCGAATATATAACTTTCGTAATTTTTCGAGAAGTGTACCAAAAGTCGGGTTTTGGCAACTTGTGGGTTTTGGTGTATTTTGAATTGTTTTGATTGGGTAATGCCCAATTGGCCTATTTTGATGTGATTCTATTGATTTTTATCAGGATACTACACCTGTGGAGGCCGACATTCGTGGCAAGAGAGTTGTCTCTTAGACGTTTTGTACCGGGGTCGAGGTAAGTGGCTTGTCTAACCTCGTGTGGGGGAACCTTCACCCCTAGGATATTATGTGATAGTTGAAAAGCCTTGTACACGAGGTGACGGGCGTGTACATGTGCTGGTTGTTGTAACTCACTTTACTTGAATTGTCCGATTTAGTGATATTCCTGTTCTTACTTGATTAGTTTGTACATTTACCTGGTATTCACTAGAAAAACATGACTAGATAGGATTTATCTGTCTATTTGCCTAATTGCCTTATTTGAACTTCTTAAAAATTGTTGATACTAGTTTTGGTGAAGTTGTAGTTAAGCATATTATATTTTCTCTGTGTGTTTCTTTATTTGTTGTGTTGGTGGACTGCGGGTTCGATTCCCGGAGATCCCAGGGCTGTGGGTTCGATTCCAAGAGACCCAGAGTGGATCCGGAGTTATTGATACATTATTGAGATATGGACTGCGGGTTCGATTCCCAGAGATCTTGAGTTATTGATATATTATTGAGATATGGACTGCGGGTTCGATTCTCGGAGATTCTGAGATCATTGAGACACATCTTGAGGCATTGAGACATGGGCTGCGGGTTCGATTCCCGGAGATCCAGAGATACTATTATCGGGACTGCGGGTTAAATTCCCGTAGCTCCTGGATTGTTGATTATAGAATGGGACTGTGGGTTCAATTCCCACAGGTCCTGGACTTGCTGATTGAGTTTTGTTGAGTTGGTTACTTGTTGTTAGCTTAATTGTAGACGGTTGTAGTAATCGCTTTATTGGTAGGGCCCTGACCTTCCTCGTCACTACTCCATCGAGGTTAGGCTTGGCACTTACTGAGTACCGCCGTGGTGTACTCATGCTACTCTTCGCACACTTTTATTGTGCAGATCCAGGTACATCAGGACAGGCTCAACTTAGGTGATTCAGCAGCACATTCGGAGACCTCGAGGTACGATCTCCTACGTCCGCGGATCCAGAGGCCCTCCTTCTATTCTGATAGTGATAGTAGACATTTTCCCTCATTTCGTTGTTTTTAGATACTCTTGATGTATAGAGCCACAGTTGTACTTTCCCTTTTTAGTCTATGTTACCCGTGGGATTTCGGGTCTTGGTGGGATCTATATATATATTTGGCAGAGTCGCCTTTGTAAATACTACCAACTCTTCCAGTAGAAACTCAATAATTCAACGCCACATAGGACCACAATCATCAATAACAACAATGACCTCACACGACCATTGACATCAACTAACACAAGACTCCCTACACGTACCTTAAAGTTGTGATGTCTCAGTCGGACCCTTCTCTGGAGGAGCAAATAAGTAAGGATATCTAGACTTCATATCTTCTTCGGCCTTTCAAGTCATTTCTTCCACATTATTGTTACTCCAAACTACTTTCACCGATGCTATGTATTTAGCTCTCAATCTCCGAACTTGTCTGTCTAATATAGCAATGGGAGTTTCTTTATATTATAGCTGCTCTGTGAACTGAACAACGTCAACTGACATGATTCTAGAGGATCTCCGATACATTTATAGATCATAGACACATGAAAGACTAGATGTACACAATCCATGTCTGTAGGCAAGTCTAACTCAATGCTACATGGCCTACCTTGCATATGATCCTATATGGTCCAATGTACCAAAGGCTAATGTTTCCTTTCTTACCGAACCTCATAAGATCTTTCATTGGTGATACCTTTAGGAATATCCAGTCTTCAACCTGAAAATCCAAGTCTCGCCGTCGATTATCTGCATAAGATGGCTTTGAACTGCTAATAGCCTTTTTCTATATAAGCTTAAATTTTTTGATTGCCTGTTGTACCAATTCTGGTCCTACAAATGTAGTTTCCACAACATCGAACCATCCTATAGGCGACCTATACTTTCGTCTATAAAGAGCTTCGTATGGAGCCATCTGAATACTAAAATGATAACTATTATTATATGTGAACTCAATAAGCGTCAGATGATCATCCCAGCTACCTTTGAAGTCTATCACACAAGCTCGTAACATATCCTGAAGCGTCTGAATAGTATTCTTAGCCCGTCCGTTTGTTTGGGGATGAAATGATGTACTAAGACTTACCTAAGTCATTAATTCTTATTGGAAGGACATCTAGAAGTTAGCCATAAATTGAGCTCTTCTATCCAAGATAATGGATATAGGGATACCATGCATTCGTACTATCTCCTTAATATAAAACCTTGCATAATCCTCTGCGGAATATGTAGTCCTAACAGGAAGGAAATATGTTGACTGTGTAAGCCTATTAACAATCACTCACATCAAATCGAACTTACACTGGGTACGGGGTAAGACTATAATGAAATCCATATTTATTACTTCCCATTTCCAAGTCGGAATTTCCATAACCTACAATAATCCACAGGGATTCTGGTGCTCAATCTTAACATGCTGATTGTTAGGACGTTGAGCAACAAATTCTGCTATATCCTTTTTCATTTTGTCCCACCAATATATTTCCCTGATATCATGATATATCTTTGTCGCTCTTGTATGGATAGAATAACGAGAATAGTGAGTTTCTCCCATAGCCTGTCGACGCAGTCCTGCAACATTAAAGACACATAATCGTCCTCGATATTTGAGGACCCCATCTTCTGTAGTTTCAAATGGTGTCTTCCACTTAAGAGGGGCAGTATCCCTATAATGGACTAACACAAGATACTCGTACCGGCATTCCTTTACTTCAGTTCAGTTACTAAAGAGGATGTTGTCGTATCCTGAATAGAAATTCCAATATCACCTGAGTCCAGTAATCGAAATTCAAATCTAGCAAGATCATGAACCTCATGCACCATTCCCCTATTTACTCACTGTAAAATATGACATGATACCCATAGATCTACGGCTGAGGGCATCGGCCACTACATTCGCCTTACCTGAATGGTATAAAAAATCAACGTCATAGTCTTTAAGTATCTCAAACCATCTCCGTTGACGTCAATTAATTTCCTTTTTCTTGATGATATACTAGAGGCCCTTATGATCCGTATAAATATATCTACATGAATGTCATATGAGTAGTGCCTCCACATCTTTAGTGCATGAATCACCGGAATAGCTCTAAATTATATGTCGGGTAGTTCTTCTCGTGCTTTATTAGTTGTTTAGAAGCATAAGCTACAACCTTACCATGATGCATCAACACACAACCCAAATCCAATGCTCGAAGCATCACAATAGATAACATAACCACTGGTCCCTTCTAGGAGCGTTAGAAGCAGTGCTGAAGTTAATATATCCTTCAATGCCTAGTAACTCCGCTCACAATCATAAGTACATTGAAACTTTACTCCCTTATGAGTCAACTTTGTCAAAGGCGCTGAAAGGGAAGAAAACCCCTCTACAAATCTCATGTCATAGCCTGCCAAACTGGGAAAGCTACGAACCTCCATCGGTATTATGGGTCTAGGCCAAGTCTTTACTGCCTCAATCTTTTGTGTATCCACCTGGATGACTTCGGCCAAAATAATATGCCTAAGGAAAGCTATAGAGTTCAACCCAGAATTCACATTTAGAGAAATTTTCATACATGTTCCCTTTTTGTAGAACTCTGAGCACAGTACACAAATGATCCGCACGCTCAACCTTTGAACGAGAATACACCAATATATCATCAATAAAGGTAATTACGAACAGATCCAAAAAGGGTCAGAACATACGGTTCATCAAATCCATGAATATTTCTAGGGCATTGGTCAAACCGAATGACATATCACGAAACGCAAAGTGCCCGTGTTTGGTCCTGAATGATATTTTCGGAATATCTTCCTCCTTAACCCTTACTTGTTGGTACCCAGACCTCAAGTCTATCTTTGAAAAATTTGGCACCTTGCAAATGATCATATAAATCATCAATCCTTGGGGTTCTTGATCGTCACCTTGTTCAACTGTTTATAATCAATACACATACATAAAGAACCATCTTTATTCCTGACAAATAACACAAGTGCTCCCCATGGGGATGTACTAGGTCTGATAAACCTTTTTCAAGAAAATCCTTTAGTTTCTCCTTCAACTCTTTCAGCTCTGCGGGGGCCATTTAATAGGGAGGAATAGATATTGGATGAGTATCTGGTAGTAGGTCAATAGTAAACTCAATTTCTCGCTCTAGAAGAAGACCCGAAATCTAATCGAGAAAAACATCGAGAAACTCCTTAACCATAGGGATGGAGTAAATGGTGGGTGGCTCTACTTCCATATCCTGAACCCGAACTAAGTGATAAATACAACCCTTTCTGATCATCTTCCTTCCCTTGAGATAGGAAATAAATCTACCTCTCGATGATGCCATATTACCTTTCCACTCAAAAGTAAGCTCCCCTAGAAATTGAAATCGGACTATCTTTGACCTATAATCAATGTTGGCGTGACAAGAAGCTAACCAATTCATACCCATTATAACATCAAATTCTACCGTATCTAACTCGACCAGGTACGATATGGTAGTTCGACTATGAACTACTATTTAACAACCCCTATATACTCGTTTAGCTATCACTGAGTCCCAACAGGTGTAGATAGCTCAAAAGGCATAACCAATTCAAGTTTTATTCCAAACTTACTAGCAACCAGCGGAGTAACATATTATAAGTTGGAACCTAGGTCAATCAATGCATATACGTCATGAGGAGACTGATAATATACCTGTAACAACATCAGGTGATGACTCCTAATCATGTCGTCCTGCTAAGGCATAAATGCGATTCTGAGGACTATTCGAGCTAGATGCTCCGCCTCTGCCTCTACCACGACCCGTTAGTGCTTGTGAACTTTGCATAGGGGGCGTACGAATGACGACGAACCAGATATAGATCCGTTGGATGAGCTATGCTTGAATCACCTCTCATCAAACAATCTATCATAACACGGCCCTAATAACCACAAGTATAACAAACACCTAATCACGTACGACAGTACCCGACATGTTGCTTACCACATTGAGCACATAGTGGCAACGGTGGCCTCATCTGACTTGACTCGCCCCTATATTGAGAACCTGAGGCCCTAGAATTCTGACCATGACCTAAATATATGGAATGATCAAATCTCTTACCGCCAAACTGCGGGGGCGCACTAGTCGATGGCTGGACTGGATACCTCGGGTAATATTATCTCTAACCACCTCAAAACTCACCAGAAGGACTCGAAGACCTCACTCTCTTATTCTAGGCCCCATCATGCTCACGATCGACCCTATATTTATGCTTACACTGCTCTACACCCTGAGCATATGCCTGAATACGAGAAATATCCATGTCTGGCTGAAGTGAGATCAACATACAATCGTTAAGCAAGTGTGGCTCTAATCCCATCACGAATTTGTAAACCCGATCCTCCATCTTAGATGCAATAGTGGGAGCATACCTAGCCAACGAATCAAACTGAAGATTTGTACTCGTGAACACTCACATTACCCTACCAAAGGATGAAGAACCTATCAACTCTGGCCTGCCTAAGCTCTGGTGGCAGATAACGATGAAGAAGAAGTTCTGTAAACTCCAACCATACTGCTAGAGGGGCATTCTCACCTGTGGACAACCCCCAAGACTCGTACCAATCAACTATAAAATCTTAAAGTCTAAAGGAAGCTAGCTCAACTGACTCAGTAGTAGTGGCCTTTATTACCCTCAAAGTCCTTTGCATTCTATCGATTAATACTTGAGCGTCTTCATTTGGATATGCCGTAGTGAGTACCAGAGGGCCCAAATTAATGAAATCACGAACCCTCGCACTGATGGACGTATCTGTATGACCAATACTTATTTCCTAACGCCGAGCCTACGCGGCTACTAATCGAGTTAATAGCTTAATAACATCTCTCATATCCTGACATGGTGTATCTGGCTAAAGGGCTAAACGTATATGGGCGGGTGCTCGAGCCGGTGCCCCTCAGAACTCTTCTGGAGAGGGCGATGTATGTGAAGTCTGAGATAGAATCTGATTATGAGACTCTCCCCGAGCCCTGGTAACTCATGGCACTCGACTAGCTGCTATAGACAACTATATACCCAAAACTAAAAGTAGACAAGGCCACATACTATCCAACTGTAGGAACATGAATTCTTATATCGCATGATCTAATATAAAAAGAAAATATAACATCCTATATGTCATGTAGCCTTCGTTCTATAAGCGTGGTACACAACACACCCATACACAAAAGTCTACTAGACACGGTCTATAGATAACCCTAGGACTTAACTGCTCTGATACTACTTTGATAATGACCAAAACTGATGGGCCGCGAGGGGTGCCCGAATCCTACATGTCAAACATCCTTAAGCATGTATTTAAGATATACACATGAATAACATACGTGAGGGAAACTCATCCAAAAGGCATATGTACATATACATGCGGAATACAATGGGCGAGCTGGCAAGGCTGCTATAGACAACTATATACCCAAAACTAAAAGCAGACATTGCTGAAAAAATAACATATCGTTGGGAAAATAAATCATTATATCGCACGATCTAAGATAAGAACGGAATATAACATCCTATATGTCATGTAGCCTTCGTTCTATAAGCGTGGTACACAACACACCCATACACAAAAGTCTACTAGACACGGTCTATAGATAACCCTAGGACTTAACTGCTCTGATACTACTTTGATAATGACCAAAACTGATGGGCCGCGAGGGGTGCCCGAATCCTACATGTCAAACATCCTTAAGCATGTATTTAAGATATACACATGAATAACATACGTGAGGGAAACTCATCCAAAAGGCATATGTACATATACATGCGGAATACAATGGGCGAGCTGGCAAGGCTGCTATAGACAACTATATACCCAAAACTAAAAGCAGACAAGGCCACATACTATCCAACTGTACATAATTGTCTACAGACCTCTGATAGAAAATACAATTGTACAAGGACGGAACTGGGCCACGTCATACCCATATATGTATACAAGCATATCGTACCAAAATTAAAAGCAACTGCGGATCAAGTGGAGCGTGCCAACTCTTGTTGATCAAGGATCTTAAGCAATGGGATCATTAGCTTGCCAACTTATCAACTTGCGTATTTTCTGAGACCCATAAACAGACGATAAAATAATAAGACATATGAGAATTCACGAACATGGACATCTCTAATACTTCTATGAATAGAATCATTTATGGAAGATGTGTATTTGCTCGTTTTGTTTGTGTCGTACGGATCATGCCAAAAAGAAAGATGGGTCGTGACAAACTTGCTCTCTATATAATATTCTTAAAAAAGGTTACACCGTACTCCTTTAGAACCGTAAAATTTTAGGTTGCCTGGTTGAAATCATATAAGAATTGCTCGAAAGAATCACGTTGTTAAGGTAATGTTTTAGAATCTGATTGTAGTGTTTTGGTAAGAAATTTTGTAGGAATCTGATGTAGTATTTTGAGAATGAAAATGTTGTTTTTGTTATTCAAAATCCAAGAATGAAATGTGTCTTGAACTCAATGTATTAAGTTTCCACCTAATCCCAAATGACCAAGAGTCATTGCTTTGGTTAGGGTCTTGCTGCCATGTGGGGGTGGGGTGGGGTGGAAACTTTTAATCCTTATCTTCCAAATAGACCATCGGCATCCTTCCCTCCAAGGACTTCTCACTTTGCTCTTACTCACAACCACTTGGTTAGAAGTGGATGTTGCTTACCATCAGAGCAACCCCCGTGATTAAGAATTGTCTCAAATTACTTAAAATTCTACTTATTTTTAATATAATTTATACATCATACTATCATGGCCATATGGTACCTTGTATGGTACTAATCCTCAAATATAGGGTATTATAGCTCGGACCGTATTTTATCCCAAATCAACAACCTAAAACGAAATCCGTTTTGTTTAATTCGTGTACCATTTATCTTTCATGACACTTACTTATTGCTTTTTATAAATAAAAAGAATATGTTAACCTCAAGATAATCTCATCCTCGGGTCTATGTCGATTAACAGAAGACGAAACTTTAACGAACGAAACGTGAGATGTAACACATATGTGTATTTATTTTCGACTTCTATGTTAATAATCTCCCTATAAGTGAATGTTATAAGTTGTTTATTTGGACCAATTAATGGCATGTAGACATATTATAGGTTTTTCCATAAATAAACACCTCCCCGTTACATGACAAAAAAAAAATACATTTGATAAATAAACGATGGAGCTCAACTTGTGTAAAGAGCTGGACAGAAAATTGAATATTTTGTCTGGTTCAAACAGATTAATTATCTTCAACGTAAAAATTGGGCAAGATTTAGATTTAGGTCTAGTTCAATATCACGACATAAAACCTGGAAAGGGATTGATCTTGATTTAGGTTTACCAATTTCATTGACTTTGAACTTTGAAGTCCTTTGGTTTTGACCAGATGTTCAACATACATTTAAGGGTGTGTTTGGTATGAGTTTCAGAAGAAATTTTATCTTACCATTCGACACTTTATAAAGTTTAGATACTACGGTAAATAAATTAGCGGAAACAAAGCTGTTTTTTCCCTTTAATAAAAAATAATGTTGGCCCAAGAATATGTGAAGTTTTGAAGAATGATAAATGAACTCAGTCATGGAACATGTTCATCATGTGAGGCACAATGTTTGTCAACCTATACATGTGAAATGCACGTAAAGGAGATAAGTCTCATTGATCAAGCAACAATATCTCCAGAACTGATCGAAAAGGTTGCATATAGGATAAGGAGAGAAAGTTTCCTTATGATAAGAGAACACAATCCGGATAAAGGATATGGTTGAAGGTTGTGTTGTTCAAGGACTCAACTTCGATGGAAGATCAACAATTGAGTCTCAATTTTACAAGTATTGCACAAAAGTAGAAGTTAAACTAAATGGAGAGCAAAAGAACAAGGCGATTTTACAAGCAATTTATGCGAGATTTGAGTGTGCATTTCTGAAGCTACTTGGACGAGATAGAAGAACCAATTTCATTGTGTCTTTCTTTTATTCTAGTTCAATTGTAGTAGGTGATTTGAACTTGTATCTTTCAGCTTTCATAGAAGCAATTGTATTAGGCACTTTGAGTATTCAAGTTAGAGTTAACTTGAAGTTGTTAGAACAATTGAGGTTGTGTGCCACAACGAGATTAGAGTTTAATCCTTAGGTTTACCAGAGTTTTATAAATTCTGTTTTAGCTTAGTTATTTTAGTGGAAGTATGGGAATATCCTACTAAGTAGTAGGTCATGGTTTTCTCTCCTTTTAAGCCAGGTGTTTTCCATGTAAAATATCTGTGTACTTTACTTTTAGTATTTATTATTTCGCAAACTGCTGTAGTTAGAACACTTAGAAGAACCAGGTTCTTCTAGTGCAAAAATTAGGTACCACACAAATCACCCCCCCCCTCTTGTGTGGTATTGACGTTTAGAACATCAATTAGTATCAGAGCAGGTTATCCTTGAAGAGGCTAACACCTTAGGAGAAGATCAATATGAGTGCACCACTTGGGAACTGGAAAGGGCAGTCCGTTGTTAGGCCTCCACTCTTAAATGGTCAGTACTATTCTTGGTGGAAGCACGGGATGAGGGATCACATTATAGAATAAGCCTATGAACTCCGGGACATAGTCACTGATGGTCCTCTATTAACTACAAAGAAGAATGCTCAAGGAGAGGATGTGTCAAAGACAAGAGCTGACTGCACTACTGAAAACCTGAAGAAGTGGGAGAAAAAATACTAAGGCCAAGAAATGGCTTGTGTGTGGACTGGGTCTAGATGATTACAGTGATCCAAAGTTGTACCACTACTAAGAAAATCCGGGACACTTTGCAAGTGGCTCATTAAGGAACACCTCAAGTGAAGAGGTCCAGAGGAATACTGTTGTATTCTCAATACGAGAATTTTACTATGAAGGAAAAAGAAACTATCCAAGAGATTTATACTAGGTTCACTATACTGACAAATGAACTTAAGTCTCTTAGAAAGATTATTCTTGAAGAAGACAAGGTTGAGAAAATCCTTATAAGGGTTATGCTAGTCTCGTGGAAAAGCAAAATCATTATTATTCATGAATCAAAGCATATTTCTACCTTCAAGCTGGATGAACTAATTGGAAATCTTACTGTATATGAATTGAGAAGGTAAACCATGAAGATGGATACACCTAAGAAGGAAAGAAGTTTGGCTCTCAGAATTGCTGAAGGTTCAGATCTAGAGGATGATAAAATATCTATGATCACAAGGGATTTCAAAAAGTACCTGATGAGAGGAAAGGGTTATTCAAGAGGTATACCCTTCAACATACCAAGGGCTCTTGAGAAACAAACCAATGAAGGTTGCTACAAGTGTGGCAAGACTGATCACATGATCAATAACTGCCCTGAATGATAAATTGAGTGGAAGAAAAAAAGGGCTGAACGAAGGAACGAGTTCAACCAAAAAGAAACAAAGGATCAACAAAGGCTATGGTTGCTGCCTGGGAATAAACATCATATGAGGACTCAAAAGATGAAGCTGGAGATGAACATGCCCTTATGGCCATCGGAGAATCAGATTATGAACAAGAGGTCCAAGTGAAAGGAAGTAGACAAATATGGTATATGGATAGTGGCTGCTCAAAACATATGACTGGGAGCAAGTACTAATTCCTTTCACTTGAGGACTTAAAATGAGGTAATGTCTCCTTTGGTAATGGAAAGAAAGGTGAGATCATTGGGGTTCCAATGGTAGGAAAGACAGACTCTTACTCGATTGAGAATGTCTACTTGATAAATGGCTTGAAATATAGCCTGATCAGTGTGTCAAAACTGTGTGACAGAGGTAACCTTGTAACATTCACCTCTACTAAATATTTTGTGATTAATCTTACCACTGACAAGATTGTTTTGCAGGAAAAGAGAGTTGATAATATTTATATTGTAGATTTGTCCACTCTCTGAGAAAATGAACTCATTTGCCTAAGTGTATTGGTTAACGATCCTCTCCTGTGGCACAAAAGACTTGGTCATCCCAGTCTGAATTAGCTAAACAAATTAGTCTCTAAGGACTTGGTGATAGGGTTACCCAACATCAAGTTCAAGGAAGACAAAGTTTGTGAGGCATGTGCAAGGAGGAAGCAGGTAATATCATCCTTCAAAAGAAAGAAAATGGTTAGCACAACAAAGTTGTTGGAACTGGTCCATATGGATCTCTGTGGTCCAATGAGAACCATGAGCAGAGGTGGAAAAAAATATGTAATGGTGCTTGTTGATGATTGTTCTAGATTTACTTAGGTTCTATTTCTAACTTCTAAAGATGAAGCATTTGATATGTTTACCGAATTTGTTATAAAAACTCAAAAATAATTAGGAAATTAACTTGTATCCATTAGGTCTGATCATTGAACTGAAAACTCCAAGTTTGCTAAATTTCGCGATGAAAATGGTGTAGATCATAATTTATCTGTTGCCTTTAGGACTCCTCAACAAAATGGAGTAGTTGAAAGAAAGAATAGGACTCTTGAGAACATGGCTAGGACCATGTTGCTTTCCAGTAAAATGCCTCATAGCTTTTGAGGATAAGCTGTACACACTGCAGGTTATATAATCAATAGATGCATGACTAGACCTCTTGTAGAAAAGACTCCATATGAGTTACTTAAAGGGAAAAAACCAAACATATCCCATCTTAGGGCATTTGGTTGTAAGTGTTATGTGAACAATAATGGAAAAGAATCCCTAGGTAAGTTTGATGAGGGAGTATTCTTTGGATATTTTTCACATAGTAAACCATATAAAGTGTTTAATAAAAGAACTTTGTGTGTAGAAGAAAGTGTACATGTAGTATTTTATGAAAGTAAAATTCTTTCAGAGAGATAAGAATATGAAGATGAAGCCGTTGAATTGGTAAAGGACTTGACTGAAGCCTCAGCTCAGGTGAAAGTGGCACCAACAGAAGGAACATGTGATGGAATAGGTTCTTCCACCCAGGGCAATCTGACAGGGGGAACTAATGAAAAAGGAATTGAAATAAATCCTTTAAAAGGACCTATTCATGACCTTGTTCCTTAATAACAAAACATGGGAGAAATATCTAGCAGAACCCAGTTGGTTGTGAAACATCACAAGTATCAAAGTTCTCATCCCATTGGGAACATTATCACTGATCCAACATCTGGAGTTAAAACTAGATCACAATTAAAGAATTTGTGTGCTTTTGATGCCTTTTTGTCTTTTATTGAACCAAAAAATACTGTTGAGGCTTTACAGGATGCATATTTAATGATTGATATGCAAGATGAACTCAATCAGTTTGGGAGAAGTCAAGTTTGGCATCTAGTTCAAAGACCAAAGGACATATCAGTCCTTGGTACAAAGTGGATCTTCAGATACAAACTTAATTAAGATGGAATAGTTATAAGAAATAAAGCAAGACTAGTGGTCCAAGGTTACAGCCAAGAGGAGAGCATATACTATGATGAGACATTTTCTCCAGTTGCAAGACTTGAGGCAATCAAACTCCTAATAGCCCTTGCAATACATATGGAATTCACTCTCCAACATATGGATGTCAAAAGTGCCTTCTTGAATGGTTACCTCAAGGAGGAAGTGTTTGTGAAATAACCTCCAGGATTTGAAAGCAAGGAATGTCTCGAGCATGTTTACAAGTTGGACAAAGCACTATATGGGCTCAAACAGGCCCCAAGAGCATGGTATGAACGACTATCAAAATTCCTACTAGAGCATGGCTACAAAAGAGGTAAAATTAATAGTACCTTATTCTTAAGGGAAAAAGGTAAGGATCTCCTTGTTGTACAAATATATGTCGATGACATAATCTTTGGGGCCACTACTCATAAGTTAAGTAAGGACTTTGCAAAATTAATATGGCGTGAGTTTGTAATGAGCATGATGGGTGAGCTTAAATTCTTCTTAGGCTTACAAATCAAACAGAGTCCAAATGGAACCATTATCCATCAGTAGAAGTATGCAAAGGAGCTAACCAAAAAGTTTAAAATGGAAGAATCAACTGAAATAGACACACCCATTGCAACTGCTACTAAATTAGATGTTGATGAACCTGGTTCATCAGTTTATCAAAAGTTGTATAGGGGTATGATTGGTTCACTTATATAGCTTATTGCTAGTAGACCTAACATTGTTATCAGTATAGCTTTGTGCTCGCTTTTAGGAAAATCCTAAAGAGTCTCACCTAACTGTTGTCAAAAAGATACTAAGATACTTGAAATGTACCACTGATCTGTATCTTTGGTATTCCAAAGGTAGCAATTTTAATCTAGTAGATATGGTGATGCCGATTTTGTAGGGTTTTTAGTTTATAGGAAGAGCACCTCAGCTATAGCACACTTCATTGGTTCATGTCTTGTGCCATGGGCTACCAAAAAGCAAACTTAGTGTCCCTTGAAGTTGAGTATGTTGCTGCTGCCTCTTGTTGTGCTCAATAGCTATGGATCAAACAACGGCTGGTAGATTTTGGTATTGAGGTTGGTTGTATTCCAATATTCTGTGAGAACTATAGTGCTATAAGTATGGCAAAGAACCTTGTTCATTATAAGAGGACTAAGTAAATAGATATTAGACACGACTTCTTAAGAGATAACTATAAGAAAGGACTGATCTCTATAGAATTATGTGCTTCTAATAATAAAATTGCTGACATTTTCACTAAAGCGCTGAGTAGAAAATTTTTGAGAGGAACAAGTTGGAATTAGGGATGATTAATATCACCTAATAGGTTTAGTTCAGAATGCACAATGAAAAAAAAATTATTCGTTAGGAGTTCTAACTTTGTAAATATCTTGATTAATTCTTACTCAGTTTCATACTTTAATTAGTATACTTCTATGACCTGTGTATATATGATTCACTAATCTCTTACAAAGTTTTTTCTATTATGACATTTGAGGCATGTTCAAGAGGGTTATATATGAAGAACTTGGTTCATCGGTATGAGTTCATATGAAAGCTCAGGTATGTTTTCAATACTCTGCATAATTAGAGAGATTAACAATTCAATCATGAGCAGAAGTCTTACTTTTGCCAAATTCCTCGAAAATTCTATCTATTGAGGCATTGAACCAGTTTTTTCCGTTAAAAACTCTAAAACCGTGATTTTTGCCTAATATCTAGGGAAGCCAAATAATCATTAAAGTCTGGAATTCCAGGTTGATTAAAATTCTAATTCACCCTTGAAAAAAGCTTTCGTTACTGCATTAATGTCTAATTGCTTTAAATACGCACCACCTATCTAATCTTCTTCATTATTCTAAAAACTGTCAAAAATAATTCCCCAGTTCTAATCGGTTTTCTTCTTTAGAAATTCCCAAATTTCCTCCATAAACGTAGAACCTTGTCTAACCCATAAGATCATAGCTCTAATTTCTAGTAGTGTCAAATTCATCATTATCTACTCCTCCTAGTGAATCCCCAAAACCTAGATTTCGAAGGCAAAAATAGTTGGCTAGAAAAACTGTAGCATCTCGAACTCTAAGGAAAGTTTTAAATGAGAGATTGAAAGCTAGCCAGAAGAAATAAAGCCCAATTCAAGTGTTTGGTTCCAGTTCTAACTCTGAGTCCTTTAAATCTTCCAGTGTAGGTGAAGAACATGGGTCTTCTGACAGTGAGAAAAATCAAGAAATCCCAGTTGAGGTACGTTATTCTGTGATCGAAAACTTAGAAAATAGGTTTTTTCTAATTTGACCAATAAGAGATGTAAAGGTATCTGAATCGAGTAGGGGTGGAGGTAAAAAGAAAGGAAAAGAGAGAGAGGGAGCAAGTAGTCGAGAGAGGGCAAAAGGGAAAGGAGCAGTTCTTGCTATATGTGGAGTTGAAGAAAAGAGTGGCATCAAGTCAGGGGGATGTGGTTATGGGGAAGCAGTTGAACGTTTGGTTCATCTAAGCAAACAAAGAGATGAACGTGGTTCATCTGCTGAGGAAACTTTGGTTGATATTTTGAAAAGGGTTGGGGCAATTTATGACCCAAAGAAATGCAAATCTACCTCACAAAAGGCCCCAACCGTTCCCAAGACTTACCAAAAAAGAAAGACTTCATCCCCAAAATCTGATGCCCCTTTAGTGCCTAAGGGAAGAGCTACAAGAAGAAGGGTAAGACAAAGTGAAGCTGACCTACAAAAAGCTCTGAAGAAAGCAATAAAAAGAAAATGGAGAAGGGAAAGAGAAAGGTTGCAGAGTTCTCTAAGGCTGGAGAAGAAGAGGAGATGGAACTGTTCCATTAAGAAAGGGTAATAATAGTGCAGGTTCCTACACCAAAACCTAAAAAGTTCAAGACTTCTTCTAATAAGTCTTCTTCTGAACGTGCGTCTGTTGAACCCTCCTTAGCCAAGAGGACAAGAACGGAGCTAGAAGCTCTCTTTAGCCCATTTAAGCATATCAATTCACGAAGCAACAACGATACATATAACGAAAACGGGGAACCAAGTCCCATAATACATCAACTCCCATAGACCGAAGGGTCAAGAGTCATGAGCCTCTACTGAACATGAGTGTATAAAGGTTTACAAGATACCAAGTGCGGAAAGAAAAGTCAATTCAAAATCAAGAGACAGTAAGAAGGAATATCGGGTCCTGCAGACTCTGCAGCTACCTCGAATATCCACAAATGTCGCCTCGCACAGCTACTGGATCACTGCTGAGAGGTACCTGGATCAGCACACAAGGTGCAGGGAGTAAAATGAGTACTGCCCGACTCAGTGGTAATAAACAAGGGTAAGACAGCGCAGATAAGAAATCCGCAATAAAGCACTATGTAAAGCTGTAATCAAATACCCTATCACAGAATCGATATCAACTGTACTTGTACCAATAAGTACCAGCAAAACAGTATAACAGCTAGCAGATGTAGCTAAATGCAATGCAATGCATGAAATGACCACTACGGCGCGTAGCCCGATCTAATTTGGGTACCCGTGCTCACTGTGGGGGTTCAGACTCCGGAGGGGATCCTACCCAAGCACAATATCACCGCGGCGTGCAGTCCGATCCAACATATATATATCGCGGCGCGCAGCCCGATCCACTACCAGTCAGCTAATATGAAAATACAGCCTCGCAGGCTCAAAAGTAGTTTTGAAAACCCTTTTTATCATTTTTCGGTTGGAAAACAGTAATACCAAGTTCCAGAGATTGGAAATAGCATGATAACAGAAATAGCTACGGACTGGTAGTAACTAACATGTCAATATGATAAGACAATGATAACGATCCTCGCGGATCCAATAACTGGCTCACGGCCCACAAGTATACTCAACCACCCAAGAAGGGGGTTCCTCGGCTCAAGAGTGGCCAATATCTCAATATATAGTATGCAACCATCCGAGAAGGAGGTTCGACGGCTCAAGAATAGCCAATGTCATAACACAGTATCAACAAGTCGGACTAAGCCATAGTCCCCAATCACAATCGACCCCGCACTCACAAGAGAGTACGTGTCTCGCCGCTATACAACGTCACAAAGTGGTATACCGGGGTTTCGAACCCGCCGGTCATCACCCACATCTATTACTCACCTCAATACAGCGCGACGACTACTCCGTAATGCCCTTTCCACGAGAATCAAGCTCCGCACGCGTAGAATCCGATCAAATACAGTAGAAATACAACAAATTAGGCCAATGGGACGACACCCAATCAATACAACTCAATTTACATCAAAATTCCCAAAGTTGTCAAAACCCGACTTTCAGTACGCTTGTCGAAAAATCTCGAAAGTCACATATTCGGAACTCTCATCTCGATACGAGTCTAAGCATATCAATTTTACCAAATTCGGACTCCATTTGCCCATTCAAAACCTTGATTTTCTAAAGTTCAAGCCTAGTGCTAAATCCTCCATAAATTAACCCAAATTCCTCCATTTTCATGATATAATTGCATAATATTATCAATACTAATCATAGTTTAAGTCCATAGTTGATTACCCGATGATTTCCTTGAGTTTCTCTTCAAAATCGCCCAAATCGCCTCTAAAGCCGAGACCCAAACGTGTGAAATGTTTCGAAATTTTCTAACTTCCGATACACTTAACTCATCGCGATTTTCGCCTCGTGGACCATTTTCCGCCACTCGCGAACCGCTCTGCGACCAATTGGTCGCTCCTGCGAACCCGGCCTATTTGACCATTTCCGCTCCCTACGATACACGGACCGCTCCTACGGGTCCGCTTCGCGGATGACATTCCGCCCTCGCGGTCCTTTCCGCCTGCGCGATCGCAGTCCGCTCCGCGGACTCGCCTACGCGGTCAATAAATCCGCTTCGCGGTTTCCCCATTTCTCTTCGACCGCTCTCGCGGTCTCACCCTCGCTCGCGACGCCGCCTCGCCGGTCATTTTTCCGCTCTGCGAAGCCACTTGCCCCGCGCCCTCTCGTCCGCTCTCGCGGACTCGCTCCCGCGCTCCCATTTCCGCAGGAGCGAAACAACAGAACCAGAATCCCAAACCTCGCAATTTTCCACATTTTCTCCCGTTTAGCCATCCGAGAACACCCCGAGGCCCCCGGACCTCATCCAAACACACCAACACATCTTAATACCTTATTCGAACTTGCTCCAATCCTCAAAACACGTCTAACAACATCAAACCCATAATTCACATCGAATTCAAGCCTAAATTCCTTAAAACATTCCGAATTACACAATCAATCAAAAACCCGACTAAACGACGTCCGAATGATCTGAAATTTTGCAGACATATCCAAAATCACATAACGAAGCTACAGAAATTGTCGGAATTCCATTCCGACTCCCGGATCAAAATCTCACCTACCGTTCGGATTTCGCCAAAATTCAACCTTAGCCAATTCAAGCCTATTTCTACATCGGCCTCCAAATTCAATTCCGATCGCTCCCCTAAATCACAAATCACCTCCCGGAACTAACCGAATCACCAAAATCCGATTTCGAGCCCTCTAACCAAATAGTCAACTTCGGGTTGACTTTCCTTATTCAAGTTTCCTTCAAAAAGGCTATATGCCTCATTTTCAATCCAATTCACTCCTAACTCACCCGATAGACTTTAACACTGATATAAAAGCATAAAACATACAATTTCAACATAACGGGGTGGTAATTCCCGTGACGACGGGCTGGGTCGTCACATTCTCCCCTCTTAAGCAAACGCTCGTCCTCGAGCGGGTCAAGAATCATACCTAAAGTCTCAAACAAGTGAGGATATCTGCTCCGCATCTCCCGCTCGACTCCCAAGTGGCCTCCTCCACGGGTCGACCTCTCCACTGAACCTTAACTGATGCAATCTCCTTAGACCTCAATTTTCTCACCCGCCGTCCCAAAATGGCAATAGGCTCCACATCATAGGATAGATCACCATCAAGCCGAATGGTACTGAAGTCTAATACATGAGACGGATCTCCAATGTACTTCCGGAGCATAGACACATGGAATACTGGATGGACGCTGGATAAGCTGGGCGGCAAGGCTAACTCATATGCCACCTCTCCAACCCTCCCGAGTATCTCAAAAGGACCAATGTACCTAGGACTCAACTTTCCTTTCTTCCCAAACCTCATGACACCCTTCATAGCGTGAAACCTTCAACAATACTCTGTCACCAACCATGAAAGACAACTCTCAAACTCTACGGTCCGCATAACTCTTCCGACGAGACCGTGCTCGTACGAAGCCTCTCATGGATCAAATTTGCTCTATCCAGCAGCATCCTGGACTAACTCATTCCCAATCAATCTAACCTCACCAGAGCTCAAACCATCCCACTGGGGACCTACACCGTCTGCCATACAATGCCTCATACGGGGCCATCTGAATACTCGACTGATAACTGTTGTTGTAGGCAAACTCAGCAAGTGGTAGGAACTCATCCCACGAACCACCAAAGTCAATCACACAAGCTCGCAACATATCCTCCAAGATCTGAATAGTGCGCTCAGACTGTCCATCTGTCTGGGAGTGAAATGCCGTACTCAACTCAACCCGTGTACCCATCTCTCGCTGAAATGCTCTCCAAAACTGAGAAGTGAACTGAGTACCCCTGTCGGATATGATAGACACTGGAACTCCATGCAATCGAACAATCTCTCGAATAAAGATCGCTGCCAACCGCTCCGATGAGTAGGTAGTACTAACTGGAATGAAGTGAGCTGACTTGGTCAGTCTATCCACAATCACCCATACAGAATCAAACTTCCTCGCCGTCCGAGGGAGTCCAGTAACAAAGTCCATAGTGATCCTCTCCCATTTCCACTCAGGAATATCAATGCGCCGAAATACACCACCGGGCCTCTGATGCTCGTACTTAACCTGCTGACAGTTGAGGCACCGTGCTACATGTCCGACAATATCCATTTTCATCTTTCTCCACCAATAGTGCTGTTTCAAATCTTGATACATCTTCACGGCTCCTGGATGGATAGAATACCGCGAGCTATGGGGCCTCCTCCAGAATCAACTCACGAAGGCCATCAACATTGGGCACACATATCCGGCCCTGCATCCTCAATACGCCGTCACTATAAATGGTGACATCTCTAGCATCATCATGCCGAACTCTGTCCCTAAGGATAGCCAAACGTGGATCATCATACTTGCGCTCACGAATACGATCATATAGAGATGACCGAGATACAACACAAGCCAATACCCTGCTAGGCTCCGAAATATCTAACATCACTAGCCGATTGGCTAGCACCTGAACATCATAAGCAAATGGCCTCTCCTCAGCTGGAATATATGCCAAGCTCCCCATACTGACCGCCTTCCGGCTTAAAGCATCGGCCACCACATTGGCCTTCCCCGGATGATATAATATAGTAATGTCATAATCCTTCAGAACTCAAGCCATCTCCGCTGTCTCAAATTAAGGTCTTTCCGTTTGAACAAGTGCTGGAGACTACGATGGTCGGTATACACCTCACAAGACACACCGTACAAATAGTGCCTCCAAATCTTCAATGCATGAACAATGGCGGCTAGCTCCAAATCATGAACAAGATAGTTTTTCTCATGTGGCTTCAACTGCCGAGAAGCATAAGCAATTACCTTACCTTCCTGCATCAACACACAACATATCCCCACTCTCGATGCATCACAATAAACGGTATATGAACCTGAAGCTGATGGCAATACTAACACTGGAGCTGTGGTCAAAGCTGTCTTGAGCTTCCGAAAGCTCTCCTCGCACTTATCCGACCACACGAATGGTGCACCCTTCTGGGTCAATTTAGTCAACGAAGAAGCAATGGATGAAAATCCCCGAACAAACCGGCGATAATATCCCGCCAAACCAAGAAAACTCCTAATCTCTGTAGCTGAGGACGGTCTAGGTCAACTCTGCACCGCCTCTATCTTCTTTGGATCAACCTGAATACCATCACGAGACACCACATGCCCCAAAAATGCTACGGACTCGAGCCAAAACTCGCACTTGGAGAATTTAGCATATAGCTTCTCCTCCCTCAATCTCTGCAACACAATACTCAAATGCTGAGCATGCTCCTCCTGACTACGGGAGTAGACTAGAATGTCATCAATGAACACAATCACAAATGAATCCAAATAGGGCCTGAACACACTGTTCATCAGATGCATAAATGCTGCTGGGGCGTTGGTCAGCCCAAAAGACATAACAAGAAACTCATAATGACCATATCGGGTCCTGAATGCAGTCTTCATAATATCCGAGTCCCTGATCTTCAGCTGATGATAGCCTGAACGAAGATCGATCTTAGAAAACACCCTCGCACCCCGTAACTGATCAAACAAATCATCTATGCGCGGTAGAGGGTACTTGTTCTTCACTGTCACTTTGTTCAATTGCCTATAATCAATACACATTCGCATGGAACCATCTTTCTTTTTAACAAATAATACCGGCGCACCCCACGGAGACACACTAGGGTGGATGAAACCCTTATCCAGAAGCTCCTGAAGTTGCTCTTTCAGTTCTTTCAACTCAGCTGGTGCCATCCGATAAGGAGGAATGGATATTGGCCGAGTGCCCGGCACCAAGTCAATGCCAAAATCAATATCCCTGTCCGGCGGCATGCCCAGCAGGTCTGAGGGAAACACATCTGGAAAATCCCTCACAACAGGTACAGAATCAATGCTAGGAGACTCACTCCCACATCTCTCACAAAAGCCAAGTATGATAAACACCATTTTTCGACCATCTTCTAAGCTTTTAAGAACGAAATAACACGGCTAGGGACGAAATCGGTCGAACCCCGCCACTCGATCCGAGAAATACCAGGAATGGCCAACGTAACTGTCTTAGCATGACAACCCAATATAGCATGGTACGGAGACAACCAGTCCATACCCAATATAACATCAAAGTCCACCATACCCAACAATAACAAATCGGCCTGGGTCTCCAGACCCCCAATAGATATAACATAGGATCTATAGACATGATCCACAATGATCGTATCACCCACGGGAGTGGATACATGAACAGGTAAATCAAGACTACCACGAGTCGCACCCAAATGATGTGCAAAATAAGAGGACACGTAAGAATATGTGGACCCCTGGATCAAATAGAATAGAGGCATCTCTGTGACAGACAGAAATGATACCTGTAATCACAGCATCGGAGGCAACTGCATCACGCCTATCAGGAAGTGCATAGAACCGTGCCTGGCCTCCACCAGATCTCTCCTCGCCTCTAGGGCGACCACGAGAAAACTGACCTCCACCTCTACTAGCCTGAGATGGTGCTGAAGAGGAGGGCAGATCCCTCTGTTGAGTCTCGTCCCTACGGAGTCGAGGGCACTGTCTCCTCATGTGGCCAAACACACCACACTCATAACATGCACCTGGTGCTGGAGAAGGGGACTGAAGGGAACCCCTCGCCGCAGAAGAACCCTGGGCTGAAGAAGTAGGTGCTGCACTCTGGGCTGGAAGGGCACTAAGTGATGACTGACCCTGATGAAACCCCTGTCGACCACGACCATAAGAACCTCCGCTCTGCTCTGGGCGGCCTGAATGAGAAGGTCTAGATGAGCGACCTCTGCTCTGCTGGGAATGCCCTCTAGATGGAGCACCACTGAAACTGCCCGAACCACGAGGCATCTTGGCCTCCCGCTCCTCTCTCTCTCGGCGACGATCCGCCTCAATGGAGCGTGCCATGTCAACAACCTGCTCAAATGATGATGACATAACTCTCTCTCTGGTCATAAGAATACGGATGAAGTAGTTGAGGCCATCAATGAACCTCCTAATCCTCTCCCTATCAGT
This sequence comes from Nicotiana noctiflora, assembly GCA_032618575.1. Lineage (NCBI taxonomy): Eukaryota > Viridiplantae > Streptophyta > Magnoliopsida > Solanales > Solanaceae > Nicotiana > Nicotiana noctiflora. The sequence continues at coordinate 36,343 of JASVEL010008348.1, read as the reverse complement.
AGGGATCATCCATGCGGCATGCCTAGCCAACTCTATGAATCTATGCTCGTACTGAGTCATTGACATGTCGCCCTAAACCAACCACTCAAACTGGCGACGAAGCTCCTCGCGACGGGACTGAGGTACATACTTCTCTAGGAAGAGAGTAGAAAACTGCTGCCAGGTGAGAGGTGCCGCTCCCGAGGCCTACGCCTCTCAAACTGCTCCCACCAATTAAATACGGGACCAGTAAACTGAAAAGTAGTGAATAAAACTCCGCTGGGCTCAAGTATACCAGCTGTACGTAGCATCCTCTGGCACTTATCTAAGAAACCCTGGGCATCCTCGCCCTCAGCGCCACTGAAATGGGGTGGTTGGAGTCTACCAAATCTCTCAAGACGACGCTGCTCGTCGTCGGGCATAGCCTGAACCATATGCTCTAGAGCTGGTGCAGCTGGAGGAATAACTGGTGCAACCACCTGAGCGGGGACTGCCTCTGGCGTCTGAAGTCCCTGAACAACCTGCTCAGGTGTGCGAGCTGCAGGGGTCTGCTGACCACCCCCTGTCTGAGATGTCGCTGCAGTAGCGGTAGCTGATACTACCTGAGCCAAACCGGAACACACCGATAATATCTGAGCAAGAGTCTCCTGAAGACCATGAATAGCAATAGATACAGTCTGGGCCTGAACTGGGGCTGCTGGAGCATCAACCACTGGGGGCTGCTCCAGAACAGGTACAACGGGCGGGCCAGCTAGAAGGCTTGAGATTACATGTAATATTGCACATTACATCTACGTCAAAAGACGGAGTGTGCTGGTGGACTTAAAAAAGGTCACACTGTTCAAGAATTACAGCCTGCAACTTACTGATAATAGGTGAATTTGACTATATTTATGCCCTAAATAATCATGCTTTATTGTTGTTTTGATATTGTTTATGATGATAAAATGCTTTTATTAGTATTCTTAGTGTGTTATAGGTACACTTGAGCTAATGAAGACTAAAGAGCAAGTTTTGGTGTCAAAAGATGGTGAAAAAAGCCAAAATATGGTACAAGTCAAGAACGTATGTTGAAAGTAGCCGGGAAGGTGTGATTCCGAGCTATATGGATGTTATGGAATGAATTTAAGTGATTTGGAGCTTTGAAGTCTGAGTAAAAGCTCAAGGAATTAAGCCGGGATCGAGTTCGGGGGTCAAATTGGATAAGTGTAGAACAAGCGAAGAATGGATGAGGCATATTGTGCACTGTTTAGTAAATTGAACATAACTTTTAGCTAAAACCTCCATTGTGGCTCCATAATATATGGTTGGAAAGATAATTCAAAGTGCTACAACTTTCATGTTTTGAGTTGTTCCAAATTCGCAACGGAACAGGGTGCAAAACCGCGGGTTCTCCGCGACCGCGGATGAACCGCGGAAAAACTGGCTCTCTGAAGTTTTACTGTTCGCGGTCCGTCCGCGGCCGCGAACGAACCGCGGAAGTCACCGCTGCAGCAAATCCCAATTGGACTCAAACTTAATTTTTAAGCCCTAAAACCTATATTTAAACTCCTAGTTTGCCCCATAGAGGCATGTACTTTATTTCTTCAATACTTTTGCAAGGTTTTAGTAGGAGAGATTCCTCTCAAACTCTTTCTATTATTTTATATCAAGCAATTCTTTATGATTTCAATTATTATTCTTGTTTCTTCAAGCATGAGTAGCTAAATTCTTTTCTAAGGCCTATTTAGTGTGCATAACTTGGAAAAGAGTGCATATTTAGGTTTATTGTTGAACAACACTACACCTAGGTTATTAGAGGAATCTATAATTTTAGGCGTAAAGACGGGGTTAGGAATAACGAAGTCTTGGGTGCAATCTAAAGTGAACTATTCAAATTAAAGCTAGCTAGGGTAGCTCGGGAGAGTGCACTAGTAAATTATTGTAATTGCTCGGGAGAGGGTTACGATACACATAGCGTTCATGATTGATAGAATATATTAACAATTTGTAAGAGCATAACGATAAGGGATTCCATCAATAGGGGAAATCAATACCTTAGTCTTTCTCTATATTATTTTATTCAACATTCAATTCTTTCTTTTAAAGCAATCTTTAATTCTTGCAAAGTAGTTGTTCGAAAACACACAAATATATATTCAAAGTTTGGGAACTTGATTCGGAAGTACTTTTGGGGTTGTGAAAGTTGCAATTGGTAGGTTAATTCTCTGTGGGATCGATCTTGGACTTATTAAACCAAGTTATATTGACTACGACCGTTGCTTGGACGTGAATCAATTTTGGCGCCGTTGCGTGGGAATTAACGGAATTATCAATTGCCATTACCAGAACTTCAAGATTCTTGTGTAATCAGGTTCTTTCTACACTCTACATTGAATATTTTGACGTTTGTTGATTTGGGTATTCTGGTGCATGCCTAGAAAATCTGCAAGGACTGGAGAACTAATTGAAGGACTCTCAGACCCCGAGCAAACCTTCCGGGCACGTAACAAAGCCATCAAACAAATTCAACAATCTTAACAACCAATCAAACTAGACTTCGACATGGGTGACATAAACGCTCAAAACCAGCAAGCCGGGCTAAACATGCAAGAGGCACAGGAGGCACAAGAAGGTGCATTGTTCGACCGGGCACAACCCACAGCGGATAATTTGGCAACTGCCATCGTTGTGCCAACAATTCAAGCTGAGTCTTTCCAGATTACTAACAACATGCTTCACTTGTTGCAAAACAAGGGATTATTCTCTAGGTCTTAGGTTAAAGATCCAGAGCAGCACCTCAAGAACTTTCTATCAATATGCAAAAACACAAAGGCAACCGAATGTAACTCCGGAAGCTATCAGATTACTACTCTTTCCGTTCTCAGTTACAGGAGCAGCACTGATATGGCTAAACTCACTCCCAATAAACTCCATTGCAACTTGGGATGAGTTAGTCAAACAATTCCACAACAAGTTTCATCCACCTAACAAGACAGCTCAACAAATTGATGAGATTGTGAGCTTCAAGCAGTAACCAATGGAGACATTACATGAAAGTTGGGGCAGATTCAAGGGTATGCTTGTTATGAGTCCTCACCATGGGATTCCTGAGCAGATGTTAGGCCAAAGATTCTATATGGGGCTTTCAGACAGCATGAAGAACATTGTAGATGCTTCAGCAGGTGGGGCTTTTCTGAGCAAGACTTGGAGAGAAGGCCAAAATTTGCTTGACAAGATGGCTCAAAACTCTGGGTGGACGACCAGGAATGCTCCTATCACTCCAGTGGTACACTCCGTACCTCTGAATCCATCCAACACTATGGTGGAGAACATGGCAACTTTATTGACACAAATGAGCATCCTGGTGAAGAAGGTGGAAGAATCTGGGGTCAAGCAGCAGGTTCACATTGTAGACACTACCAATGGTGGTTTATACACATCTTGCATTAGCCAACGCATGGGTAATCCATGGGCTACAGACCAAGAACATCATCACCAGCATGAAGACATGGACTATGTGGCTAATTATGGAAAGCAGAGACAAGGTAATCCGAGTTGGGGTCAGCAGGCTCCACAGCAATACAAGCCTCCACAACTACAGTATAATGCAGCAGGTATGAGGCCACCACACAATATGGCTCCATATCCTAGACCTCAGAATTTCGGCAATCAGCAGCAGGGATATCATCCACCTCCACCACAGCATGAGGGTAGACATGACGATGGGTTCGCAGAATTGAAAGCTATGATGCAACAGGTAATCGGGTCAAATGCCAAAACCAATGAGAGGATAGATGCCCATGATGCAGCCATCAAAAATATTGAAGTACAAGTGGGCCAGATTGCTATGTCTCTCAACAATCGTCCTCAAGGGACATTGCCTGCAGCCACACAAATAAACCCAAAGGACCAAGTCCCAAAGCAGATGATGGCAGTGACTCTGAGAAGTGGTAGAGATCTTGATGCTGAGAAAGAAAGTGAGAAAATCGACACACAAGCTGAGACACTCACTCAATTGCCCATTGAACTGGATGACTCCACCGGGTTGACAGAAATTACAGTCCAGCCAGTTGCTGAAAATAAAGAGATGCAGCAGGGAATGAAAAAAGTAGCTGAACAGGTAGAGCAGCAGGTTGAAGAAAAAGTGATAGAAAAAGAAAAGTCCCAAGTCACTGGGAAGAAGAGGCCTCCACCACCGTTCCCCCAAAGGTTGGCCAAACACCAGAAAGAGGAGCAATACAAAAAGTTCTTCGAGATGCTCAAGCAAATCCAGGTAAACATTCCGTTAATTGAAGCTTTGAAATAAATGCCTGGGTATGCTAAGATGATGAAAGAATTGATGTCGCGGAAATTTGATTTCCAAGACTTGGCCACCGTGACTCTTACTCAGACTTGTAGTGCAGTGGTCTCTAGACCCATTGCTAAGAAGTTATCTGACCCAGGTAGCTTCACTATTCCATGCACTATAGGAAATTATGCCTTTGCAAAGGCATTGTGTGATTTAGGGGCGAGCATTAATCCCATGCCCTTGGTTATTTCTAAGAGGCTAGGCATTGGGAGAGCCAGACCTGTCTCTATGCTATTACAGCTTGCTGACAGCACTCTTAAGGATCCATTTGGTATTTTAGATGATGTGCTTATCCAAGTAGGGAAGTTCGTGTTTCCCGCTGATTTTGTGATTTTTGATTGCAAGGTGGACGAGGAAATTCCTATAATCCTAGGAAGACCATTCCTAGCCACCGGGAGAGCTCTAATTGATTGTGAGACTGGGAAACTCAAGATGAAGTTGAATGATGAGGAGAACATATTCAACGTGCAAAAATCCATGAGGCGCCCTAGTGAGTTCGCGAATTGCTCTCTCATTGATGCGATTGATGTGATAGTGGAGACAGACGATGCAGAGTTGACCATTGAAGATCCACTTAAGGCATGCCTAATGAACTTAGAAGTGGTAAATGGTAAATGTCTAGCAGAATGGGTATTATCTCTGGAAGGTAAGGGTTTTGGGATAGAGAGTTGGAATTTGAACCTCTACATTTAGAGAAAAGAGAGACCCCTCCCGCAAAACCATCCATAGAAGAGCCACCAAAGCTGGAGCTTAAACCACTACCATCTCATCTCAAGTATGAATTTCTAGGCCTTAACTCCACTTTACCTGTTATTATCTCATCTGGTTTGCTGGATGTGCAGGCTCAAAAGCTTATACATGTACTGAAAGAATGCAAAACTGCCATTAGGTGGACCATGGCAGACATAAAGGGGATCAGCCCCACGTACTGCATGTATAAGATTCTCCTGGAAGAGAGGCATAAACCTTCTAGGGAACATCAAAGAAGGCTGAACCCAAACATTGAGGAAGTGGTGAAGAAAGAGGTAATAAAGTGGCTAGACGCGGGAATTATTATGAGGTTGAATGATGAGGAGATCATATTCAATGTGCAATAATCCATGAGGCACCCTAGTGAGTTCGCGAATTGCTCTCTTATTGATGCGGTTGATGTGATAGTGGAGACAGACGATGCAGAGTTGACCATCGAAGATCCACTTCAAGCATGCCTAATAAACTTAGAACAGGTAAATGGTGAAAGTCTAGCAAAATGGGTACTATCTCTGGAAGGCAAGGGGTTTTGGGAGAGAGAGCTTGAATTCGAGCCTCTACACTTAGAGAAAAGAGAGACCCCTCCTGCAAAACCATCAATAGAAGAGCCACCAAAGCTTGAGCTTAAACCACTACCATCTCATCTCAGGTATGAATTTCTAGGTCCTAACTCCACTTTACCTGTTATTATCTCATCTAGTTTGTTAGATGTGCAGGCTCAAAAGCTTATACAGGTACTAAAAGAATGCAAGACTGCCATTGGGTGGACCATGGCAGACATAAAGGGGATCAGCCTTGCATACTGCATGCACAAGATTCTCCAAGAAGAGGGGCACAAACCTTCCAGGAAACGCAAAAGAAGGCTGAACCCGAATATGAAGGATAGGGTGAAAAAGAAAGTGATAAATTGGCTAGACACGGGGTAGATCCCAGGTAAGTTTTCTCACCCTTCTATGCTATACATGTATTATTTTGCCATGAGGACATGGCATGATTTTAAGTGTGGGGTGGGAGACTTATCTTGTATTATATGTTGTATATATTAGTTTTAGTTGTTAATATAAATAGTTGGCTTGGCCCGATGATAGACACTTGGCGACGGGTTTCTTAAGGGTCTAAGTTGGATTAAAAACAAAAAAAAATTTAGAAAATTTGAAAAAATCCAAAAATATGAGTAGAGGACTCTTCCTGATGACGGACTATTTAGGACAAGTACTCTTGAGGGAAGTAGTCCATGTAGGAATATTTTTTTTTATTTTCTTTTTATAGGTAGTGTATTATCTCCCCTTGGTTTTTCTTTTGACCACGGTTCTTTTCCAAGGGTTTTTATTTGAACCGGGTTAGGTAAAGTTTTTTTTCCTTCTTTCCTTTTTTTCTTAGGATTAGAGGTAAAAGGGCAACATGTAACCCCGAATATGCACATTAGCAAAAGCGTAAATTGAACTTGAGAATGTATCTTCTAAGCTTGATTGTAGGATCTCAATATGCCTTAAATTGCACAATAATGCTTGCTTGAACATCGATAGGACTTTGTAGATAAACCGGATTCCAAATGAGTTGCATGCCATGTGTGTGTGAGGTTTTTACTTACATTGTATGTTGTACATGATGCCTAGAACTTGCCCTGTGTGTTTGCAAAGCGAAATAGAAGTTGTTCGGTTGTAGAAAGGATAGAGGCATTTCTTTGTGTAACCCATATATCAATAGACATGAATTCACCCGTACATTATATCTTAGTTAACCCCTTTGTGCTTAAAGCCTGTTCTTTGATAACCCTTGAATGTTCTTCAAATTATTATATTTTATTCTACTTTACCTCCTAGAAGCACTTGTATTGTAATGAATATGCAAAAGTTTAAGTGTGGGGTGAAGGGAAATTGAAAAGGGAAAATCAAGAATGAATGGTAGAAAATAGTGAACTGGCCAAAATAATGTAAATGTGTTGCAAAGCAATGAGAAAAAATGAAAAGAAAAAGATATTTTGAGAAAAAGAGCTATATCAATGTATACATAAAAATTAGAAAGGCCAGTTACACCAACAAAAGAAAAGTGGGGATTAAAAGCAATTAAAGGTGAAGGAATGTTTAGGGGAGACATAAGGAAGAAAACGAAAAGGGAAGTTGTAAAAAAGGAAAAGAAAAGTGCTTAGGGAGGTTAGTCACTACCCGTCCCATAGCCAACATTACAACCCTTAAAGACCTCTTGATCTATGATTGAATAACTCGATTAGTGGAGTATTACACTAGGGGCAAGCCTATGGTGTGTCTGTATGCATATGAATGTTCTTTGTTGAGAGTGAGTGAATTTTCCGATATTTTTAAGTTCCATGTTCTTCATTGATTATGTGTGGGAACTTCTCTCAATAAATTTGGTGAGAGCATGTAACTCAAGAGGAAGAAGGTAAATTTGCAAGTTTTTGGTAATAATTAGAGTAAGCAATAATATGTTGGCATGAGAGTTTACGGTTAGGTAAGGATTGTGCATAACTTAGGTTAATCATGAAAAATAGCTTTTTGTGACATAATTGGGGGAGACATAAATAAAATTGGCCTAAAGTGTGATTAAGGTTGCTCGAGGACGAGCAAAGGTTTAAGTGTGGGGTATTGATAATAGGTGAATTTGACTATATTTATGCCCTAAATAATCATGCTTTATTGTTGTTTTGATATTGTTTATGATGATAAAATGCTTTTATTAGTGTTCTTAGTGTGTTATAGGTACACTTGAGCTAATGAAGACTAAAGAGCAAGTTTTGGAGTCAAAAGATGGTGAAAAAAGACAAAATATGGTACAAGTCAAGAACTTATGTTGAAAGTAGGCGGGAAGGTGTGATTCCGAGCTATATGGATGTTATGGAATGAATTTAAGTGATTTGGAGCTTTGAAGTCTGAGTAAAAGCTCAAGGAATTAAGCCGGGATCGAGTTCGGGGGTCAAATTGGATAAGTGTAGAACAAGCGAAGAATGGATGAGGCATATTGTGCACTATTTAGTAAATTGGACATAACGTTTTGCTCAGATCTCCAATTTGGCTCCATAATATATGGTTGGAAAGATAATTCAAAAGGCTACAACTTTCATGTTTTGAGTTTTTCCAAATTCGCAACGGAACAGGGTTAAAAACCGCGGTTTCTCCGCGACCGCGGATGAACCGCGGAAAAACTGGCTCTCTGAAGTTTTACTGTTCGCGGTCCGTCCGCGGCCGCGAACGAACCGCGGAAGTCACCGCTGCAGCAAATCCCAATTGGACTCAAACTTAGTTTTTAAGCCCTAAAACCTCTATATAAACTCCTAGTTTGCCCCATAGAGGCATGTACTTTTATTTCTTCAATACTTTTGCAAGGTTTTAGTAGGAGAGATTCCTCTCAAACTCTTTCTATTATTTTATATCAAGCAATTCTTTATGATTTCAATTATTATTCTTGTTTCTTCAAGCATGAGTAGCTAAATTCTTTTCTAAGGTTTTGATGGAACCTATTGATTGATGAACTTATCGTTTTATGTGATTACAAATTATGAATTAGATTTCTATTTGTTCAACTTCATTCTTATTGTAGTTAATTGGTAGGATCCCCAATTAGCTGTGCCTATTTAGTGTGCATAACTTGGAAAAGAGTGCATATTTAGGTTTATTGTTGAACAACACCACACCTAGGTTATTAGAGGAATCTATAATTTTAGGCGTAAAGACGGGGTTAGGAATAACGAAGTCTTGAGTGCAATCTAAAGTGAACTATTCAAATTAAAGCTAGCTAGGGTAGCTCGGGAGAGTGCACTAGTAAATTATTGTAATTGCTCGGGAGAGGGTTACGATACACATAGCGTTCATGATTGATAGAATATATTATCAATTTGTGAGAGCATAACGATAAGGGATTCCATCAATAGGGGAAATCAACACCTTAGTCTTTCTCTATATTATTTTATTCAACATTCAATTCTTTCTTTTAAAGCAATCTTTAATTCTTGCAAAGTAGTTGTTCGAAAACACACAAATATATATTCAAAGTTTGGGAACTTGATTCGAAAGTACTTTTGGGGTTGTGAAAGTTGCAATTGGTAGGTTAATTCTCTGTGGGATCGATCTTGGACTTATTAAACCAAGTTATATTGACTACGACCGTTGCTTGGACGTGAATCACACGACCAAATATAGCTTCTCCTATAACTAAATTGATTCTATATACAAGCAATCCAGGTCAATCTCATTGTATGGCCATGAAACGAGTTTTGGAGTATGTAGTACATACCTAGGACTTTGCTTTGCATTACAGTAAATATCCTGCGGTCATTGAGGGATACTTTGATAAGCCAGCCTGACCAGTCAATATAAACAACGGAGCTAGAAGCTCTCTTTAGCCCATTTAAGCATATTAATATATGAAACAATAGTAATACTTATACCACAGCGGGGAAACCAAGTCCCAAAATATACTAACTCCCATAGACCGAAGGGTCAAGAGTCATGAGCCTCTACTGAACAAGAGTGTATAAAGGTTTACAAGATACCAAGTGCGGAAAGAAAAGTCAATACAAAATCAAGAGACAGGCGAGAAGGAATATCGGGTCCTCGGACTCGCAGCCTACCTCGAATATCCACACAAACCATCGGATCGACCGCCGAGAGGTACTGGATCGCGCACACAAGCGTGCAGGGAGTAAAATGAGTACTGCCGGACTCGGTGGTAATAAACAAGTAGGTAAGACAACGTAGATAAGAAATCCGCAATAAAAGACTATGTAAAGCCGTAATCAAATACACTGTCACATAATCAATATCAACTGTACTGTACCAACAAGTACCAAGAAATAGCATAACAGCCAGCAGACGTAGCTAAATGCAATGCAATGATGATATGACCACTACAGCGCGTAGCCCGATCCAATTTGGGTACCCGGTGCTCACCTGTGGGGGTTCGGACTCCGAAGGGGGTTACACAGCCCAAGCACAATATCACCAGCGGCATGCGGTCCGATCCAACATATATATACTGCATGCGCGTAGCCCGATCCACTACCGGTCGACTAAAATGCAAATACGGCCTCGCGAGGCTCAAAAGTAGTTTTGAAAACCACTATTTATCATTTTCGGCTGAAAAACAGTAAATGTAAACTTCCGGAGATTAGAAATAGCATAATAACAGAAATAGCTACGGACTGTAGTAACTAACATGTCAATATGATAAGACAATTATAACGATCCTCGCGGGATCCAATAACCTGGCTCACGGCCCACAAGTATACTCAACCGCCCAAGGAGGGGGTTCCTCGGCTCAAGAGTGGCCAATATCTCAATATATAGTATGCAACCATCCGAGAAGGAGGTTCGACGGCTCAAGAATAGCCAATGTCACAACACAGTATCAACAAGTCGGACTAAGCCATAGTCCCCAATCACAATCGACCCCGCACTCACATGAAAGTACGTGTCTCGCTGCTATACAGCGTCACAAAGTGGTATACCGGGGTTTCGAACCCGCTGGTCATCACCCACATCTATTACTCACCTCAATACAGCTTGACGACTAGTCCGCGATGCCCTTGCCACGAGAATCAAGCTCCGCACGCGTAGAATCTGATCAAATACAGTAGAAATATAACAAATTAGGCCAATGGGACGACACCCAATCAATACAACTCAATTTACATCAAAATTCCCAAAGTTGTCAAAACCCGACTTTCGGTACACTTGTCGAAAAATTACAAAAGTCACATATTCGGAACCCTCATCTCGATACGAGTCTAAGCATATCAATTTTACCAAATTCGGGCTCCATTTGCCCATTCAAAACCTTGATTTTCTAAAGTTCAAGCCTAGGGTTAAATCTTCCATGAATCACCCCAAATTCCTCCATTTTCATGATATAATTGCATAATATTATCAATACTAATCATAGTTTAAGTCCATAGTTGATTACCTGATGATTTCCCTTGAGTTTCTCTTCAAAATCGCCCAAATCGCCTCTAAAGCCGAGACCCAATTGTGTGAAATGTTTCTGAAATTTTCTAACTTCTAATACAATTAATCTTCTGCGATTTTCGCTTATGCGGACCATTTCCGCCCCTGCGGAACCGCTTCTGCGACCAATTGGTCGCTTCAGCGAACCCAGGCCTATTTGGCCATTTCCGCACCTGCGATCCACGGACCGCTCCTGCACGTCCGCTTCTGCGGAAATTCTCCCGCTCCTGTGGGATTTCCCGCTTCTGTGACTAGGAGTCCGCTTTTGCGGACTCGCCTAAGCGGCTACACTTCCCCTTCTGCGATCCCTCACCTCATGGCCCTGGGCCGCTTCTGCGGCTCACCTTCCGCACCAGCGATGCCGCCCCTACGGGCCCAACTTTGCTTCCGCGATCAACAGCGCTTCTGCGCCCCCACGTCTGCTCCTGCGGACTCGCTCCTGCACCCCCATTTTCGCAGGAGTGAAAATAACAGAACGAGAGTCAAAACCTGCAATTTTCCACATTTTCTCTCGTTTAGCCATCCGAAAACACCCCGAGGCCCCCGGGACCTCATCCAAACACACCAACACATCTTAATACCTTATTCGAACTTGCTCAAATCCTCAAAACACGTCTAACAACATCAAAACCCATAGTTCGCATCGAATTCAAGCCTAAATTCCTTAAAACATTCCGAATTCCACAATCAATCAAAAACCCGACCAAACAACGTCCGAATGACCTGAAATTTTGCAGGCACATCCAAAATCACCTAACGGAGCTACTGCAGCTGTCGGAATTCCATTCCGACTCCCGGATCAAAATCCCACCTACCATTCGGATTTCGCCAAAATTCAACCTTAGCCAATTCAAGCCTATTTCTACACCGGACCTCCAAATTCAATTCTGATTGCTCTCCTAAGTCATAAATGACCTCCCGGAACTAACCGAATCATCAGAAACTGATTCCGAGCCCTTTAACCAAATAGTCAATTTTGGGTTGACTCTCCTTATTCAAGTTTCTTTCAAAAAGGCTATATGCCTCATTTTCAATCCAATTCACTCCTAACTCACCCGATAGACTCTAACACTGATATAAAAGCATAAAACATGTAATTACAACATAACGGGGTGGTAATTCCCATGACGACGGGCCGGGTCGTCACATATCAAACTTCCAAGAAATGTTCCTCTGTACCTGTGTCTGTTGAGCCCTCATTAGTCAATAAGACAAGATCTACAATGAAAGGCAAGCAAAAGAAAATTATTGAAAAAGATGAAAAGTGGAGTGGAGAAGAAAAAGAGGAATCTAAGAAGGAGCATGACAAATTTTCCATTTTTGGTAGCAAAAAATCCTGCAAGAACCAGGGATGATGAGACCGGTAGATGCTTTAACTGCACAAGGTTGGAAGGACATTGTCTTTGAAATGGATGGGAGGCTGGCCAAGAATGAATTGATTGAATTTATGGTCAATGCTGCTATGAAGGATGGAGTAGTCGCCAGCCTGGTGAAAGGAGTCAAAGTGGAGTTTGATGCAGTCAAACTGGGTGACATCCTCGACATACCCACTGAAGGGAATGATGACAATACAAGGCAAGGTGGATATATCTGGATTATCTCTACTGCTCTTGAAATCACTAGGAGGTTCCGTGACTCTAGAGATGTGCCTGAAGCTAGATTTGTGCAAAAAATGTGAAATGAGGCCTGAGCACAAGGTCTTGTTTGAATTTGTCAACAAGTGTTTCTTGCTCGGATAGGAGAGAAGACACACTGCAAATTACATGGATCTGGTTCATATGGAGTACTTGGTGCGAGGAATACAAATCAACTAGCATGCATTCATTGAGAAATTGCTCGACAGGGTCATCAATGGTTCCAAGGCTCATGCCACTCCATATGGTTTCCTATTGAGTACTATGTTGGACAGGCTAAATGTGCCTTTGAATAAATGGGAAATGGCATCAAACAATGAGCATTTTGGTGTTAAGACCCTGTTGGCTTGTGACTATCTAGTCAATGCCATTCCAGTTGAACCCGACTCATCTATGAGGACACCCATAAATAACAATGTCAAGGCTTTGGTGCAAGAATGTGGAACCAAGGATAATGAAATTGCTAGGATCAAGGCTCGAGTAGCTGAGTTGGAATTTGAGAGAGATAGTCTTACAACTGAGCTTGCAAAATAAAAGTAGAAGAGTGATGGAATGCTTTAGAGTATGCTAAACATTCTCTAGTCTCAATCCTCTAGTTCCTCCTAGCCCTAGGTCCCCCAACACTTGTCTTCTGAACCAGTGTAGTACCCCCAATGACCTGGATTATGGATATTTCTGTTTTTTTGCTTATGTTTTGGAAGCTTTTCTTTCTTTTTGTGGATTGTTTGTGGAACCATATTTTTATCAATGACAACTGATGTTTTCCCTTGTTCAATGATGATTCTGATCTTAATAGTTTAAATATATGTTTGTTGATTATTGATAATTGCACAATGATTTTACTTGCAGTTGCCCCATTGACCATGAGTACTTATTAAAATTTGGGATTCACACTGTGTATGCAACTTTTCGATGATACCAAAAGGGGGAAGAAATATTGGGCTTTACTCACTATTCTGAATTAAGTGATATTTATAACCTAATTAATTGTTCATTGATGATAAGTAAAATTTCTAAGCTAAGTGTTGATGGTTAAGCTAAGTTCTTACATGTTCTTTGATCAGTAAAAAAGCATAAAGTTTGTCATCATTAAAAAGGAGGATTTTCTTGGCCCAAGAATATGTGAAGTTTTGAAGAATGACAAATGAAATCAGTCATGGAACATGTCCATCATGTGAAGCACACTGTTTGTCAACATATACATGTGAGATGCACGTAAAGGAGATAAGTCTCATTGATCAAGCAGCAATATCTCCAAAACTGATCGAAAAGGTTGCATATGGGACAAGGAGAGAAAGTTTCCTTATGATAAGAGAACACGATCCGGATAAAGGATAGGGTTGGAGGTTTTGTTGTTCAAGGACTCAACTTCGATGGAAGATCGGAATTGAGTCTCAATCAAACTCTAATAACTAACTCATTAAATAACGGTGATTGTTCTCTTTTACAAGTATTGCACATAAGCAGAAGTTAAACTAAATTGAGAGCAAACAACAAGGCAATTTTGCAAGCAATTTATGTGAGATTTGAGTGTGCATTCCTGAAGATACTTGGGCGAGATAAAAGAACCAATTTCATTGTGTCTTTCGTTTATTCTAGTTCAATTGTAGTTGGTATTTAATCTTGTACCTTTCAGTTTTCATAGAAGTAATTGTATTAGGTACTTTGAGTATTCAAGTTAGAGTAACTTAGAAGTTGTCGCAACAGCTGAGGTTGTGTGCCACAACGGGGTTAGAGTTTAATCCTTAGGTTTACAAGATTTTTGTAAAAGCTGTTTTGGCTTAATGATTTTGGTGGAAGTTTGGGAAAATCCTATTGAGTAGTAGGTCGTGTTTTTTTCATCTTTTGAGCCAGGTGTTATTCACGTAAAAATTGACTTATCTTCTAGAATAAAGACTTTTTCTGTCTCAGACACATCCCATTAAACATATTCACACAAATCACCATTGACGTATAAAACGTGAAATATTTTCCAAGGTATTTCCTTTTTGGTGTTTGGTTGTCAAAAATTGACTTATCTTCTAGAATAAAGACTTTTTCTGTCTCAGACACATCCCATTAAACATATTGAGTCACAAAGGTCGCCAAAGCAGGTGAATCAAATCTTCAGCAAAATAGGTTCCAAGGTAATTCCTTTTTGGTGTTTGTTTGTCAAAAATTATCTAATCTTCTAGAATAAAGATATTGTCTGTCCCGGACACATCCCATTAAACAGATTGGGTTACAAAGGTCGCCAAAGCAGGTGAATCACATCTTCAGTAAATATTTTTAAATTGAGTTACAAAGGTCGCCAAAGCAGGTGAATCACATCTTCAGTAAAATATTTTCTTTCTTATCAAACATGCCGTACTAAACAAATAAGGCCTTCATGGAGGTGAATCACATGTTATGAAAAATATTTTCTTTTCTGCCAAACATTCCCTACTAAACATACTGAGTAACAAAAACCCTAAAGGAGGTGAAAAACATCTTTTTGCGGCATTATGTACCCTCTTGTCATAAAATAAAAATGAGTATTCACAAAACAAACATTAATATAATCGTTCAATTACATAGTGAAAGGAGGTTGAAAGAGAACTTACAACCCCCCGCCCCCAAGAAAACATATATTTCTTTTTAAAGTCAAGAAAATACTTATGCAGGAACAAAACAAATAGAAAAAATTGAATTCAAAAGAGTAAATCCAATGATATTGAACCTAATAGCAAAAAGAAAACAAAAAACAAAATGAAATAACATATAAAACCAAATAAGAAAACAGAATTCATTCACGTAAGAAATAGGAAAGGAAAACGATGTACTCGTGATACTTGTAAAAGATAGGAAAATCCTAATTTTACGTGCTCTGTTTCGAGCCCAAACCCATTTAACCCACCCAACTAGCCCAGAAATTTATGGGTTTGGCTACAAATATTTTAGTTTATGGATCAATTTGGGTTGAACCCAAGTTAACCTATTATCTTTTATAGTCTATTCTGACCCATTTAACAGACCAAATACAAGCCATGAAACTCACCCAAAATAAAGTATCACAACCTAACTTATCTAGAAATTTACTTAGTTGCTCGAATTTTTTTTGTTTTTTGTATTTTTAATTTTCTGTTCTTTTGTTTGTCTACACCACCCACTCACCTATAAAATAATATAGAAATAGTAGTACATATATACTCTATAAAAGGATAAAAAGATTAACCAAAAACGATATACATATGTAATTAGGACAAATTAAAATGAAGGTTAGGTTGAAGAACCATTGGGTAGTGAAGCCAGCAGAGGCAACATGGAGCGGCACTGTCTCCTTATCAGAATGTGATCAAGCTTTTAATGTAACTCATGTACCAACCATTTATTACTACAGGTTTCGCCAGGATTGTCTTTCATCAACAGACAACATCATCAAAACCCTCAGGACGTCACTAAGTAAAGCACTAGTACACTTCTATCCATTGGCCGGTCGTTTGCGCTGGATCGATGGCTCCCGCCTCGAGCTCGACTGTAACGCCTCAGGAGTCGTGCTCACGGAAGCTGAAACCGAAGCCAAGCTAGATGATCTTGGCGATTTCTCGCCATCCCCTTACTCTGACAGCTTGTTTCCCCGTGTAGACTACACAATCCCAATTGATCAACTCTTTTTGCTGTTTGTTCAGCTTACTAAGTTTCAGTGTGGTGGTATTGCACTAAGTTTTGCAATTTCACATGCTGTGGTTGATGGCCAAAGTGCTCTTCACTTCCTCACCGAATGGGCTAACCTTGCTCGCGGAGAGCCATTAGGGAACGAACCTTTTCATGATCGAAAATTGCTCCGAGCAGGGGAACCTCCAATTGCATCTCCAACGTTTGAGCATTTACAGTTTAATCCACCACCATTTTTGCTTGGAACGTCCAGCAGTGAAGAGGAGAAGAAAAATGAAACAAAATGTTCCGTGCTAAAACTTACAAAAAAACAAATTGAAATGTTAAGAAAAAAGGCGAACCAAGGTAACCAAGGGCGTAGTTACACACGTTATGAAGTTGTGACTGCACATATATGGAGATGTGCATGCAAGGCAAGAGGTCATAAATTTCAGCAGCCTACTAATTTATGCATTTGTGTTAACATACGCAAAATAATGCAACCACCCTTGCCTAAATCCTATTTTGGTAATGCCATAATTGATGTTATTGCCAGTGCCGTCTCAGGTGACATCACCTCGAGGTCATTGGAGTATGCTGCTCGAAGGGTACGAGCAGCCATTGAAATGGTGACGAGTGATTATGCAAACTCGACGATTAATTTCTTGAAAAATCAGGAGGATTTGTCAAAATATCAAGATATTCATGCATTTAAAAGCAAGGGAGGTCCTTTTTATGGAAACCCTAATCTTGGGGTTATAAGTTGGATAAGTTTGCCAATATTAGGATTGGATTTTGGGTGGGGAAAAGAGATACATATGAGCCCTGGAACTTATGAATATGATGGTGACTGTGTGATACTTCCAGGAAATGAAGGGGATGGATCTTTGACTGTTGCAATCGTTCTTCAAGCTGTTCATGCGGATGCTTCCGAGAAATTCTTCTATGAAGATATTGAATGTTGAACAACAAGATTGTTTTATGAGAAAAAAGGAAACAAATTAAAAACACGTAAAAGGACATTGTTAGTCATGGTCTAAGCAAAAGAAACTCTTTATCTGCACATTATTTCAATATATTTTCCTTATTTTCTAAAGTATTAGATTTCTCATATGTTTATTTGATGTTCTTAATTTTACGAACAATGAATCAATAAACAAAACTAGAACTATATTGATTGTTCGAAAGCTAAGCACTTTTTCTTCTTCTTTTTTCGCAAACCACAACTACGAAGGTATTTTATAATGGGCAATGTCTATTTTAATATTTAGGTGATTCTGTTGAAAATTTAATAGGATTGCCAAAAGAGATTACAGTGAAGGAGTTACAATAAGAATATATTATATAAAATGTTATTCTTGATTTCTACACATTTCTTGATAAACCATTATGCAATAGATAAATTCAAGTTGATAATAGATGAATTTGACTATAATCACGCCTTAAATAATCACCTTTTTATGTATTTTTGATGATAAAAATTATAACAAAATGCATTTATTAGTGTTTTTTTCATGATTTGTAAGTGATATATGTCCAAGAAAAGATAGGGAGCAGTTTTGGAGTCAAAAATGGAGAAAAAGAGACCAACTGTGTGAATTCCCAATGGAACCACGTATGCCCGCCCTGAAATTCAGAAAAGTCGCGGTTCTACCACGACTGCGGCAGAATCGCAGTGGAAGGCGCTACAGAAGGTTCAAGATTTAGAGAGAGTCATTGGCCGTGGTTCTACTGCGAGGGCAGCGGAACCGCGGCAGGCGCAGTAAAGTTCGAGGACCAAAGTGTAAAAGACGCGAGATTTTTAGAACTAAACCCTATTTAAAATATTAGACTTCGCCCAAAAGAGGCATGTATTGATTTTTAGAATATCTTGGCAAAGGAAACTATTATACTCCAATCATGTTTCTTCTTTTCTTTGATTTTTATGATGAATTCTATCTTAGTTTATTTTTCCATAGCCATGAGTAGCTAAATTCCTTGTCTAAGGTTTTGATGGAACCTATTGGGTGATGAACTTCTTATTTATGTGAATACAAATTGCTAGCTTAATCTCTATTTGCTCAACTTCGCGTTTGTTGTAGTTAATTGACATGATCCTCAATTAGCTTTGCCTATTTGGTGTGCATAACTTGAAAAAGAGTGCATATTTAGGTTTTTGTTGAACAACACCACTCTTAGACGATAAGAGAAATTTACAGGATTAAAGGCGGGAATAGGGATAACGAAGCCTTGGGTGTAATCTAAAGTAAATTGTGCTAAGTAGAGTAAGCTAGTGTATCTAGAGAGAGTGCAATAGTAAATTACTGTGATTACTCGGGAGATATTTACGGTAAGATGAATGTTCTTGATTGATAGAGATGTGTTGGTAAATTTGTATGAGCATAAACAGAAGGAATTCTATCAATAGGAGAAATCATTGCCTTAGCTTCTTGTCGTTATTGTTTACAACCTTAGCTTATTAGTATAGTTTATAGTTGTTTAGTTACTTGCAAACGTAGTTATTAAAGAAAAATTCAACTGAGATTCAAAAATTTGCGGAGCTGGTTTTGAAGAGTTAGTGGGTCTGACGATAGTGATTGATAGGTTAACTCTCTGTGGATTTGACCCTGAGTGTAATACTTGAGTTATATTTGCAACGTCTGCAAAAGCCTTTTTATAAGGCATTGTTGGGTGTGATCAAATTTTGGGGCCGTTGCCGGGGAGTTAACTGAATTATCAATTGCCATTGACATAAATGCAAAGATTCTTATTGTAGTCACTTTTCTCTTCACCCAATTTTTCATTAAAAATTTGACGGTTGTTGACTTGGTTACTCAGGTGTATGCCTAGAAAATCTATGAGGACTGGAGAACTACTTGAAGGACTCTCAGACCCCAAGCAAACATTCCAGTCACTGAACCGTGCCAATAAAAGAATTCAACAATCCCAACAAACACCCAAAATTGAAATTGAAAGGGAGACGTGAACAATCCCAATAGAAATGTCAGGGAAGAGGCACCTCCAGTACCTGAGGTTGCACTATATAATTGGGCACAACCCACTACTGATAATTTGTCCACCACCATTGTTGTGCCCGCAATACAAGTTGAATCATTCCAGATCATAAACAATATGCTACACTTGTTGCAAAATAAGGGACTTTTCTCTGGGACACAAATAGAAGATCCTCATCAGCACTTGAAGAACTTTGTATCTACATGCAAAACTCAAAGACAACCCAACGTAACTCCGGAAGCAATCCGACTACTATTGTTTCCATTCTCGGTGACAGGAGCTGCACATGTTTGGCTAAATTCACTCCCTATCAACTCTATAGAAACTTGGGATGAGTTAGTTAAGCAATTTCACAACAAGTTTCACCCACCCAGCAAAACTGCTCAACAAATTGATGAGATCGTGAGCTTCAAGTAGAAACTAATGGAAACTCCACATGAGACATGGGGCAAGTTTAAAGGTTTGTTGGTTATGTGTCCTCACCACGATGTTCCAGAATAGATGTTGGGATAACGGTTTTTCATGGGGCTCCTAGACAGCATGAAGAATATTATAGATGCCTCAGCTGGTGGGGCGTTCTTGAGCAAGACATGGAGAGAAAGACATAATTTGCTGGATAAAATGGCATAAAATTCGGGATGGACAACTAGGAATGCACTTGTCACTCTAGTGGTGCACTTAGTGCCTCTTGATCTTTCTAGTACTATGGCTGAAAATATGGCTACTCTCTTGACACAAATGAGCATCCTCACCAAAAAGGTGGAGGAATCAGGGGTTAAGAAGCAGGTACATATAGTAGATATTACCAATGGGGGCTTGTGCGCATCTTGCATTAGCCAGCCAATTGGTAATTCGTGAAATGCAGAGCATGATCATCATCATTATCACCCTGAAGATATGAACTATGTGTCTAACTATAAGGGTCAGAGACAAGGAAACTAGAATTGGGGTCAGCAGACTCAGTAGCAGTACATACCACCTCAGCCACAGTATAACGAAAATATGGGAGGTATGAGACCCCCCAACAATATCGCACCGTATCCTAGACCATAGGGATACAACAATCAGTAGAAAGGGTACCATCCACCTCAGCAACAGCATGGTGGAAGACAAAAAGATGGGTTTGCAAGGCTGGAAGCAATGACGCAGCAGGTTATTCGGTCCAGTGCTAAGATAAATGAAAGAGTGGATGCACATGATGCAGCCATTAAAAATATTGAGGTACAAGTGGGCCAGATTTCAATGTCGTTGAACAATCGTCCTCAAGGTACATTACCTACAGATATCCAAATCAATCCAAAAGATGAGGGCCCAAAGCAGCTGATGGCAATGAGTCTCCGAAATGGTAGGGATTTAGATGTTGAGCAAGAGATAGCTCGAGGTAACATACAGGACGAGACACTTATTCCAGTGCCCATTGAGCTGGATGATTCTACGGTATTGACATAGGTGACAGTCTAGCCCGTACCTGAAGAGAAGAATATGCAGCAAGAGACCGAGAAAATAGTTGAGCTAGTTGAAGAGGCAGTAGTCAAAATTATAGCCGAGAAAGATAAATTCCAAGTGATTAGGAAGAAAAGACCTCCTGCACCATTTCCACATAGGTTGGCCAAGCACAAAAAGGAGGAGCAGTACAAAAAAAATTTTAAAATGCTCAAGCAAATCCAGGTAAACATTCTATTGATTGAAGCTTTAAAGGAGATGCCTGGGTATGCTAAAATTATGAAGGATTTGATGTCTTGGAAGTTTGACTTCCAAGACTTGGCCACGGTGACACTTACTCAGACCTGTAGTGCAGTGGTGTCTATACCTGTAGCTGAAAAGTTATCTGATACAGGTAGTTTTACAATTCCATGCACTATAGGAAACTTCGCCTTTACTAAGGCACTTTGTGATTTAGTGGCTAGCATCAATCTTATGCCCTTGGTCATTTATAAAAGGTTGAGCATTGGGAGAGCTAGATCCACCTCTATGTTGCTGCAGCTAGACGACAGGACTGTGAAGCATGCATTTAGGATCCTTGATGATGTGCTTATTCAGGTAGGGAAATCCGTGTTCCCTGCAGATTTTGTAATCTTAGACTGCAATGTGGATGAAGAAATTCCTATAATCTTAGGAAGACCATTCTTGGCCACGGGGAGATATTTTGATTGATTGTGGGATTGGAGGCTTAAGATGAGGCTCAATGATGAAAAACTTATATTCAATATGCAGAAATCTATAAGGCGACCAAGTGAGTTTGCTAATTGCTTTCTTATAGATGTTGTGGATGTAATAGTAGAGTCTGATGATGAGGTGTTGACGGCTGAGGACCCCCTTGCTGCATACTTAATGAATATAGATGAAGTGAATAGGAAGGATTTGGCGGAATGGGTGTTAGCATTGGAAGGTAGAGGGTTCTGGGATAGAAATCTAGAGTTTGAGCTCTTACACTTAGAAAAGAGATAGACCCCTCCAGCAAAACTATCCATTGAAGAACCGTCTAAGCTGGAACTAAAGTCATTGCCAATCCAACTCAGGTATAAGTTTCTGGGTCCCAACTCCACATTACATGTTATTATCTCATCTGGTTTGTTACACGTGCAGGTTTAACAGCTTCTACAGGTACTAAAGGAGTGCAAAACTGACATTGTATGGACCATCGTGAACATTAAGGGGATAAGCTCCACCTATTGCATGCACAAGATTCTGCTGGATGAGGGGCACAAACCTTCTAGGGAACATCAGAGAAGGTTGAACCCAAATATGAAGGAAATGGTGAAGAAAGAAGTGAAAAAATGGTTGGATGCGGGAATCATTTTCCCAATTTCTGACAGTAGCTAGGTTAGCCCAGTTCAATGTGTTCCTAAAAAGGGTGGCATGACGGTTGTGAAGATTGACAACAATGAACTAATTTCAACAAGAACCATCACAGGCTGGAGAATTTGCATAGATTATAGAAAGTTGAATCTAGCCACCCAGAAAGACCACTTCCCATTTCCCTTCATTGATTAGATGCTGGATAAATTGGTAGGGAGGTCACATTTGTTTTTTCTGGATGGGTACTCAGAGTACAATCAGATCTCCATTGCCCTTGAGGATAGAGAAAAGACCTCCTTCACGGATTTATACCTTCACGAGGATGCCCTTTGGCCTATGCAATGCACCATCCACATTCCAATGGTGCATGATGGCCATATATACTGACATGGTAGAAGATATAATGAAGGTATTCATGGATTACTTCTCAGTGGTGGGGAATTCATTTGAGTAATGCCTAGTAAATCTGACGTGTGTGCTGAAATGGTGCATCGAGACTAACTTGGTACTGATTTGGGAGAAGTGACATTTCATGGTAAAAGAAGGTATAGTCTTGTGGAACCGGGTGTCAAGCAAAGGCATAGAGGTTGATAGAGCAAAGGTTGATATCATAGCAAAGCTGCCTTCACCAACTTCAGTCAAAGCCATAAGAAGCTTTCTTGGACATGCTGGTTTCTACCGGATGTTCATAAAGGACTTCTCCAAAATCCCCAACCCTTTCTGTAAGTTGTTAGAGAAATGTCATGACCCCAAATCTGGTCATGATGGCGCCCAGCACATTGCTAAGCCAGCCTGACCAATCAATATAAACAACGGAGCTAGAAGCTCTCTTTAGCCCATTTAAGCATATTAATTCACGAAGCAACAACGATACATATAACGAAAACGGGGAACCAAGTCCCATAATACATCAACTCCCATAGACCGAAGGGTCAAGAGTCATGAGCCTCTACTGAACATGAGTGTATAAAGGTTTACAAGATACCAAGTGCGGAAAGAAATGTCAATACAAAATCAAAATAGTAAGAAGGAATATCGGGTCCTGCGGACTCTGCAGCTACCTCGTATATCCTCAAGAGACGTCGCCTCGCACAGCTACCGGATTACTGCTGAGAGGTACTTGGATCTGCACACAAGGTGCGGAGTAAAATGAGTACTGCCACCGACTCAGTGGTAATAAAAGGGTAAGACAACGCAGTATAAGAAATCCGCAATAAAGCACTATGTAAAGTTCGTAGTCAAATACCCTGTCACATAATCAATATCAACCGTACTGTACCATCGAGTACCAGCAAAACAGTATAACGACAACGCAGATGTAGCTAAATGCAATGCAATGCATGATATGACCGCTACGGCGCGTAGCCCGATCCAATTTGGGTACCCGTGCTCACTGTGGGGGTTCAGACTCCGGAGGGGCTCCTACAGCCCAAGCACAATATCACTGCGGCGTGCAGTCCAATCCAACATATATACTGCTGCGGCGCGCAGCCCGATCCACTACCAGTCAGCTAATATGCAAGTACGGCCTCGCAGGCTTAAAAGTAGTTTTGAAAACCTTTTATCATTTTTCAGTTGGAAAACAGTAATACCAAGTTCCAGAGATTGGAAATAGCATGATAACAGAAATAGCTACGGACTGGTAGTAACTAACATGCCAATATGATAAGACAATGATAACGATCCTCGCGGGATCCAATGGCTGGCTCACGGCCCACAAGAATACTCAATCGCCCAAGAAGGGGGTTCCTCGGCTCAAGAGTGGCCATTATCACAATATACAATATGCAACTATCCGAGAAGGAGGTTCGACGGCTCAAGAATAGCCTAATATCATAATACAGTATCAACAAGTCGGACTAAGCCATAGTCCCCAATCACAATCGACCCCGCACTCACATGAGAGTACGTGTCTCGCCGCTATACAGCGTCACAAAGTGGTATACCGGGGTTTCGAACCCGCCGGTCATCACCCACATCT
This sequence comes from Nicotiana noctiflora, assembly GCA_032618575.1. Classification (NCBI taxonomy): domain Eukaryota; kingdom Viridiplantae; phylum Streptophyta; class Magnoliopsida; order Solanales; family Solanaceae; genus Nicotiana; species Nicotiana noctiflora. The sequence continues at coordinate 12,307 of JASVEL010008348.1, read as the reverse complement.
ATTACTCACCTCAATACGGCGCGACGACTACTCCGCAATGCCCTTGCCACGAGAATCAAGCTCCGCACGCGTAGAATCTGATCAAATACAGTAGAAATACAACAAATTAGGCCAATGGGACGACACCCAATCAATACGACTCAATTTACATCAAAATTCCCAAAGTTGTCAAAACCCGACTTTCGGTACGCTTCTCGAAAAATCTCGAAAATCACATATTCGAACCCTCATCTCGATACGAGTCTAAGCATATAAGATTTACCAAATTCGGACTCCATTTGCCCATTCAAAACCTTGATTTTCTAAAGTTCAAGCCTAGGGCTAAATCCTCCATAAATTACCCTAAATTCCTCCATTTTCATGATATAATTGCATAATATTACCAATACTAATCATAGTTTAAGTCCATAGTTGATTACCTGATGATTTCCCTTGAGTTTCTCTTCAAAATCACCCAAATCGCCTCTAAAGCCGAGACCCAAATGTGTGAAGTGTTTCTGAAATTTTCTAACTTCTGATACAATTAATTCACTGCGATTTTCGCTTCTGCGGACCATTTTCCGCCCCTGCGGAACCGCTTCTCCGACATGGTTGTTAAAGTCAGTCCATAACTTCCCCAGGTAGTGTAGTATCTCAGCCACAGTCGGAAACCCCTCAACTTTCGTCACCTTCATTCCCTCTCCAACCAATGGGTTTAGCTCCCAGAGGTAAATCAACTAAAATCCAAGTTTTATTTTGTAAAATTAAATTTAATTCTACATCAATAGCTTCTTTCCAAAATGATGCATCAGAAGACACTACAAGAAAAAGGGCCTATAATGAGGGGGAAAACGGCCGTTAGAAGTGCAAATCCGGTCGTCATAAGCTTGTAGCGACCGGAAAAAATTCGGTCGTCACCGGTCGTTAAAAGCCTTGACGTTAAAAGTTAACGACCGGACTACAAATCGGTCGTTAAAGATCCTTTAGCGACAACATATATTCCGGTCGTTGTATGCCTTTTTAGCGACGGATTTTCCTTTCGCTAAATTGTCATCACGATCGTTTAAATATTTTATGGGAGCAACAAATTTGGTCGTTACAGGTACTTTTAATGCCCAAATTTCCCTTCGCTATTGAAAAGTTTTACTAAGTATAATTATTCAACTTTATTTTAATGAATATAAAATAATTATTCCATATACTTTCATATACGTACAACACAATCAAAACTATATTAAATAATCAATATTCATGTGAAACTTTGTCTTTGATACAAAGAACTAAAGAATAATAAAATCGTCCAAATTGTATGACAACATTCTAACAACTCCTAAAAAGGGAAAAAATGCGTTCAATATACATAATACGTTGTTAAACCTCCCCAAATAAAATAAACTTCTTGTATTTTAGCATTTTGCTCTGCAGTTTTTGAATGATTGATACTTCGAACTTCCAAATTCTTGATCTGCTACACTTTACTCGTATATGACTTGTATTAGAACTAGATAATTTTGTTATTTGCAAAATTGCAGCTAAAGATTATCACCAGATGACATATCATGCTCAATTCTAGGTAAGTCTTCACGGTACTTTGACTTGACCAAACATGATCCTTGCAGCTTGTTGGATTATGCCTTCAACATCACCATAACTTGAGCAACCTTGAAAGTGTTAAAACTTTATTGAGAATCGAAGAAAACTTAGTATAACCTGAAAGAAATTGTTACAAAGAAGCAATTGCCTCTCCATTAGAATTGGACTCTACACGGTTACTAAGATGTAAATCTTCTAATATGAAGTAATATATGCATCTTAAAAAAGGTACAACACTTAAAGACTTGAATCACAATACTAGGTGATATGTTACTAATGTATGAAAGAGTAAAGCTATAATGAGTACCTAAATTTTTTATTAAGCAGTACATAATAAATCACATAATCAAATGCTTTCACAGTGCAATCAAGTGTTTAGTAAGTAGCCCTCTGTGTTCATCAGTATATAAAGAATCACATAATTTCTTTTTCAATGAACTGTCTAAGGAACTGTTAAATCTGATTCAAGCTATGAAAAATAGGTTATTAGCCAATTTATATTTATTGGAAGAGAAAAAATAGCCCATTCATTATAGCTGTAATAGAAAAAAGAGCACATTCATTATTTAAAGGAGTGCAAATCATTAACTTAATTTTTAAAACAGCAGCTGAATTTGATATGATAGGCAAAATGTGAGAAATAGGAATCAGATATAAAGTTATCCAGAAATAGCATGCACTACTCTACTCTCATCAGCTATAATATTTTCAGTTCAATTAATAGAACACAACTAAAAAATTATGACAACTAAAAACTATGTAATACTTAACTATATGACAAGGGTATCACTATTTCAATTTGGATTTGCGAAACAACAATTACTTAGAAACAAAAGAATATAATGTGGTATTATCTCTTTAAATCTGAAGTTTTGAATAGGAGAGCTTAAAACTTTGTTTGGAAAATTACATGTTCCAACATGAGTTTCAGGTAAAGAATTTTAACTCACCCGTTCAGCTATAGCTCTCCTGTAGTTAAGTATTGCCATTTCCATATTTCTTTGCTCATAGTACACATTAACTAAGTTGCCTACAGAGAAGAGATCCAGGTATTAATGTGTTATTTCGGTGTCCAAGCTGCACTTAACAAAATTGTACTAAAGATGAAAATAGTGTCTTTCATATTGCATTAAATCCTGCGCACAGATATCTTGATTAAAGATGTGTGCTGTTTAAACAGTCTTCCAAGGCCGCTTTACATATGAAGCATGAACTGAATTTAAGGCATGTCTCTACACTATTTAGCACGAGATTTTGAGTCTCGCGTGTCTATCATTTTACCACCAAGGCATCTCGAAAGTGAATCGTATTCCATGAATGTGATATCTATCTACTAAAATCAGGGAACTCACCAAAACCCATGGCATAGTCTGGTTGTACTTGGAGTGCACGCTGATAACACACAATGGCCTTCTGAGGCATTCCGAAAGATTGGAATATACAAAGAAGATTCATGTATATCTCCATATTCATCCAGGCACTTGAAGCCACTAGACCCAATTAGCACAATGCATGAGGCTTACCTTGTATACATTTTCCAGATTCAAATACACATCTAAGAAGTCCACTTTCAGTTTGACCGGAGGAGATTTAACCACAAAAAAAGGTATCAAACATGATTGCATTCGGATGTAAAACAAATCCAACACCGGGATCATTAAATTCAAGTACACTATGATTTAAAGTTATTCATACCTTCTAGTACTGCAAAGCCTTGTTAAGATCACCTGCCTCCATAAAACGGCTAGCAATATTGGACCAAGTAATGCAAATGTAGGCTGTATACGCAATGCTTCAACATAACAATTGTACGTCTAATACTCAAGGGACAATGAACTCCACATCATATATCTATCGAGAAAAGGGGGGAAAATATAAAAGCATAATAACGAGATACGACAATAGTCAATCCAACAAGCACACAAATTTTTTACAAAGCTGCAAGTTGAAATCCGAAATAAAAAAAGAAGGCTAGACTACATGCTGCACCAACTCAGGTACAATAGGCAAATTATGTATAACATTAAAGAATCTCCCCATCCCCTATCCACACCCCACCCCCACCATCTTAAAGACACTCTTGAACTTAAATAGCCCATCTCATGCAACAAAATAGAACAACACAAAGTGGATTGAAATCCTCTCTGTCTTACCTCTTACACTAGACCTTGTACTTTCATCAGATTGCCGAGATTTCTGTGAGCATCAACCTAAAAGAATCATAGCCAGTAAAGAAAATACAGTTGCAAGACGCACATAACTATTCTTTTATGAATTTTAAATTTTTAGTACCAAATGTGGATTTAATGCTAGAGCCTAATGGCAACATTGGGCTATCTCAGTCAGCCTTCTTTTACTTAAGCAACTAATAAACTTTCATCGAGAGTACCTGAAAGTTCCATGAATGGATACGCTCAACTCAAACAAACACCTAAAATCCAATAATTTAACTTCTATATAAATAACAGTCTATGTTCTCCTGGTTTATCTACAAAATTATTTTGACTTCCTTTCTATTATGAGCGGTAAAAAGGAAACTCTGAGTCATTCTCAGTCACTTTGAATGAATGAGGGTGTTGGCTAGAGCAATAGAGATTCCACATCTTAAAGTAAGAACGTTGCAGATTCCTCACCTGAAAATGAGAATAGAAAGAATGAGCAGTGTTTAGGCATCCATGTCACTCAAAACACTCGAAAGAATATGTGAATCTGATGCATTCGATCATTCACCCAGTTGTATCAAATAAAGGGTAGCTCATGCGCACAACTTGAGTCTATTTGTGAAATCTTGGAGCTTTGAATGATTTAGTTCCAATGACATGGCATTCTCCTCATATTCCTTCATACTGCAAATTGTAAAGTAATTCAAATACTGGACAACAATTCTCTATAAGAGATTGTAAAATAAAAATAAGTATAAAAAGCCATCACAAGATTTGTTGCTACAAGTTGTGAACTGGAAACATAACAATTCAGTGAAGCAAAAGCTCAAACATCAAGCTGATATCTAAAACCTAATAGATATACCTTTACATGGTAACACCCAAAACAATGCAAATCACTGTCAAATTTTTGTCATCAAAACCATTGCTTAATTACACATTGAGATTCATCCTTCTAAGGCTCTAATTTTTTAGAACCCACCTGGAGAACGATTGAATCTTTTATGCAACACAAAGAAAAACATAAGTCATGCCATGAAGAAGGAGAAAGCAATAGAAAAACACAAATGATATGGTGATTACACATTGAAACTGACAATTCTGCAAATTCATATTTCTTAAGCCTAAATTAAAATAATTAAAAAAATTCTTAAGCCCAAATTAAGGTAAACTGAAATCGATCATACAATAAATTCTTGATTCTAAACCGACCATGCCATGATTCTTGAACACAACATCACCAAAGTGAAAACTTAATCACAACCCTGTTAATTGAACCAAAATTAATATATATAAAAAGGGTAAATTTTCAAATCTTACCTTGATGAAAAGAAACTCTAAGATGAGCAGTTGATGCCAGCCGAGGTGAAAAATAATTTTGTCTTTTTCCATAAATTTTTTATAGTAGTTTTAGGTTTTGATTAGCAGTAGACTAAGGGTCTTTTTGGAGAGGGAATTGGGCGGGCGTATGATGAATTTTGGGGAAAAAGAGGGAAAATATAGCGCCTAACTTTTATTGATTAATTATAATTTTTTAGTGACCGGGTATTATGCCTTTTAAGGATATAACCTTATTACTTCGTTAATATCACGGTAAAAATTAGCTTTAACGACCGTAAAAATAGTTGGCCGCTATAAATATATCTATGGCGACCGGATTCATGTCCCTTCGTTAAGAAATAGTCGTTAAAAAGCAAATTTCTTGTGGTGAGAAGAAATAGCTGGACTCACTCCTGCGCTCCCATTTTCGCAGGAGCGAAAACAACAGAACAGACTCACAAACCTGCAATTTTCCATGTTTTCTCCCGTTTAGCCATCCGAAAACACCCCGAGGCCCCCGGGACACCATCCAAACACACCAACACATCCTAATACCTTATTCAAACTTGCTCCAATCCTCAAAACACGTCTAACAATATCAAAACCCATAATTCACATCGAATTCAAGCCTAAAATCCTTAAAACATCCCGAATTACACAATCAATCAAAAACCCGACTAAACAACGTCCGAATGATCTGAAAATTTGCGGACATATCCAAAATCACATAACGAAGCTACAGAAATTGTCTGAATTCCATTCCGACCCCGGATCAAAATCTCACCTATCGTTCGGATTCGCCAAAATTTTAACCTTCGGCATTTCAAGCCTAATTGAGCTACGGGCCTCCAAAATACATTCCGTACGCTCCCCTAAGTCACAAATCACCTCCCGGAACTAACCGAATCATCAGAATCCGATTCCGAGCCCTCTAACCAAATAGTCAACTCCCGGTTGACTTTCCTTATTCAAGTTTCCTTCAAAAAGGCTATATGCCTCATTTCCAATCCAATTCACTCCTAACTCACCCGATAGACTCTAACACTGATATAAAATCATAAAACATGCATTTACAACATAACGGGGTGGTAATTCTCATGACGACGGGCCGGGTCGTCACATTCTCCCCCTCTTAAGCAAACGCTCGTCCTCGAGCGGGTCAAGAAACATACCTGAAGTCTCAAACAAGTGAGGATATTTGCTCCGCATCTCCCGTTCGATCTCCCAAGTGGCCTCCTCCACGGGTCGACCTCTCCACCGAACCTCAACCGATGCAATCTCCTCAGACCTCAATTTTCTCACCGACGTCCCAAAGTAGCAATAGGCTCCACATCATAGGATAGATCACCATCAAGCCGAATGGTACCGAAGTCTAATACATGAGATGGATCTCCAATGTACTTCCGAGCATAGATACATGGAATACCGGATGAACGCTTGATAAGCTAGGTGCAAGTGCTAACTCATATGCCACCTCTCCAACCGTCCTCGAGTATCTCAAAAGGACCAATGTACCTAGGACTCAACTTTCCTTTCCTTCCCAAACCTCATGGCACCCTTCATAGGTGAAACTTTCAACAATACTCGTCACCAACCATGAAAGACAACTCTCGAACTCTACGGTCCGCATAACTCTTCTCGCGAGACTGTGCCGTATGAAGCCTCTCCTCGGATCAACTTTGCTCTCATCCGGAGCATCCGGACTAGCCCGGTCCCTATTAATCTATTCTCACCAAAGCTCAAACCTTCCCACGGGGGTCTACACCGCCCGCCATACAATGCCTCATACGGGGCCATCTGGAATACTCGACCGATAATTGTTGTTGTAGGCAAACTCAGCAAGTGGTAGGAACTCATCCCACGAACCACCAAAGTCAATCACACAAGCTCGTAACATATCCTCCAAGATCTGAATAGTACGCTCAGACTGCCCATCTGTCTGGGGGTGAAATGCTATACTCAACTCAACCCGTGTACCCATCTCTCACTGAAATGCTCTCCAAAGCTGAGAAGTGAACTGAGTACCCCTGTCGGATATGATAGACACTGGGACTCCATGCAACCGAACAATCTCTCGAATAAAGATCGCCGCCAACCGCTCCGATGAGTAGGTAGTGCTAACTGGAATAAAGTGAGCTGACTTGGTCAGTCTATCCACAATCACCCATACGGAATCAAACTTCCTCGCCGTCCGAGGGAGTCCAGTAACAAAGTCCATAGTGATCCTCTCCCATTTCCACTCAGGAATATCAATGCGCTGAAATACACCACCGGGCCTTTGATGCTCGTACTTAACCTGCTGACAGTTGAGGCACCGTGCTACATGTCTGACAATGTCCATTTTCATCCTTCTCCACCAATAGTGCCGTTTCAAATCTTGATACATCTTCGCGGCTCCTGGATGGATAGAATACCGCGAGCTATGGGCCTCCTCCAGAATCAACTCACGAAGGCCATCAACATTGGGCACACATATCCGACCCTGCATCCTCAATACGCCGTCACTATCAATGGTGACATCTCTAGCATTATCATGCTGAACTCTGTCCCTCAGGACAGCCAAATGTGGATCATCATACTGGCGCTCACGAGTACGATAATATAGAGATGACCGAGATACAACACAAGCCAATACCCTGCTGGGCTCCGAAATATCTAACCTCACTAGCCGATCGGCTAGCACCTGAACATCATAAGCAAATGGCCTCTCCTCAGCTGGAATATATGCCAAGCTCCCCATACTGACCGCCTTTCGTCTCAAAGCATCGGCCACCACATTGGCCTTCCCCGGATGATATAATATAGTAATGTCATAATCCTTCAGCAACTCCAGCCATCTCCGCCGTCTCAAATTAAGGTCTTTCTGTTTGAACAATTGCTGGAGACTACGATGGTCGGTATACACCTCACAATACACACCATACAAATAGTGCCTCCAAATCTTCAATGCATGAACAATGGCGGCTAGCTCCAAGTCATGAACAGGATAGTTCTTCTCATGTGACTTCAACTGCCGAGAAGCATAAGCAATCACCTTACCTTCCTGCATCAACACACAACCTATCCCCACTCTCGAGGCATCACAATAAACGGTATATGAACCTGAGGCTGATGGCAATACTAACACTGGAGCTGTGGTCAAAGCTGTCTTGAGCTTCTGAAAGCTCTCCTCGCACTCATCCGACCACACGAATGGTGCACCCTTCTAGGTCAATTTAGTCAATGAAAAAGCAATGGATGAAAATCCCTGAACAAACCGGCGATAATATCCCGCCAAACCAAGAAAACTCCTGATCTCTGTAGCTGAGGACGATCTAGGCCAACTCTGCACCGCCTCTATCTTCTTAGGATCAACCTGAATACCATCACGAGACACCACATGTCCCAGAAATGCTACTGACTCGAACCAAAACTCGCACTTGGAGAATTTAGCATATAGCTTCTCCTCCCTCAATCTCTACAACGCAATACTCAAATGCTGAGCATGCTCCTCCTGACTATGGGAGTAGACTAGAATGTCATCAATGAACACAATCACAAATGAATCCAAATAGACACACTGTTCATCATATGTATAAATGATGCTGGGCATTGGTCAGCCCAAAAGACATCACAAGGAACTTATAGTGACCATATCGGGTCCTGAATGCAGTCTTCATAATATCCGAGTCCCCGATCTTCAGCTGATGATAGCCCGAACGAAGATCGATCTTAGAAAACACCCTCGCACCCTGTAACTGATCAAACAAATCATCTATGCGCGGTAGAGGGTACTTGTTCTTCACTGTCACTTTGTTCAATTGCCTATAATCAATACACATCAGCATGGAACCATCTTTATTTTTAACAAATAACACTGGTGCACCCAATGAGGACACACTAGGGCGAATGAAACCCTTATCCGGAAGCTTCTAAAGCTGCTCTTTCAATTCCTTCAACTCAGATGGTACCATCCGATAAGGAGGAATGGAAATGGGCTGAGTGCCCGGCACCAAGTCAATGCCAAAATCAATATCCCTGTCTGGCGGCATGCCCGGCAAGTCTGAGGGGAATACATCTGGGAAGTCCCTCACAACAGGTACAGAATCAATGCTAGGAGACTCCGCTCCCACATCTCTCACAAAAGCTAAGTACGATAAACACCCTTTTTCAACCATCTTCTGAGCTTTTAAGAACGAAATAACATGGCTAGGGACAAATCGGTCGAACCCCGCCACTCGATCTGAGAAATACCAGGAATGGCCAACGTAAAAGTCAATCAACACATTCACACATGCACAGTTTGGTCTTGTCTTGTGGACTGTAGCTTGATCTAAATGCAATGGTTTACCTACTGCTGACACTAATGAGAATAAACACTCCTTAACATAGTAAGTTGGAAGCAGGTTAGGGAATGAAATCCAAGTCATAACCTTTGGTGTCTCCTCACCAGCTTTAAACTTAGTGCCATAAATAAAGTCCTTAGTTGGTACTCTTCTTCATGCTTGTCTCTCACGTAATGCACACTTTTCGAGGAAAAATCAACATAATCTTGCTAAAGTGTGAATCTAATAAGAACATGTATGTCACGTAGATAACCTATAAGGCACTCACCTTTAATACCACATTGAATTGGAAGAATTCGACGTAATTCATTAAGTTCAGGCCATCCATATGAAAATTTACAAACTACTGCATATTGTAAACCTTCAATAATGTTCATACGCTCGACCTCCGCTTCAGTAAAACAAACTAAGGGTTGTCCTTGATGCACAGTAGCTCGACGAAGGGCAATAGCTTCAACAGCGGCTGCACGTTCCTGCATGGCAACTTTAGTTGAGTTAGGTCTTAACGCTTGCATGTAATTCATGGGCTTTTGTTGGTCGTTTGTGGGGTTAGGGGGTTTGGCAACAGTGGGGGGAGGCTGACCAGCCGCTGGGGGAGGCTAGCCGCTGGCCAGATTGGCCATGGCTGCCGGAAATAGTACTTTCTCTCTCTAGGAAGTGCAAAATCGCTAGAGCTTCTCTCATATGAGCTCTGCACACGCGGTTTTGTTGTTGTAGGATTTTTTTATTGGGGCAATCCACTAGGCAGTTGCCTAGGGCTAGTTTTTATTTATATATAATAAAATAAAACACAAGTGTCTAGGACATCTAAGTAGTGTTTGAAATAGCAAATGAAAAATACATAAGGCCTATTATTAAACTTGGATATGAAACCCAAATTTAATAGCACAATATGATTTCTAAAAATTGTACTAAAACTAGCCCAAAAGGTCAATAATTTTAACTCTTCAGCAGCCCATTCCAGCGATCCAGTCCAGTCAAGCTTGTGTAGTGCAGCAGCCCAATCCAAATGTCTCACCCTTCGACTCCATAGTTTGCAACAATAGCCATAAGTACTCAGCTTTCCCAATTGTGCATATAGGCACCTGTTTGTATTTCCCAAAAGCACCAGCCCGTGTTCCGTCTTGCACAATCTAATAATCCCATTCACCATCCCATGAAAATATGTACTCATCAGCCCAGTCCATCCAAAACCACGAATCCAGCCAGCCCATTTAACAATTAACCATGATTTTATAAGCCACCTCATATTTTCATTTTTATTAGCGCCTGATTCCCATATTTAACAACTAGCCAAATTTTAATCCCAACAAATCTTGGCACCGTGAGTAATTAATACACCCCACCTACCTTTTTGATAGTGTAAACCAGCTGTAACCCGCCTGCTGACTCTTCCAATTTCCAATACCCATCCGTTAGCTTTCCCTTCGATAGTCTCACATAGGAACTCTCTAGAGCTAGTTTCCTTATAGACTCTATCCCATATTCCTCTCCGACTCTCTCACTCACAAACTTTCTCCTAGAAGCTTCATCACCATTAGTCTGATCATCTTCTCTGATGAATTCATAATGCCTGTCATTCTTCCACTGTCGATGAAGCTCCATCCGTTGAAGCTCCATCACCTCCCAGGTAAGCTTCTCCCATTTCCTTATTTCATCTATTTCTTTACTCTTTTCTTTCCATTGATTCTTTTTCGTGTTTATTTGTGGATGAATGCTGCTTCTTACATGGATTTGCCATCTGCAAGCTTTGAGGTGCCTCTGCCTCCATCGATTTTCCTCCATCACTGCTGCGCCTGGGAGTTAAACCCCTGCATGTGCCTTATCCCAGGTAAAACCTTTCCATCTACTCCTTTGTTTTTGTTTTTTATACCTCCTTCTTCTTCTTTGATGATTTATGATGTTTGTCTGTTCATCTTCCCTTAAAAACACCTGCTGCCTAACGATCTTTGTACTCCTCCACAATCAATGATTGTCTTCTCCAGATTTTGGTGTATCAAAGTCTCCAGCAGCTTCAGCTCCAGGTAAAACTTTTCTCTCTTTTGTATCTTTTTTATTATTTCTCCTCCCCTTCGACAGATATTTTTATATTTATCTGGTTCAATGTCCTTCATGGCTCCTCTCCGCTAATTGATGATGTTCCCTACTTTTCCCATTTCTCCTTGTTCTAATCGACCAGGTAATTTCCTCCCCTTCTCATTATTTCTAGTATTTTCTTTTTCCCCTTTTCTCCCACTAATTCTGTTTTTCTTCTTTTTTTCCATGGGTCTGCTGATTGGTGTCTCATTGGTCTCTTACGAGAGCTTGAACGTCTGCCTGTGTGGATGTGCTATTCCCAGGATAAATCTGAGGAGGCTGCTTCGATTTAACTGTTTCTTGTGCCATCAAAATACATTGGCAACCTCCAGGTACGATCTTCCCTCTCAATATTAGACTCTTCAATAACTTATTTGTTATGCTTGTATAAACTTGAGTCTCGTGTATTCTGCATATGTCTCTGCTCTGTTCTCCTTTGTGTATTTGCCTTTTTTTGTTTGAATTTATGTAAGTCTAAACCTTACATGTGATTTGGTGTGTGTATCCTTCAAATGCAACCATTGCATGCACACCTTCCTCATCCAATAAAGCTTTATTACAAACTTATTGTTAGCAATTTGTGCATCTAAGTATTCCTCTTCCCTGATTTTGCCTTGTGCATCATCTAGATGAAAGTTGTCTGCACTAGGCTTATTTGAGTAGAAGCCTTTTGTTATAAGTGTTGACTAAAATCTGTATAGGATTGTTGTAAACCTTTTGTCTAATTTCATCCTAGTTGTGTACACCACCACATGTAATATTGTGGCCTTCATCTTCACTATTCTACTTTGGATGTTTAATTGTTCTCCAGTGGATTGAGTACTAATTACTTATACCACCACCTGGAGCTTC
>JASVEL010008347.1:0-197556 GCA_032618575.1 Nicotiana noctiflora | reverse complement strand
CTGTTTTCAAGCCATTTTCTACCATCTCTCCGATCTTGATAGCTTCGGCAAAAGGTTTTCCCATTGCCGACATCATATTTTGAAAGTAATCGGGCTCTTGAGCTTGGAGAAAAGTCGTGACCATTTCAATTTCGTCCATGGGGGGTTTCACCCTGGACGCTTGCTCTCGCCACTTGATGGCATATTCTCTGAAGCTTTCTGAGGGCTTCTTTTTTAAGTTCGATAGAGAATTTCTGTCCGGCGCAATATCGATGTTGTATTGGAATTGTTTTACAAAATCTCTGGCCAGATCATCCCAGGATGTGCCATCGAGATATGTCTTGATCCATATACCACTCCGATGCTATTCCGACCAAACTCTCTCCGAAGTACGCCATCAACAATTCTTCTTTGCCGCCGGCACCCCTCAATTGATTGCAGTATTTCTTCAAATGAGCAATGGGGTCGCCATGTCCGTTGTACTTTTCGAACTTTGGTGTCTTAAAACCTGATGGCAAATGGACGTGCGGGAACATGCACAGATCGGCGTAAGATACACTCTTCTGTCCACTCAGACCTTGCATGTTCTTAAAGCTTTGTTCCAAACTCCTCATTCTTTTTGCCATCTCATCCTGCTCGGGGTCTTTGGATTTTGGCTCGGTAGGAACTCATATCGAGGTGGCTGAGAATATGTATTGGCTGCAACCTGTGTATGGTCCCGTGTGAGCGGTGGCGCTGGGAATGTAAAGGATGAGGAGTCGAAGAAAGGAGCGTGTGCGGTGGGGTGCGTTGTGATTGGAACTGGCAATTCAACGGACGTTCTTGCAGATGTATCATGTGGTGCTACCCGAGGATGGGATGTGGAGGGTGATTCGGAGAGGTTTGTAGCATTGGAATACCCGAACAGAGTAGGCGGGTAATTGATGGGGGTATTTGTAATACCGCTTGACCTGAGAAGAATTTCAGGGAACCCGGGGACCGGACTCGGGGGCTCTTTCCCGTTGTTCCAATCGTCCAACATCTCGAGCATGCGGCAACGCAGCATTCTATTCTCTTCCAAAGTTGCCGACTCAGTAGCCGGGATGGTTGTCAATGAGCTTTCCTCTGAAACGGGAATGGTTGCTAAAGGCATTTCTGAAGACATGTCGGCACCCTTTTTTGATCTAGTAAAATAGGAATGAGTACTTTCAGGCTGCCGAACTTTTCCTTTGGACCTTGTGAAGTACGAGTGTGGTGCCAGATTACCGCAAAGTCAACCACTTTTACTAAAACCTGGATTTTGGCAAACAAACGGTTAGTCCGAAACAACATAACAGATAAGTAATCTCACGTTGGGTGTGATGCACTTATACAGGTGACAATGTTGCTACATGTATTCGCTTGCGATGCGTCATTCCGGTTTGTATCGATCTTCTTTTTCTCTTAACTTCTTTTCCCCCCCTTTTTTTCATTTTTATTTTTATTTATTTATTTTTTAGTGATGGTCGAATCTTATGTGGATTGCCTACGTATCATGTCCCCGCATGAATCAGACCGAGCGTAGTTCGGAAACAATAGACATAAGATGAAGTGTTCATGAATTTTATTTCAACAAACTTAAACTTGAAACACTTGCAAAAATGTCAACAATGGAGAAAAACTCGTACAAGGACAAACAGACTCTAAAACAAAAGATTTTCCTAAGCATGTTCCAACGCCTCGAATCTTTGCGCCCGGGGGGCGTTGTTTGGCCTTGCTGCAGTTCTTGGGGTGAGATCTTTCTGTATACTTCCCAATTCTGCCATGACCTGGTGGACACATTCCATGATTGAAGAAAAGAGGGCAGGCCGAGGTACTTGTTCGCAGTTCAAACACTTCATAGTAATGTAGTGCCCGATCTCATTGATCCTGGTTCTGATTATGTCTTTTTCTCTGAGCAGCTGCCCTATGTGCCTGTTTTTTGCCCCTAATACTTGAGAGTTGCCGGAGACATGGTCCAAGAGCCTATCTATTTGTCTTTCCATCCGTGCCATCAAGTTGTGACAACGGTCTCTATCTGCTTTAGCATCCCGGACTTGCCTGAGAGTTCGCTCTTTAAGAGTGGCATTTGCTTTTCTCAAATCAACGATGATCGCATCATAGTCTTTCTCTACTTGTTGTAGACGGAGTGCTTCTTGGTGGGCCGCCCTCTTCCATTTTGTTCGGACTGCAACCAAAGCCGCTTTTGCCTTCTCCAAGTCTTCTTGGTGTTCAAAGGCTTTCCTTTCCAAATCGTTTATCAGCATTTGATCACTCCGACTCCTCCTTGACCTTTCTGCGGCCAATTGCATCTCTTGAATTCGAGTTTGGAGTGCTTCTCTTTCCTGCTCCCAACCGGCCCTTTCCCGATCGAAGTCAGCCTGTTGTATGTCCATGGCTGCTTCCAGGATTCCTTTGTCTTCTTTTAAAGTGTTGATGCAAGATTGGAAATTTTGTGTTGTTTCATGCTCAACCTCTCTAACTCTGGCTTCTATTTCTCTCTCCCAATCGACGGCATACTTCACCGACCTTTCTGACCTTTGCTCTGGTATTGGTTGGTTGTGGAACCATTCAAGATAAGCGAGACTCACTTCTCCCCGTTCCCGATCGGCAACCATTTCGTTGATGTCGGAGAGTCGACTACCGAACCAAACCTTCTGTGCATAAGTCTCCCTCGGGGTCTCTTCTGTCACAAATTCCCATACAAATGATCGCATATCCTCAATTGGGGCCTTTTTCTGTTCTCTTCCCAGCTGCCGCATGACACGTAGCGGGGCATATGGTTGGAAACCCCCGAAACCCATTAATATGTAGAATGGGCGGTATGTCGACATATGCATGATTTTGGCGGAAGGGAACCAATAATAATTCCAGGGTAAGTTGATCTGCTCTCAAAGAGTTGAGGAGTTCTTGCCAAGTCCTCAAGTCTTCTGGAAGGTTACAACGGGCGGCTCTGTTTGTATGACAGCGAATATAATTCAGCCAATCCGCTTTGAAGTTTATCACAATTGGGTGATGGTAGAGATGCTCTATAAACCACATTTGTAATAAAATATTGCAACCCTCAAAATAGTCTTGTCCTTCTTGGCACCGAGTTAAGGCCCGGAAGATGTCTCCTAGTATCATCGGAAGAACAGTGTGTTCCTCGTTACTCCGTAGATATGAGACCACCGCAGCTAAACGGATTCTGATGCGTCCACCACGTTCGGGAAAAACCATGGTTCCCAAAAAAGCGATCATGAAAGCATAGATTCTTAAATTTCCCCAGGCGTCATAATTCAGCTGGTTAACAAATTCGACGTTTGAGAATTTCCCAAACCCTTCCTTATCACCAAATCTGTCGTAGAGATAATCTAGGGGCACCCAACCGTTCTCCAGACAACCGAGGGGAACCCGCCGGAGACATAGCTTTTTCAAGAAGTTATTCACACTTATCCGCCTAGGAGCTGCAGGCCTCATCTTGTGCAAATCTCTTCCGAGCCCTGTGAGTCCGCCCAATTCTTCCAAAGTGGGTGTCATTTCACAATCCCGAAATTTGAACACATTGCTTGTTGAGTCCCAAAAACTCACTAAAGCTCTGATCACATTTTTATCCGATTTTATCATCATGATGTCCGGAAGAAATTTGAGGTGCTTGTGAACTTGATTTCTTTCCCAAGCTGAAAAACTAGTCCACCATTTACGGAGCCGATCCGGGGTTTTGTCCTGGACCATGAACATAGGTGGCATTTCGTCTCTCACCCTTTTCTGGCCGATTCGTTGCGAGGAAGTCATGCTGATCCTAGAAAAGATAAAAAATGGATTTAAGATTTTTTTTTTTTTTTTTTTTTTTTTTTTTATTTTTTTTATTTTTTTATTTTTTATTATATATAAAAAAACGAATCTTGTTAATACGGCCTTTCAGCACTTGAAGAAGATTTGAAGGCTGTATAACAGGATACCAGTGTGATGTCTATATTCCGTTTTGCAAAATTAGTCCTCCGGCGCCCCTTTCGAGGCGTTTGGCTATTTTTGCAAAATTTCCTAACTCTCGACTAAGAACAAAAATCCTAATTCTAATATTTTTTATTATTGTTTTTTCTTAAAAATTTTTTTATTTTTTTTTTATTTTCTTAAAAAAAAAATCAGTATTAGTTGAGCCCGATATGGGTTGCCTACGTATCTCATTTTTGGTGAGAATCAAACTTGCGTAGTTCGAAAATAAAAGAACTAAATCATTTTAAGAAAAGAAAACGAACTATTTTTTAAACGGCATGCATTTCTAAAACAAATTATTTTCAAAGGAACTAAGAAAATTTATTTGAAAATTTATTTTCAAAGAAACTAAACTATTTTTGTAAAATTAAGAAAATTTATTTGAAATTTTTTTTTTTTTTTTTTTTTTTTTTTTCAGAATTTATTTTTTAAAGAACTAACTATTTTCGTAAAATTAAGAGAATTTATTTGGAAAATTTTTTTTTTGCATTTTTTCAGAAATTATTTTCAAAGAACTAACTATTTTCATAAAATTAAGAAAATTTATTTGAAATTTTTTGCAATTTTTTTTTTAGAATTTATTTTCAAAGAATTAACTATTTTTGTAAAATTAAGAAAATTTATTTGTAATTTTTTTTTTTGCATTTTTCAGAAATTATTTTCAAAAAAAACTAACTATTTTCATAAAATTAAGAAAATTTAGTTTGGAATTTTTATTTTTTATTTTTATTTTTTTATTTTTTATTTTTTATTTTATTTTTTATTTTTTGTATTTTTTTCTAACTATTTTCATAAAATTATTTTAACTATATACCCTGACGTTTTCCACTTCTTCCTCTTTTTAACAAACTGGTCGGCATGTAAGATCGAAACAAATAAATGCACACAAAAAGATGCAACAAGTTGGTCTTTTTGTTTCAGGTACACCTGTCCTAGACAAGCCCAACCCCTGTGTTGAGCCTCCTAAGTCAAATATGCACATGATGCAAATAAACGTTCCTATCGGGGATCCGGCATAAGGTCTTGTTATTCTAAGTCATCATCCTGTTGGAAAAGTGTCTAGACTGGCTTTAACTCGAGCGGACAACTCGAGCCGAAGAGTGTCAGTGCACCGGTAGCATGGCTTTCCGGCTTAATTGACAAAACTCTCCGCCTAAACATGTGTGACTACAAAATCCTTCACCGGATGCCAAGCACCACAGCTATCTTGAGAAAAACGGGCTATGTCAAGCAAATGCCCGGTATTATATTTCAAAAGACTCAAAAAAAAAAAAAAAAAAAAAATGGGTATCGGCACAATTTATATACAGTTCACAAAATATCAAAGCGGTAAAACAACATTTAGCATATAAAATATAAACATGTAATAAAATCAGATAATAAATAAGCCAAATAAAATAATTATTCAAAGCTCGAATTCTTAAACCCCGAACCAGTAGTTCTGGGTTTGTGTCCCCAGCAGAGTCGCCAGAGCTGTCACACCTCCTTTTGGCGCGCCCGCTACCCGGGGGTAGGAGCGCAATGGGAGTTTTTCCAATTTAAGTGACAATGTTCGAAACGGGATTATTTTATTTATTTCAGAGTCGCCACTTGGGATAAATTATGGTGTCCCAAGTCACCGATTTATTTAAATCCCGAATCGAGGAAATTTCGACTTTCCAAATGAAGTCTGCGAACCAGAAATTCTAAGTAAGGAATTCTGTTGACCCGAGGGAAGGTGTTAGGCACCCCCGGATCCCGTGGTTCTAGCACGGTCGCTTCAATTATTCTAAATGGCTAAAATTATCTGATTTTTAAAAATGTTTATAAATTAATATGCTTTAATTAAACTCCAAACCGCTCTATTAATTTGAAACCGGACCCAAAGAAAACAAAAACTAATTACAACAGACTCGGACTTTTGACAAATAAAAAATATATATGAATTACTTACTTTGAAACTATGCCGATTAAAGTCGTTGTAATACTAAAACAAGGAATCAATTTATTTGACAATATATCCCTTAAAAATTATTTCTGATTAAAGACCTTATACAAGATAATAGCTTAAAAGATTGCCTAAAACAAAATATAAATTAGTAAAAATTTAATCGACTATGCCGGGTGTGAGTATTTCGTCATGGTTCATTACTTGGCATAAGATTATCCATAATATAGTGCGCTCCAATTTATTTATTTATTTATTTATTCTATTTGCTAGGCTAACCGCTAACGCAATAGGATACCTAATGGTAATCTTAAATCCCTTTTATTGAAATTCTAACGTCTATTTTTACAAATAACTGTATCTTAAACTACAAGCAAACTATGACTAAAAAATGTCAAAAGCATAAATCACTTAACAATCCTAAGTATTTCATCATTTAAGGGAATCAAATAACGCTAGAGGCTTAACATATGAGTTCTTTCAAGTTTCAGTTTATAAACTTTCTACAAAACTTAAATCGAATCAATTCTAGTTGTATAACAAGGTACAGTAAAGCCTCATTGCTAAATCATAGAACAAAACTAAACAAAAGGTAAGAAAAATAAACTATTTTTGCTTCAACATCTTTATATCAACTTCTTTTGTCAATTTGCAATTATTCTCGGCCAGTGTGGTTACAAGAATATACCTGGAATTCAAAGCAAAATATGAGGATCGGTGACTTATTTGGCAGTGAACGCAGCAACAAAGCAAACGATAGCAGTAGATTCCAAGCAATGCCAATACAGCAAACAGACCAAACTTAAACACAGCTCAAACTCCCCCAGAATGCAATCCCGGTAGTAACTCAGAATCAGTCACAGACAAGCAAAAAAACAGCAACCAAAAACCCAACAAACCTTGGTGAACTTGAGTTTAAACCAAAAAAATGGGGCTGGCAGTTTATCAGAACCAAACTAAACTCAACCAGAAAAAAGGGACTTAAATGGAGCAATGAGAGCTAATGTATTCTAGGATTCTTCACAGATATTGAACTTAAACAGGATTCAACTCCCAAAAACAAAACCTCTCACAATGGTAAGACAAAAGGCTAGTGTATCTCTGTTTTCCTTCTGCCTTTCAATGTTTTCTGTGAGAAATGTTCTGCCAGATGAAGAATTTGTGAATGTGTGTGAATTCCAGAGAATATTCACTGCCTGTGTGTGTATACTGCCAGTCTATCAGTGAGTCTAGTGTTCTGCCAGTATGTATCTCAATGTCTATGTGTATACCTCAATTTCAGTTTTTTTGTGTGTTAACAGTATGCTATCTGTTCTTTTTTGTGTGTTCTCTGCTTCTGAAAACCAGTGAACTCTCTGTTGGTGTGAATGAATCTATCCAGAGAGTCTGTCCTGTATTTAAAGACTAAGCTTACAAATTTTTTATTAAAACACTCTTCTTTACAGCTTCTCTCTTCTTTCAACATGTGCACCCATTTATCTTTCATCATTCCCCCATGTTTGTTATGATTTTCCAGCTCAAAAAGCATTCAAACAATTAAGAATTCAAACTTTTTTGATCATTATATTCCTTGACAGCCCACTGTTGTGTCTAAGTATGGGTTTTAAACATCTAAACAAAGTCCTAAAGGTAAAAACTAATGAAATACACTGCTGTCCAGCAAGTTTTAACAACTTATTTCCATGTGTATTGCACTTTAAAGGTTGATTTTAGGGCTACTTAAATGGACTAACAACTATATCCAATTCACAACCTAATTTAGAATCAAATAATGGTTCAAAACAAACAATCCAACAATTAAACTCAACACTCTGAACAAACAACAAACCGAAAAGATTTTCAATCAAGCAAACAGTGAAACACTGCCCGGAATTTCAAACAACCAATTTGCGAATTGAAACGACGACATTTGTTAAGTCGAATCACAACATGTATGATTGACAACGAAAAGCCGACAAACAAATTCAACAAATTATAACACCCCAAAGCCGAGAGAAAAGAAGAAAAATGAAGCAAATACGAAACTAAATGTTCAACGACGCTAATCGACGCGAACCTGTATTCAACAACATTGGTAATCAAATAGACAAAGCAGAATTTTAGAATTGACAATTCACTAACAGTGTTCTCGGCCAAAGCAGAGGAAAGAAGGAAAATGAAGCTAACTAATCGACGACGCTAATCGACGCGAACACGTATTTGACAACATTCGATTATACAATTACGATATGTGCAATCGATAAACCGATAATCGACAAACAGTGATAATACACACTCTCGGGCAGCATGTTGGATTTCAACATCAAACAAATCGACGATATTAACAACGAAGTGAATTCGATTCACAATTACATATTAACAACGAAGAATAACAAACAAATCAGAGAAACAACAAGTCGACCAAATAAAACGGTCCCAAGAGATGAAGAAAAACCGAGAGTTTGATGAAATCACAACAATAATCAATAACAAACGAAGACTAACTAAACGACGAGTATAATTAAACAAAAATAGAGAAGAAAAAGGAAATACCTTGAAACAAAAGAAAAAATGGAAATCGGCAGCCTCGGGTCTCGTTCATTCGAGGTCGAAAGGACCTTAATTGAAGTGTTTTCAAATGAAAACAATCCAATTAAGGTCTATTAGACCCCAATTCCCCTTTGAATTCGAACGAAAAATCCCTAATTCAAATCTAGGGTTCTTGAACTTTGGTTTTGGGGCTCGACGACTTCCGGCCAGATTCGAATCAAATTAACGGGGGTTTGATGATTAGGGAGGTCAAGGGAATGTTTGGGGTGAGTTTGGACTCGATTGGAGTGGATTCGTACTTTGCTCGAATCTTTGAACGAAGATTCGAAACGGCCCAAGGTGATTCGAAGTTAATGGAGTGCGGCTTTGGAGAGAGGGAGTTAGGGTGGTTCGAATGGTGTTAGTTTTGGTGGATTTGGACCACGGCCGCCGGCGGAGGCGATTTCCGGCCGGCGGCGTGCGGCGGGGAAGGGTGGAGGCGGCTAAGGTTGTTTGGTGATAAAGAGATAGGGTAAAATGAGGCAAAATATTAGGGTTTGGGGGGGGGGGTTTGATATATTAAAATGGTAAATTAATTCTGGACCGTTGGATGAAGGAATCCAACGGCCCAGATTAAAAACAAAAGTGGGCGGATCCGGATATGGGCTGGGGCGGCTGGGTGTTATTGGGCTCCTGATTTGGCATTTTGAATTGGCCCAAATTCGATTTTGTACTCCTAATTATTTCCTTTTCTCTTCTCTTTTTAATTTTAATTCTCAATTTATTAAAACAAAAAAAATTCTAATTACACTACAAAGTCAATTAAATTATAAGAAATACTAATTAGGTTATATGAACAAATAACACACTCAATTTAAACATCAATTAAATATAAATCACACAATTAGGCATTTAAATACTAGAAAAGCAAAAATACATATTTTTGTGATTTTATTTTGCAAAAAATAAACTTAAACTACCCCTAATTGCAAAGTTAGATCAAAATGTAAATATGACCTATTTTTTGTATTTTTATTAATTTAAACACATATAATCATGCATATACAAATGCAAACAATTACCAGAAATAACACGAAAATTCAACAAAAATACACATCGTAAAAAATAGACGATTTTTGTTTTGATTTTGTGGGAGTAATTCATGTTAGGCAAAAATCACGTGCTCACACCCGGCATTGCTTACACAACCGGCTCATGACTCGCGAGGCCTAGTAACCTAGGCTCTGATAACAACTTGTCACGACCCGAAACTCGGTCGTGATGGCGCCTAACCCTAAAGCTAGGCAAGCTAGACCATCCATCATTTTCATATTAACAATAAGTCCTGAAACCGACAATTTAAGGAGAATGTAGTAGTTTAGAATAATAATCCAGTAATAATAGAATAATAATAATGAGAAGTGCAAAAACTGATAATAACGCTCCCAAAGATCTGGGGTCACGAGTCTAGAGCCACTAAGCAAAAACTGGATAATAATAATATCTGAACGAAATACTCAAGTTTGAAAGTATATATATAAACAAAACTAGGATAAAAAGAGTAGCCAGGTCCTGCAAACATCAGCAGCTACCTCAACAACTCTGATAACTCTGAAAAACGAGACTACTCAGCTAAACCTTGGTGTACCTGAATCTGCACACAAATGTGCAGGGAGTAGGGGTGAGTACTAAGTACTCAGTGAGTAAAAAACATATAAAATAGCTGAAGATAAGAAATCCACAAAATTCCACAAAGTAAAGCTACGTATAACAGTCTGATACCTTACTACGAACCAACGACAATAACAAACCACAGATAACACAAGTAAATAATAACGCATGAATGCAATGCAATGCACATGATCGCAATGGCATGTAGCCCGATGAATTTAACATCGACGGCGCTCACTGGGGGCGTGTACAGACTCCGGAGGGCTCCTTCAGCCCAAGTGCAATATATTCATATCATTCGCTGCGGCGTGCAGCCCGATCCATACACAGTCTATAATATGCATATGAGTCACATAACAGTTTCAATTTATTTCTTTCCAATTTCCAATTCATCAATACGGAAATACTTTAGTTATTTAATTTTCAGGAAAAAGTGATTTAGTAGTTCATAATAGTGATTAAACCAAAGACTGAGATCAATGATTTTACAAATCACGCTATCACAATTATATTCATCCTCTAAGGATACTACATGTCGGCTCAAGGCCCCAAACATGGCATTAAGCTAGATATATTCAACACATAGTTTGTATCAATCGCCAATATAGCATTATTGTTGTTCGGGATGGACCAAGTCACAATCCCAATCATAAACAATCCCGCACCTGCCATGAGATACGAGTCACGTCCTAAATAGTGTCACAGTGTGATAAGCCGGGGTTTCAAACCCTCAGGCCATCATATATA
This sequence comes from Nicotiana noctiflora, assembly GCA_032618575.1. Taxonomy (NCBI): domain Eukaryota; kingdom Viridiplantae; phylum Streptophyta; class Magnoliopsida; order Solanales; family Solanaceae; genus Nicotiana; species Nicotiana noctiflora. The sequence continues at coordinate 186,752 of JASVEL010008347.1, read as the reverse complement.
CCAATTACTCACCTCTAACCGGCCGTGGACTCGTCCGCAATGCCTTTTCCTTTCGAATTTACCTCCTCGCACGTCGAATCTAGTCAAAACCACATCGAATACATAAATATGGGTCACAGAAACATAACCCAATCAAAATTACTCGAAAAGTATAACAATTCACGAAGTTGGTAAAACCCGAGCCCCAGGCCCACTTTTCAAAAAATTCCAAAAATCATACCAACGGATTCATCGTCTCGCCACGAGTCCGTACATATAAAGTTTATCAAAAACGGAGCTCAAATGGCCTTTCAAATCCTAAAATTTCGTTTTCAAGAACAAAGCTCAAGTTCTTCATAATTTCTACCCAATTTCATGAATTTGAGTATTGATTCTTGTATACAATGATATGTTTTCTAGTCAATAGACTTACCTCCAAGCAATACCCGTTGAAAACCCTCTTCAAATCGCTCAATAACCTCTCTTTTTACACAGAGGTTTTCTTTTACGCGGTCGCGACCTCATTCATGCGATCGCACTGCTTTGGCCATTCCTTCGACGCGATCGCATCGCCTTTCACACGATCGCGTAGCTTCCAATTTTTCCTCTCCGCAATCGCAGGCCTTTTCATCACTGCCCATTGCGATCACATACGTTTGTCTCCTTCAACTATGCGATCGCATCAGTCCATTACACAATCGCATTTAACAATTTTATCAACCTATGCGATCGCACACCCCTTCACTCGATCGCATAGAACAAAAATTCCACCCCTTCAGAACCCTTTATGCGATTGCAGACCTGTCTATGCGATCGCATAGAGTAAAAACTCTCTGCAATTTTCTGCTGCATTAAACATGCTCAAAATTGCCCATTGGCCATCCGAATTCACCCCGAGACCCTCGTGACCTCAACCAAATGCATAAATATGTTCTATTACTTCATTCAAACTTGCTCGTAACATAAAAACAACATCATAAATATCAAAATCATCGAATTATCACGGATTCAAGCCTTCTCCAAACTAACCTTCTCATAAAGAGATCAATTACCTCATTTCTAACCAAACTCTATCTGAACTACTTCAAATTCTTCAAACATATGGAAGCATAAAACAGAGAAAACAGGATGGTAACTCCCGTAATGACGAGTTGGGTCATTACACTTTACCATTGCTCTAGAACTTTCTCTAGGATAACTATGCATAAGTTGAAAAACTTTAAAGATTTTTGACACATTTAGCTTTTGTGTTGTCGAGATATGGGTGTTATTCGTTGCCTTCCATCTTTATTGTACAATAATTTCTTAAAAGAACTCACAGTAAGTCTTATACCCTTGACAACATTATGATTTTGTTATTATAATTAATTATAAATATACCTCTTAGCATTTGCCCTATTTGCGTGCCTCGTAAAAGATAATGAGCTGTATGTTGAGCTGCAAAATTGTTTGGACATGATTTGATTGAAGAAAAAATCTGAAAATAAGAGTTATCAAGAAATAACTTTGCTTATGACTTACCCCTCCGGTTCATAATAAGTTACATTATGATTTTTTTTTAATTTTAGTTCAAAATAAATATCTTTTTGCATAATCAAAATAAGTGATCATAACTTTCTTATGACTTAACATTTTAAAACATATAGTGTTTATTTCTTTCTTGTAACAAAAATAATAGGAGTAGTATCAATTGAAAGTAAAGAAAGAGAATTTATAAAAAAAAAATACAATAGCGACAAAGTAGGAGGATGTCAATATTTTGTCAAACGAATATGACTAAACATGTCATCAAAACATAAGTATAGCTTATGTGAAAAATTAATGCAAAAGAAAAAGGGAGAAAAACTCTATTGTACGATTCAATGGTACGCTTTTTTTGGTACTTCATTTTGCAATTCTACCAAAATTGCATACTAGCATGCACGTGTAGGAGAGATACACTGATGTTGGACAATAAACTCAATAGCTCTGTTATAGAGACCGATGATATTCTCCTATTCTTAATTATAGAGAAATGACAAGTGTTATCCCTTTAATATTACAATCTATACGGTACGAAGAAAAATATAATCAATCATTTACTAAAAGTTGTCAATTAGTGCTATGTTATTACTTACAGAGACTTATTTACTATGATAATTTAAATTCTGAATTTATACGTTCTAGGGATTTTAATGTTGGCAATGAATTGATTTTTACATAGACATAGTATAGTAATTCATGTTTATGACTTATTTTAATTTTTAATGGTTCAAAAGAAATTTGATGATAAATCCGAGAATGTAAATTGAAACAACGGATATAGGCGAGTAAATTCCAGTTTCGTACTCGGGCGCGTGGCACTTGTATGTCATAAATTGTTTGACCCAAAAATATTCACAAGTGGACTACCGGCAAAGAAGCGCAGTCTCTGTAAATATACACACTCCCTAGTCCCTTCCACTTATTTCCAACTCTGGTAGTTCTCCGTTTCCTTCTCCGACGACTCTCTCTCTCTCTCTCTCTACAACTTTCTCCATCTTTAACTCGCTGAGTTCCTACTGTTCGTTGTCCGAATCTTAAGGTGTTGGAGAGTAGTTTATTGACCGAATCTCTCTGAAACAGCTTCCTCAATGGAAGTCGAAACTAACGCCGGGTCAAATTTTGATCTCAACAACTCCCAGCCTCATCATCCTTTTTCGTATAGAAAACTCCTGAACATGTCCGCTTATGAACTTTCGGAGCTCCGTTTTCCCGATTTTCGGAGCTCCGACATGTCAACTTCCTCGCCGGCTCCGGAACTTGAAGGATTTGGTTCACCGGTCGCCTCCTCCGGTTTAGAATGCGACAACGGAATGGTTTTGGTTCCGGCGTCGCCTGCCGTATCTGAAAACGACCGCGGGGAATATGATATTACTGACACCGCGCCGAAGAGTCCGTCGAATGCCGCGAAGAGACTGCAGAAAGTCTACCGGAGTTATCGTACGCGGCGTATGTTAGCTGACTCTGCCGTCGTAGCTGAAGAGCTTTGGTAGGAGTTGTAGCTAATCACTATTAATACGTTATTTTACTTATGAGTTTAAGTTATTTACATCGAAAAATATCAGTTACCATAATTACAGACACATCATGAGATAAATTTAATTAATTACCTAGTAAAAATGGAACTAACCTTAAGTTAAAATTTTTATCAGTGTGTATTATTTATATTTTCTTACTTAGAAACTGTGGAAACTTTTCTTTTTTATATTTCTACTTTTTTTTTATTTTTTTTTATTTTTAAAATTGTGCTATTTGTATTATTTGTATGAAGGTGGCAAGCAATAGATTTTGCACGGTTAAATCACAGTACTATTTCTTTCTTCAATTACTTGAAACCGGAAACGGCGGCTTCGCGGTGGAATCGCGTCGGCTTAAATGCTTCCAAGGTATTTTTTTTTTACGTTTTACTTTGTGTTGATTGATATAAAATATTGCTACCTCAGTTTCATGTAGACTTTTTGTTGTTGAATATCACAAAAGGTTAATTTAGTCAAAACAATAAATTTTTACATTAATAATAAGTATATTAAAAATAATTGTTACAAAAGAATCAAAAAAGAAGGTAAGCGGGATATTATAAGGCATATGTGAGGTTATTGTAACGAAGCGAAACCTAGATAGAGGTCTCTGAAATTATCCATAATAAATTAAAAAGAGGGACTAACTGTAAGTGTCATTTGGTTCGTGGACAAATTGTTCCAAGATTATCATACCGTGATTAGTTGTGATGGATTATTACGTGTGAATATTTACACATGGAAATTACGCAGAGATCGCGATACAAACTCAGGAATTAGTTTTACCATTGGTATACTTGTACACCTTCTAGTTTATAAAAGGCATAAACAGAAAATTATTAAAATTTGTAATGATACTAATATTTTCATTGTTTTTTATGAAATAAACTTTTTATTTGATTTACTAGAACAAGGCCTTGGTTTCTAGTAATTATTTTTGTCATATTAGGTGATCTTTGTATTGCACTCTCTGTTTTATGTAATTTAATGCATAAGTTCCTACATAAGTTTTGCAGATACAGTTATGTGGAATTGTATGCCAGAAATAAAACATTATATTAAAAAGTAGTCTGTGCACTAAGCTCCTAATGTGCAGGATCCAAGAAAGTGTTGGACCACATTAGGTCTTATTTATGCGGCTTTACTTTGCATGATTGTAAGAGGCTATTTTCGCGGCTTGAACTTGTGACCTCCTGGTCACATGGCAACAACTTTTACCGTCCCATGAATGCTCCCCTTCAAAATTTAAAACATTATGTTAGTAATTCAAAATTTTATGCTGGATTTTTAACATTGTAGTAATAATGCTAAATATTATAGCAGATTATTTTTCTCATACGCAAACAAGCACTAACTGTACGTACATTCTCTCAGGTTGGTAAAGGTCTGTCCAAAGATGCGGAAGCTCAGATATTGGCTTTTCAACACTGGATTGAGGCGGTGAGTCTGCTCTTTACTCTGGCTTCGGCTCTTGCTTTATCTGAATATACCCCAGCCCCAGTTTACTCTCGTTATTGATGAGATATGATATTTAATCTCTATTGTGGTAAATGTAGATTGATCCACGCCACCGGTATGGGCATAACCTGCATATCTATTATGAAGAATGGTGTAAAACTGATGCTGGTCAGCCCTTCTTCTTTTGGTAAGACAGCTGAATGCTTAAACTGGTATTTCAGAAAATTTGCATTGTCCCAAATGTAATCTTCAGGTGGTCAAGTGGCAGTTGTGTGGTGTTACAGAAGTTTATGGGATGTAATAGCAGCAATGGTGAAGCCAGAAATTTTTTTAAAGGTGTTCAAACTTGAACTAAGTAAAAAAAATTCCAAATAAAGGGGGTTCAATATAATATTATATACCTCTAAAACCTAATATTTTACCTATACATACACTGTAATTTTTCGGCGAATGGTGGTCAATTGACCACCCTTGAGGGAATGTAGCTTCGCCTATGAATGGCAGCTTTATGTTAATTGTCACAAACCCTGCATTTGATTTCTGGATTGGTTAACTCTTACTTTAGTATTGTTTTGGGCTACTGTTTTAGCTTTTATTAAAATTTAAGAATTGTGATGATGAATTAGTTACTGTAATAGAAGCTTTAGCTAAATGTCGTGTGTTTGTCTAATTTGCATCCGCTGCTACAAGATAAAGTCGCGTATGTGCAAATTTACTCCTTAAGATTTTCTTGCAAAGTTATAAGCTTTAGTCTGGGTAGCTTAGAATGAATAAACATGTGCAGGTTGGATCTTGGAGAAGGCAGAAAGGTTGATCTCAAAGAATGTCCAAGAGCTAAGCTTCAGAAACAATGTATCAAGTATCTTGGACCTGTAAGTGTGAATCTTTTGTTAGTTACGCACTACATATCACATAATTTAGCATCAATCACGCACTGTAACAGACGTATGTGCACTAAAATACTTGCACCAATACCTGTTTCTTAGTCTTTTCTGATTCCTCTGATTAGCTGTCGTACACGATCTCTCCTGATCCCTTATTTTGCATGTCCTAGTGTGCGCGTATTTGTCCTTAATCCCATTACCTGATAGTAGCACACAGCTCCTGATTGTTCCCTCCTAATCTTTCTGTAATCAGCAAGAGAGAGAACTTTATGAGTACATGATTGCTGGAGGCAAAATACTGCATAAGCTAACCGGAATTCTTCTTGACACAACTAAAGGGCCGCCAGGGGCAAAATGGATCTTTGTGATGAGCACCTCCAAAAGACTCTATGCTGGTGAGGTGAGCGTTATAGAGCTACTGCATAAATTGCTTGTCTTTGTTTTCCTCATTATGTATTATTATCCTGCAAATTCTCAGAAAACTTTCTTCCTGTAACGTCTTTCAGAAGAAGAAAGGAATGTTTCATCATTCCAGCTTTCTGGCTGGGGGGGCTACTTTAGCTGCTGGACGACTAGTGGTTGAGGATGGGACTGTGAAGGTATATTGATTTAATTATCGTATATCTCTATATGAATTTGTTGGCTGTATTAATTTAATCAGTACATAATCTCTATTAGACAACATTAGGAGTACATAAAAAATCAAATTGATCAAGTAATTCATCTTTCACTTTGGTTACAATTTATGTCTTAAGTCTAACCATGTAACTGTGAAGCAACCTCAATGGAGGACTACCAAAATGCTATGATTTATATGTTAGGGTCACGCAAGACTCTTGTTATGCAAGATATGGTGTTTGTAAGACCTTTCTAATAGAACAATTTTGGCTCCATCGTTTGTATATGGACACTCTCCGTGTTATTACCTTTGCGATTTCTTTGTGAATATGCACCATTTAATTGCGTACAGGTTTGTTATATGGGCTCTTTTGCCTCGATGTGCCTGTGTTGAACAAGTATGACATATGTATAGGTATGGGAATTTAGTGCGGATGTTCTTCAAAATACCCGTAAAATATTGGGTACTTACCTGTATATGTACTGGATATATAACCATATCAAAGTTCATGTAACAGAGGCAGAGGAAGAGCTGAAGCTTTAGAAGTAAAAATTTGAATTCTTGTCCTTCCAAAAATCGTTTTCTGGTTTAGGGCCGCTTTATCTTAATAGAATGTATGAAATAAAGAGAATGCTGCCACCTGAATCATATGTATCCAACTTTGACACCTAACTTAAGTTGCTGTTTACAATGTTTTGCTTGAATTCTGCTATATTCTGACATTTTTTTCTCCCTTCAGTCTATTTCACCTTACAGTGGACATTATCGGCCAACGGATGATAGCCTTGACAGTTTTTTATCAATTCTAAAGGAAAATGGAGTAAAAGTGGATGAAGTTAAGGTGAGCGATTTTCAGGTGTTCTAGTCGTACTTCCAACTTTTCTCTTTTACTGTCTAACACATGATAGAGCTGTTTATCTTATTGTTTACTTTATACTATTCAGAAATTTCTTTTTATATTAGAAAAAGCACCAAAGAGAAAAGCAATTTAAGTGAGACCCAAATCCACCATCACCTATATAAGCATAATTACCCCCTAAATGCTTATGTGGCAAAAAGTGTGGGTACACTCACCTGCCATGTGGATTTTTCTGTCCATGTGGCATTTTCGTGAAAAATAAAAAAGAATTTTTATCTTTTTAAGAATATTATTTTTTAAATAATCTTTTTCGAATACAATTTATAATAAAATTTGGATAGAACGACATTAGTTAGGCTAAATATTTTTATTTGTTCAAAAATAATAAAATTTTAGTTAATCTTTTTTGGAATGTGACCCGAAAATAAAGATTTATACAATTAAAATAAATAGTCAATGCATCTAAAAATTTATAAAATATAGTTTGAAATTAATTATTTTGGCTATAATTTTTTATATATCTCTAAATTACGGTGCTCCAATTTTGTTTTACGGATTTTACCTAAAAAAAAGTAAAAATACACAGTTGAAATAAATAGTCATTGCATCGCAAAAGAATAAATAAAAAGAGTATACAATTACAAGAAATTACAAGTGCAATTGTACACTCTTTTTATTTCTTCTTTGATTCAATGATTATTTATTTCAACTATATATTTTTTATAACTTTTTAGATGTCTTGACTATTTATTTCAATTGTATAAATTGTTATTTTCAAGTAATATTCAAAAAAAGATTAACTAAAATTTTATTATTTTTGTACAAATAAAAATATTTAACATAACTAATGTCGTTCTGTCCAACTTTTATTATAAATTGTATTTAAAAAAATTATCTAAAAAATAATATTCTTAAAAAGAAAAAAAATCACGAAAATGCCACATGGACAGAAAAATCCACATGGCAGGTGAGTGTACCCACACTTTTTGCCACATAAGCATTTAGGGGGTAATTATTCTCAAAAGGCCAAGTTGAGGGGGGTGAGCGATTTTCAGGTGTTCTAGTCGTACTTCCAACTTTTCTCTTTTACTGTCTAACACATGATAGAGCTGTTTATCTTATTGTTTACTTTATACTATTCAGAAATTTCTTTTTATATTAGAAAAAGCACCAAAGAGAAAAGCAATTTAAGTGAGACCCAAATCCACCATCACCTATATAAGCACAGTGGAGAATACTCTCCTTGGCCTACAGCTCAAGATAAACAAATAAGAACTCTTATCTTTTTGATAGGATTTCGCGACTCCCTCAAATGCTCTTCCTTCAATCTGATGCTATTAAACAATTGTTTTAGTGCCACCTTATCTTTCAAATGCTACGCAACTATATTCCTTTTTCCGTTTCCTATTTTTAAATTTCTTTCTGTTGCTTTTGCATTGCTTCCTTTGTTCTCTCTCTTCTCTTTTGCCTTTGGGTTGGGCCGAGGGCGGGATTTACCTTCAATGCAGGGGGACCAATGCTTACTGGATCATAGTCTTTTACCATACCGTCTGCTCTGCATCGGATTTGACTTGTGGTTTCTTGTGATTACTTACCTATTTCTAAAGAAAATATGTGATCTATCATCAGATAAAAAAGGCAAATGAAGATTATGACAACTCTGAAGATGTAAAATCCCTTGAAAATCGTCCATCTAAACTTTCAATTCCATCAGACTCTCCTCCGCAAGCTGTTAAGGAAGAGGAGAAAGACTGTTCCGCGGAATCAATGGGAGCACCGCAAGCTGAAAGTACAAACAGCTACCAAAGAACGCTCTCCGGTGGTCTTCAGAGCCCAAGAAGAAATGTGCCAAAGACTGCTATACTGCAACGGATCAGTTCCAAGAAGTCTACAAAATCATATCAACTCGGTCATCAACTCTCCCGCGTGTGGTCAACAGGTGCTGGTCCAAGAATTGGCTGCATTGCCGATTACCCTGCTGAACTAAGATGGCAGGCTTTGGAACTGACTAATATATCACCTAGACCTTCTCCATCATCGACTCCTGGGCCGTTTGATGCTATTTGTTCGCCTACATGTTCTTCACCTGTTTTCGGCAATGTACTCGTGAAGTCTTCCTAAACCAGAGATCCCCACACACACAACAACCAATGTTCTTGCTACATTACGCTACGTACTCAGAAATCAACCTAGTGCAAGGACAAAGGGCTGTTTATTGACTCTGCTTCTTTTGGCTCTTTAAATCAGGCTAATGGATTGGATAATTAGGCAATATTAATTACTATATCGACTTATCATTGTCTCTCATTCCATGTTTGCATAAGGTGATTTTAGACAAACATGTTTATAAACCCATGATTATGCAGAATGCGTATTACAGGCATAAAGCAAATGGTTTACTCGAAAAGACTCAGAACTGGATACAACAGCAGAAAGTACTATCATACGCGTCCGGCACGTACTGCAAATTCTCGTTAATTTAGTCAAAATAGCACAGGCTAGTTAGTCAAAATAAGTCACTGAAAAATAAGCAATGCTTTGTTGAAACAAGGTTTTGCTGAAACATGGAAATTAACAGCATAATATGCGGGATTATGGAGCTCCTCCGTATAAACTTCTAGCATAATAGGTTGGAACTTCAGGATACGGAAAGTTTTAGCATAATATACGGGATAATGAAACTCCTGCATATAAACATCCTGCATATTATGATGAAATTTCAGCACATTATAAAATTCCAGCATATTATGCTAGAAATTTATAGGTAAAAAACTCGAACTCCAACATATTATGCTGGAATATTTTCATATTTTTAACAATGTTTTTGTTTAGATGTCTTTACATGAAAAGTGACTGAATTTCGTTTACTTTTGACATTATGACTATTTTTCAATTATCAGTTGTAAATCTGTCTACTGCTAAATTTTGCCAGTTGATTTATGTATTTGTTTTCCAAGTTAACACAGAGCGTATGGATGTCAAGTCTGACCAATAATTTGTGATATGTTCAAGTTTAGAACAGGTTGTTGAGTAATGTACTCACTCTTATATATGGCAACTGGGTTATGCTGGCCCATGAATTGGACTGACCAGTTCTTATTAGGGATCGTTACCCAAATAACCGATAGGATTCACTATTTACTTTTTCTAGCCAATATACAAAAATTATTCATTAATTATAAATGGTTATAGACATATTATAAATGTATATTCATCGATTATTTTTTAACTTAAGCATTTGAGTGAGTATTTAGATTAATCCTTTTTATTATATTAATAGCCTACTACTTAAGCGGTTGGTCTTGACCCCTACTCGAAAATGGTACTCCTTTCATTTTAATTTATATGGCATAATTTGATTCGACATAAGCTAAAAAAAAGTTAAAAATTCATATCTTAAACTTGTCCTGATATTTGTAAGGCTAAAAAGCATATTGTTATAAGAAAATAAAAAGCTTCTATAAATATATTGTAAATTCTTTCTGAAATAAACTAAGAACAAATAATCCAACTCAAATAAAACATAAACGAATTTGGAGAAGTGAAAAAACAATTGTAAAACATATGTGTATTGGTCAAAATTTGACCACAACGGTCAGATTGACCAACATTCCGTTCAAACGATGAAACGAGAATGAAGACCCCCAACGGACGACCAAGGTAGACGGAGCATAGAAAAGCATCGGGTCAAGCATACATCAAGAGATCTATGACTATAAATAGGGGAGAAACATAACTCTCTCTCGAGAGCGCTCTCAGTCTCCCCAGCTCTCCAAATTCTTCATCTATTTCCCTCTTATAACTTTTAACAAATAGAAAGACGAACATGGCAATCTTCATCAATTGATGTAGTACGCAACATGCTCTTCTCTATGGATTAATGAGAGCAATATTGGAAAGTTCCAATAAGATCATCTATCTTCACCTTTTCTGTAAGTTATTCTTCTGTCTAGTTTATTGGTCTGGATTTCATTATGTGTGACTAAAATTTACCTTATTACTAGTATTCGTGTCCGCGCGTTGCGCGGAAAATATTAAATATAATTTTAATAAGAAAATATTATTTATAAAATGTGGTAGACACAAAGGAACAAAATAAGGTGTGAGAAATACCGAAGCTTCTGAACGAAAAAAACAACTTTGGTTGAAAAATAGAATTATCTTCATTGTATTCTTACTTTGGTTCATCATAAAGGTAAAAGGCTCTAATAAGAAAAACGAAGAGCAATAACTTTACGCTAGTAATGAATGTTAGCAGAATTATCTTCATTGTATTCCCTCCATTTCTTTCAAACTTTGGTTACTCCCTTTCTAACATTGAAAAACAGAATTATTTTTTGGTCTGCAATTGGCTAAATCATACATAAAGCAACTCATGCTTTTTTATATATAACTCTTTCAATCTAAATATTCAATAATTATAAAAATACTAGATGATACGCCCGTACGACGCACGAGCCCAATTGTTGTTTCTTTTTATTTTCTACTTTTTTTCATCTTTTTAATATTTCTTGGTCTATTGTCAATTACACATTTTATACGTCTTTAGGGAAAGAAGAAATGGAATAGGCTTTTCTATAATAACGTATAGAACCACGGTTACATGTATTGTTATTTATCTTTTGCATTATGTGCATTTTAATTTTTTTGAAATCGTATTACTATACCAATCACTTTGAAACACTTGTCGAGTTTAATGCTTTATTATACAGTGATTAGATAATAATTCAAGTAGAATTTTAATTATTTCTCCATAGGGCCTCTTTTATTTTAATATATTTTTTTACATCACTAAGCCTTAAGTTAATTATTATTAAATAGTAATTAAAAAGTTAGTTGAGAAATAATTCGTCATATATTTTTTTGATTTTTTAAATTGAATGATATATAGTTTTATTCTTTTAGTATTTTCAGTGTGTTAATGCATTATCTTTTTCTTTTTTACTAATCATAAGTTAAATATTAATATTATTCCCAAATAGTTGATGAAAAGGTATTTTTGGTTCTTTTAAATAATAATCGTGATTTTAATTATTAAGAATTTTAACAAGAAACTTTGTGATTTGTTCTATTGGAATGACATAATATTTTTTTCTAGTTTCATTCGATATGATTGAGATACTATTTAGGGTGTTAATGCAATCATCATCACAATAGTAGTATTTGTTGAGATTATTTTAAAAATATTAATTGTATATTTATCTATTTTAAAATTTTTATAATATTGAATTCTAATTGAATAGAGTATGTACTCAACTAACTTCGATCATAGAAGGAGAAGTATAATATTGTATGACGATACTTCTCATACTTCTTAATATATAACAATTTTTAAAAGATAATAATTTCACAAATTAGTTGTCTTCATTTTTACTTCAGATATTCTCAACTCATATTTTTAGAGAGGGGATAATTATTATAATTTTTTATATTCTATAATCAAAAAGGGAACTTGAAACTATATTTATTCTTAAATAAAAAATTTTCCGAATTTTATGAAGCATTCCAATTGAAATTTGTATAAAATGATATCAATCGATAATGATATAATAACATTTGAATATCAATCTACATATTGTGAGCACGTGATTTTTGCACCGAGCAAACTATTCCAAAAATAAAATAAATATATTTTTGAGTGCAATTACATGCTTTGTTTGAAATTGGCTACACTTTGCGTGTTTGAATAATTAGAAATTAGAAAAAATCAAAAAAAAATAGGCTAGGTAATTAATTTGTTTAATTTGATTAGTTTTGAGATTAGCGAAAATAGTTTAAGTAGTAAAAATTAGGGAGAAATAGTAGAAAAATTGCAAAAAATACAAAATAATTAAAGTAAGTAGAAAATTAGGTTTTTATAATATTCCACAAAAGAAAAGAAAAAAAATACAAAATAAAATGCATAAAAAATAAATAAAATCAGAAAAATACAAAAATATATATAGGTATAATTGATTTGGGCCAAAATATTTGAAATTAGTGGCCAGTCTGCTTTGGCCCAGTGAATTGGCCCGTCTGATCCGTGTAGAAGACCCAATCTCAGCCGTTCAACCTCATTAATCCAACGGCCGGGATATTTAGTTGAATTTAGGCATTTAATTAATTTGAGAGATCGAATCTGGGCCGTCCGTTTGAATTGATCTAAGGGTCTTGGTTTTGGTCTCATAAGTAGCGATACGACGTCGTTTTAGTAACACCATTGAGAGCCGTTGATCACCATCAATTGGACGGCCAAGATGACCTTATCTACATCGACTATATAAGGCTTCTGTCCGTTGAATTTTGGCCATTTTTCATAATCCCTAAGACCTAGCCGCCCCAAGCCCCTCTCTTCTCTCCTCATCTCTTCTTCAACCTTAGGAAACCCTAGCCGGCCAATGGCGGCCACCACCCCCCACGGTGGTCGCCGGCCTCTCCTAATCCCTCTCCACTCTCTTTTCTTCCTTTTTCTTTTTCTTCTACAACCAAACACCCAGAAAACCTAAGAAAAACAACCCTTCTCTGAAAACTCCGGTCACCGGAACACCACCGGTGACCACTCAAACAACGAGAACCTTCTCCAAACCAACGCCAAAAGAACCCTCTTTACCTGATCTACCCAACCATACCACCCACGACCCTCGAATCTCCCCGGATCTCGTCGAATATCCAAAAGAAGGTCGCCGGAACCCTAACTCTTGCGACTCCAAAACTCAAAACTCCCAAAGATCTTACCTTTACCCTTCCAAATACCCCCCACAAACCCAAAAACCCCAAAAGACTTCACCTTGGAGTCTGCAAGAAAAAACCAGAAGAGAAACGAAAAAAAAGGAGAATAAAGAAAAAGAAACAAGGAAAAGGGTCTGAGAGTTTGAAAAGAAAAGAGCGAAGAGAGTGAAAGAAAATAGGAAGCTCAGGGGACCGGCCCTGCGAGCTAAGTACCCCAATCCTTTTTCTGATTTCTTTTCATTATTTTTGTGTGTTTTTAGTTGATTTTGTTTTGCATGCTTCTATATGTCTTTTTATGATTCTTGTTTTTCGCATGTTAGTTTTAGGATTCTTCCTGCTAATCTTCCGTTTCTTCTCTCTGTTTTCTCTAAATTTCGAAATCATATGAAAGACCTGTTTAGTATTAGGGTTTCGTCTTGTTTGTTTTTCTCGTATTATTTTTCTTGTTAATTGTTCTTCTGCTTTGTCTACTGCAAGTCAAAAGGTCTATCTTTTATCTGTTGCTTCTCCATCTCTATCATGATTTATGATCTATTAGTCTTCAATAGCATGTCTATTTCTCTTCTCTTTCTTTTGTCTTCTGTTAGTATTAAGCCTTTCAATCTTGTTGGTCTTCGACATCTCATTTGCATGTTCAAGTTTTGACTCTCATTCTGCATTTAGGTTTCTTTGCTAGCTTTTAGTAATTTGAATGATTCTCCTTTATTGTTTCCTCATGATTCTTTTATCCTTTATTTTTGTGGTCCTTGTGTCCAAAAATGAGTCATGATTCATTTATTGTTGACTATTTTGCGAGATCAAGTCTCTGTGAGTCTATGTCCATGAACTTTAAGTGTGCTTTGGGTCTCTCAGTGAGTCATTCAACATAAAATGGTTGTAACTAAGACTAATTAATGTTTAATTGACACTTAGCTATTTGAAATTGAGTTTGTGAGTCTGACTGATTAAGATTCTATATTTTGTAACATCTTCTCTGAGTTTTGATTAGTTGATAAACATATTTGGTTTCATGTGGATTATGTGTACAATTGTGTGTTGAATTGGCTAAGTTTACAATAGTTTTGTTAAGATAAGCACTGTTAATACCTATCATGCCTAGGTGAATTGGTTATAGCTGTTAGTGCTAGGTTTCATAAAGTGGCTAGTTTTGAAATAGGCTAAACTGAAAATCACAAAAATAGGCTATAAGTTCAATAATTGACCTAAGAGTGGTCAACTTTGCAAAGGTTGACCAACTCTATAAGGTCCAAACACACCAGCCCACTTCAAAAGGGGCTGGTTGTGCAAAAACTGGTTAAGCTTGCAAATGCAAGCTCACCAAGGCTCATTTGAGCCCTGAACATTAAAGTGGCCAGGCCTGCAAAGGCTTTGGGCCCAACTATGTTTAGTGATTGGGTTTAATTACCCAGGCTAAGTCTCTACTTGAGACTGGCCATTAGCATAATATTCTAAATGCTTTAATTAAGCAGGCTAGTCCTGCAAATTAGTTTAATTAACTTAAAATGAACAAAAATAGGTTATTAGGCAATAATTGACCTAAGAGTGGTCAACTTTGCAAAGGTTGACCAACTCTATAAGGTCCTAACACACCAGTCCACCTCAAAAGGGGCTGGTTGTGCAGAACTGGCTAAGTCTGCAAATGCAGACTTGCCCAGGCTCTTTTTGAGCCCTGAACATTAAAGTGGCCAGGATTGCAAAGGCTTTGGGCCCAATTATGTTCAGTAATTGGGTTCAATTACCCAAGCTAAGTCTCAATTTGAGACTGGCTAAGTTTTAAATAGCTTAATTATAATAATAAGGCAGGCTAGTCCTGCAATTAGTTTAAAACTGAAATAAGAGGTCTTAATTAACTGAAATTGGGTTAAAAGAGGCTAAAATTGAAATAGTTCCCTAATAGTAGAACTGGCCAGCCCTTAAATACCAATGCAAGGGCTGGCCGTTAGTTAAATAAGTCCTAAAATTCTGAAAACCTGACCTAGGTAGGTCGGGTAATTCAGCTATGCCTTTAAGGGCATATAGGGAACTTGAATTGGTAAAATAGTGAATAGTTTGAAACATAAGAGGGTAGGGGAGTCATTTGTACCCCTGATTTCTGCAAATTTGCAGAGATTTAAGGGTATAATGGTCTCCCTAAAAAGGGAAATCAGTAAAAATCCCTAACACCTAAGGTTACATTGGTAAAAGGCCCACAAAAGGAATCTTTGGAACCTTCCAACACATGCTGGAAGGGTTTCTGTTAACAGAATTTGGGTCTAAGTGTAAATGGGTTAATTTTAAGAGGGGGAGAAGTGGGATTTAATCCCATACTTTCTCCCCAAGTCTCAGCCTTGGCACATGCCTATAAATACTCCCAAAAAGATTAGAATAAGGGCTAGCTTTTGATAAGAAAAGTTCAGAGAAAAATACTAGTATAGCAATAGGGTTTTCTGGGATTTTTTCGAGTGATTTCTGTTGATTTCAATCTGGTTCTTTGGGTTTTCTGCTCGATCATTTGCCTGGATTTCTATTTGTGTTGCTGTTGTCGTGGTTTTCCTTATTCATTGCCATCCAATCCTTCATTGTTGCATTGCTGTTTGGATCTATTGCTGTTACTTATCTGCCTAATCCCCCTAGAACTCATTGGCTTCTTTTTCTTGTTGATCCATGTATTTTCCTGTTCGAAACTAATGCTGTATTGATGATTCTGATAAATAGCATGAAGATGCAGCTTAATTGTCTATTATTCTGTAGTTCAGTTTTTGTATTACTGCTTTAATAGTTTAGATTTGTAGCTTTAGTGGTAGTATAGAATGTAGTAGTATGAAAACAGAAACAAAAAACAATGTAATAGCTAGTATAGCAGTAGTAGTGTAGTAGTAGTATAGTCATAAGAAACACAACACTTAGTTAAATAGGTAAAACCTTTAAAATAAAGTTAAACGGCCTTCACATGAATCAACAACAATCATGCTCACGTAGTTAATTTTTTTCGTTGATCAATATCTAGATTTGAATAAGTTAAAAGAGGAAACAACCAGATAAAGTAACAATTGAGGTGAAACTTGTTTTAAGAATATCAAATAAGTCTGGTTCGTATTGGCATCAGTAGTTAATCACATCTGTAAATTAGTATGTAGATACAAACAAGTCCAAAAGGGGAAGAATAATTAGAGGACCTGATAGCTCGTTTGCAACTGGGTCTGTGATACTACATAAGCTCAATCGTGTTAGAATCAATAATAATATTGTGTATATATCAGATCACTTAGCCTAGGTAATCAAGCTATGGTATCAAACTCTTTAACTAGCAATTAATGTGTTAGTATGAATTCTTAGCTGTAAACCGATAGTGGTGATAGTTTGTTAAGCCTGTACAGAAGACAATTAACTTAGAATTACTATCTTATGTACTAATTTCTCTGGTTATAAATAAAAATGCTTATTGATTTCTTATTGTTCCCAAATGTGTATTTTCATTTGTCTATTTACAATGTTGTTCTATCTTGGTTTGGGCTCGATACCTGGCGTGAGCCCGAACTATGGTATGTAGCCAATTGGCTAATGAGCCGAAGTTCAATAGCAGCCTGGGCCTCGAAGGCCTGGGCAGGTCAAATGCATATCTGATTAAGGGAATGGAAATCCAGGCCCAATAAACAATAGAAATCAAACGGGCCTGGAATGCTTAGTACTAGAAACACAATTAAGGAAAAAACAATATAGAAAAATGTAGCATACATTAAGATTGAACCTTTAATATTGATTGGGACGAGCCTCGCACGACATTAAACAACGGGGCCCCCATTTAGTAATGAGATAATATAATTAGATTCGGGAAGGCTAATAGCGAATTTCATAGCCTCTCCCAAAAGATTTAAAAGCCGATAGACTACTTAGGGCACGATGCAACATACTTTCCTCTGAAATGAGTGTGCACTTGGTGCGACTCAAATCTAAATCTCGACAAAGCTGAAATATACCGAAAGTCACAGGCGTACTGGTTGCGGTGTGACTCGAGGCGTGTTTTCGCGATGTCATAAATTCCGTAAAATATTTAAGTAAAAGCACTACATGTTGTTAAAATCTATGTTGAGTCAAACAAGAGTCATGAACGTCAATTGAGCGACCGTGCTAAAACCACGGAACCCGGGAATGCCTAACACCTTCTCCCGGTTTAACAGAGTTCCTTATTCGCATCTTTGCTTCGCAGACATTTTTTAAATAGAGTCAAATTCCTCTGATTCAGGATTAACCGGTGACTTGGGACACCATTATTATCTCAAGTGGCGACGCTGATTAATTACAACAAAATCCCGAACCGATTGTCCTTTAATTATAAAACTCCTTCCTCTATGCTTTTACATCCGTTTTGGGTATTTGAGCGTCGAGGTATACCCTACAAGCGTATTTATATGCTTCTTTCCAAAGTGGGGTAGTAAAAAGGGAGGTGTGACACATATAGTATCATTAATTTTTTTAATGAAATCTTCTTTACTAAAATAGTTAATAAATAAAATGATATTTCATGCTATGTGTTTTACCGCTTTGATATTATATGGATTGTATATAAATTGTGCCGAAAACCCTTCTCTTCTTCACCTCCGAGGATGTGCTTACTGGTTGAGACTCCCCTTTCTGTTAAGTCACACCTAAATTAAGAAAAAGAGGCCGGATAAGTTACAAAGCCGATTGACTCCGCGAGTCACCGGTACGTAGCCCCCTCCTCGATTCGAGTTGTCCGCTCGGGTACACGGTCTAGCATTCTATGAAACTATAAGATGTTGAACATAGGTCTAGGACGATTATTTGCATCATATTTGACTTAGGGGACTCAACACAGGGGTTGGGTCCGTCTAGGACAGGTGACCCGGTATTTGAAAAAGACCGAGCATATTATGTGTTGCATTTTATTGTCCTTGATCGTTATGCAGACCGGCAAAAATCCCGAGGTTAGAAAATTTGTTGAAAAGAAAAACAAAGAGAGGGAAATTAGAATTAGTGAAAATGGGTATCCGGAAAATCCGAAAATGTGAAAAATGGTTTTGTTGTTGAAATAAGTGGTCAATTAATCTGACCGAACTACGCAGGTTTGATTCTCGCCATTAGGTGGGATACGTAGGCAACCCTTAAACGGGTCCAACCACACTTTTAGAAAAAGACCAAAAAGATTTTTCTTTTCAAATAATCGAAGTGATTGCTATTTTTGGAAACGGCCAAATGTTCCGAAAGGACGCCAGAGGGCTGTTTTGGCAAAAAATGGCCACTTCGAGAGTCATGATTCTTTCAAAAATGAAAATTTGCATTGAAAAAGATTTTTCCTCTTTTCTAAATAAATCGCCTTACAAAATGTGCAGGACGAGCACAATGTTCAATGAGCATTTCTCCTTAATGAATAAAATCCCTTTGGAGCTGAAACTGTGGTGGCAAGACATGGGAACGGAAAATCAGGACTGGGTCAAGGGTTACTTGAAAGATCTTACGGGATTATTGGACATAATTCCCCGAGGTGACGTGATTAGAGCATTGGTCACATATTGGGACCCGGCACACAATGTATTACATCTCCCGGATTTTGAACTCACTCCTACTCTGGAGGAAATTGCTTTCTATATAGGGAAGAATGAGGTCCCCTTAAAAGGAAAATACCCGGTATCGCCAAGAACGGTAACGGTGCATCATTTTTTGGATTCTTTGAAAATTGCCAGGAATGTCCATAATGAAGATTTAGCCAACGGGTTTTGCTCCTTGAACTTCATCTACAGTCGGTACAGACACATCGGGGGTTTCAACGACTCCACGAACAAGTTATGCAGCAAGTTCAACCGAGCAAAATGGGAGGAGCATCGAAGGTTTGCTTTCTTAGTGGCATTTCTCGGAATTCTCATATTTCTGAGAAAAGATGGGCATATTAGCATAAAGGTTGCCGGGGTAGCGAGCACGTTGATAGTACAAGACAATTGTACTCTAGATCCAATGATTTTAGCTGACATCTACCGTGCTCTGACTGCATGCAAAGCTGGAGCCAACTTCTTTGAAGAGCGCAATTTGATTCTACAGATTTGGTTGATTGAACATCTATGCCATCATCCTTCGTTCTCAAGTTATTGTCCGACTGGACGAACATGTCTGGAAGAATTCTGTATGAGAACAAAAGAAGTCAAATTGCGAGAGCGAGTAAATGATTGGATTTCACATCTTCGATCATTGACTGAAGGCCAGATCGACTGGGCATATGATTGGCTACCTCTTGACGAGGTAATATATATGCCGACAGAAGGGTCACCTTTCTTGATCATGGGTTTGAAAAGCATCCAACCTTACGCCCCATACAGGTCCCTGCGACAGCTGGGTAGATGTCAAGTTATTCCGAGAGACGGGGACCTCAGTTCGCAAGCTATAGAAATTGGTCCGGATGGGCAATTCCCGGAAGCAAAGATCCGTCAAATTTGGAATGAGTGCCAAAACCTGAAAGTGGATACTTGTGTGCAAAATAGAGCTCGGGGAGAAGTATCGTCCGGATATTTCACATGGTATCGATGGGGTGTTGAGCATGAACGGCTTTCGAAAAGACCTCACCTGCAAGATTTGGTGGAGTAGTCTAAGGGAAATCAGAATTGGGCGGCCAAAGAAAGAGAATACAAGGCCAAAATCAGCTTGTTGGAGGAACAATTGAGAAATCTCCAATTTGAAAGTGGTTTACAGGCAGCATCTGATGAAGGAGAGAAAAAGCAGCTGAAGAAAGAAAACGAAATGTTAAAGGCTCAAGTTGCTCAAATGAAAATTGCATCCGAGACCCCCGTTCGCTTAGACCGGGACGAGAAATTGATTGAGACTCTCCGGCGCAAAGTGAATGACTACAGCTTTGACTTGGACAAGGCCGAAAAGGAATTAGTCAGGGCTCGGAAGCAAATAACCAGAGATGCTGAGGAAAGAGCCAAGTTGGTTCGGCAGTTACAAGATAAACACGAATTTGAGGTAGCTCGGTTAAGAAAGAAAATGGTTTCAGCCACGGTTAAAAGTAACAAGATTATCAAGGATCTCGAAGAAGAGAGAGAGTAACATTGTTACACAACTATGGCTCGACTAGAGTTGGAGCTGCAGCAAATGCAGAAAGATAACCAACATACCTTGGATGCTCGCACTGAACAGATAAGCCGATTGCTTCAGGAAAAAGGGGTCATTCGAGAAAAGATTGTTCGCATTGCTCAATACATCACCCGGAAGAGTCAATTGTGTGAAGATATGTCCCGAGGAACCTTTGTATCAGCGATGAAGTTCTTCGTGCAACAAGTCATGTCTGACCTGGATAGGATCCAAAGGGGATTAGCATATAGGCCCGCGGCAAGACCAAACGATGTCTCGCGGGCACTAGGAGCATTAATGTATTCATAGGGCATGCATCTTATTCGCATTGGCATTACAACATCATCTTGTAAACCAATATTTCTGAACTATCAATGAAAATCAAGTGTTGTTGTCAATCCTTTTGCTTTATGTTATTTCTTTTAATTACGGTAGGCAAATAAATAGGAACGCAATTGCAAAATTGAAAAGAAAAAAGAGAGAGAGAGAAAAGTGAAAAAAAAAAAGAAAGAAAAGAAGAAAAAGAGATGATTCAAATAAGTAAAGGCCGGGATGATACATGACGACTCGGGGAAAATGTGTTTACTTTAAAAGTCGTTGCATCTTACCTCTTCATGCGCTAACAACTAATGGGTGTTGATGTTTGTGAGCTTCAGATTTTTGTGGCAACTGGCATTCTGGCTACTCACCCTTACAACACGAGATATAAGAAAATGACAAAAGCTGTGTCGCAAGAAATTGAGGCAACTATCATGGATCCCGCACAAGAAGAAGAAATTGTGGACGTAGCGGGGATGAAGGAAGAGATGTACAAATTAAAGCAGCAGATGGCCGAAATGTATCAGGCTTGGTCTAGAGGTCAACCCTTGCCAACTTACCCTGGCAATCCCATATACATCCCTCCAGCTAACCCCAATCCTGAACCACCCACGATGAATTCATCCTCCACATACCCTGACTACCATCACTATTATGCCTCCACTTCCCTAAGTACCACCACCTGCAACAAAACAAGTACCACCACATCCACCCCAAGTTGCTCCAGTGTATGTGGCACCTCCACCTGCCACCCTGCACAAATCATCTAGTGAACCATTGTTCCACATACAAGATCCTCATTACTACCCACCCGAACCAACTTTCCGACAGCACGAATCCCACACTCCGCTGATGGGGATGAACGAAGAGAAGCCTGCTAAAAATGCGGGGCAGGAGGAGATGGCTAGAAAGGTGAAAATTTTGGAAAATGCATTTCGCAATATGCAAGGATTGGGAGGGCAAGTGAGCGTGGCATACAAGGATTTGTGTCTGTTCCCTGAAGTGCAACTTCCTGCTGGATTTAAGCTGCCGAAGTTTGATATGTATAGCGGACATGGAGACCCGGTGGCCCACCTCAGGGGTTATTGCAGTAAAATAAGAGGTACAGGAGGCAGGGATGAGCTGTTGATGGCGTATTTTAGCCAAAGTTTAAGCGGTTCTGCTTTGGAGCGGTATATTCGACAGGATCATACAAGGTGGTTCGTTTGGGACGATCTCGAGCAAGCCTTCGCGAACCATTTCCAATACAATCTAGAAATCATACCAGATAGATTATCCCTTACGAAGATGGAGAAAAAGCCAGGAGAAAGCTTCAGGGAGTTCGGTTTCAGATGGAGGGAGCAGGCTGCAAGGGTAGATCCACCGATGAAGGAAGGATAAATGGTGGATTGTTTCCTACAGGCTTTGGAGCCTACTTATTATGGTCATTTAGTGTCAGCAATTGGAAAAAGTTTCAACGAGGTTGTGAAGATGGGAAGTTTTGTTGAGGAAGGTTTAAAAACAAACAAGATCATGAGTTTTTCGGCAATTAAGGCCACGAATCAAGCAATACAGATTGGGAATGGAGGAGCAATTGGAAAGAAGAAAAAAGAAGAAGTAGCAGTTGTGGAAAGCAGGCCTTGGAACCATAACCAACATCAACACCCACCAAGACCATACCGTCCATACCCACCAAACCCGTCAACTCCGTACAATCCGCCAACCACATATAGCCCACCAACCCCATATAATGCACCAGCCACATATAACCCATCGCCACCATATTACCCACCAACTGCCCTTTATTACCACCACCCACAAGCCCAAACCTACTCACCACCACCACCACATGTGTGGAGAGCCCAAGCCCCACACAATATCTACCACACACAAAACACATACCCTGCTCCTAGAACCTACAGAAACCCAAACAGATCTAGGCCTGACCTAGAATGGAGGAATAAGACAAAGAAAACATGAAAACATTCACCCCGTTGGGGGAGTCATATACAAGCCTTTATCAAAGATTAAAAGAGTTGGGGATGTTGAGCCCGATTGAGTCTAAACTGCCAAACCCACCTACGAAAAACCTTGATCAATCTGTTAGGTGTGAGTATTGTTCAGGAGCACCAGGACACGATACGGAAAAGTGTTGGCATCTAAAGAATGCTATTCAGGATCTTATTGATAGTCGGAGAATTGAAGTGCAAGCTCCGGAAGCTCCAAACATCACGCAAAACCCACTGCCAGCTCACCATGAAACTCATATGATAGAATTGGTGCAGGATGAGAGCAGTTGGAAGCCGTCTCAGTCTGTTATGATGATTAAAGCTAGTAGCAGAACGGAAAAAGAAGCCAAGAAAGAAAAAGTGATTGTTGTGGAACCAGTAAAAAGGCCAGTAGTGGTGGAGAATTTGAAGGTTGTAGTACGAGGCATGAAGCCGATATTTACTGTGAAAGGCGCGAATGTGGAACCAATGATCATAAGACCGGTGGTGCAGATGCCGTTAGTAAACAGAAAGACTGTACCTTGGAATTACAACAAGGTAGCTATGATCTATAAAGGGAAAGAGGTATCTGGGGAAATTAATGAAACCCATGGTCTGACTCGGTCTGGTAGGTGTTTTGCCCCAGAAGAGTTAAGAAGAATGAAAACAGTGAAAGAGAATCAGTTAAAGAAGCCCGTGTCAGAAGAAGAAGCAGAGGAATTCCTCAAAAAGATAAAGTCGCAGGATTACTCTGTAGTCGAGCAGCTGAGGAAAACCCCCGCACAGATCTCTTTGCTCTCGTTGTTAATACACTCGGAAGAACACAGGAAAGCTCTGATGAAGATATCGAACGAGGCTTATGTTCCAGAGAAGATCTCAGTCTGTCACCTTGAAAAGATTAACAATAAGATCTTTGAGTCTAATAGGATTACGTTCTTAGATAATGAATTGCCTGTTGAGGGAACCGAGCATAACAAGGCACTTTATCTTACGGTGAAGAGCGAGGAGTCGGTGGTGACCAGAGTATTGATAGATAATGGTTCAAGCACAAATATTTGCCCGCTGTCAACTTTGGGGAAGCTGAATGTCAGTCCGGATGACCGGCACCTGACCGGGTTGCCCCAGTCAAGCGGACCTGGGTGCCTTTCATTCCCACGCGTTACCCCTGTGTTGATTATTACTCATGAACCAAAGATCTAACCAATTATAACTGATTTTACAGTATACAAACATAAACATGTGATTGATTTACTAACAAGTTCATAATTTATTTTTACAACGCCCCATACATATACATAGGCCATAATCCCACAGTTTACATGTCTATGGAGCCTCTAAGATACAAAAAGGGAAATACAATACTTGCCGGTAACAAGGCTCCGGCTATACCTTACAAAACCAAAATGAAATCTAAACCGAAGTGGCAAGAACCACACAAGGCCCCGAGGAAGAAAGGGGCTCACCAAAACGGGCAGTGGAAGGAGAAGGATACTACTGCCGATGAGCTGAAGTGCCTGCTACTGATCCACCTACAATCATGACACGAATGTAGCGCCCCGGCAAAAGGGACGTCAGTACACTTGAATTGTACTGGTATGTATGGACAAACTTTGTCCCAAGTAAACTCAAGCCATTAAATTACATCAACAATTAATTAAGCCAACCAACCATGTTTCCACATTTTCCTTATTTCAAATAATTCTCAACACAAAGCACTTTCTACAATCAACCAATTTAACAATAACCAATCAATCACGTAAAGCACAAGTAGTCAAACAAAGGGGCAATCAGTGCCCCACAGGTTGCAAACTCTCCTGCTGTCTCCTTTCACAATTTCACATTATTGATTTTTGTATCAATTTTCAATAGCGATTTCGATCGCTTTCCATCCTTATTGCCCCCGACCACCCTTATTACCTCGGCCACCCTTATCACCCCAACCCACACCTTATTTCACCACGTTGCGGCGCGCAACACGACCCCGCCTTACAGTTGAAAACACAACAATTTCAAACAGCAGATAAGGTACTACACACAATTTCAACAAGTTCAAATAAGCAACTTACACATTGGTTCATGTTCTCAATTTCTTCTCAATTCAATATCACAACCATGTTACAATATTTCCACAATTCAAGTGTTTCATCTCTTTCCACAATAAACCAATTCTCAAGTGTTTCATTTGTTTTCCACAAGGTACCATATAGGCCATCATAGTCATTATTCACAATTCTTTTGCCAAATTAAACTCTCATTTTACATCACTCATAGCTCGACAACAAACTTTGAATATCCAACAACAACATCAAGAATTTCACACAATTTGTCAATTTAACACGAAACAAACAAACTTCACACATATAGGCGATTTCACAAGAATCAAAATTAGCCATACATACCCGGTGATGAGTTTTCTTCCGTTAACTTCCTACTTTATGCTTACCCAAGCTATCTTACTCTTGCCAACCTTGTTCTTGAAGACTCTTACTTCTACTCACTTCTTTTTACTAGAAATCAAGTTCAATAATCATGCATGAGTGTGAAAATTCTATTTTTAAAAGCTATTATATGAAAACCTCTCTTTACCCAATTAAAACTGAAAATCAAAGAAACTAGTTAGGGTTTTTACCTTGAAAATATTGGGGAAGTTGAATCCTTGCCCTAGAATCCCTTGGAATTAAGTAGTTGGAACAATCTTTGAAGATGAAGAACTTCTCTCTCTAAAAACCCTCTCTTCTCTCTCTAATTTTGGTGAGATGATATGATAAAATGAAGAAGAAAGGTGTTATATTAAAGAAGAGATCGGGTCAAAATGTTACAAAAATATGGGCCGGGGTCAAATATGCGGTCACTATGCGACCGCAGAATCAACATGCGGTCCGCATAGTGACCGCAGATTGCCCCAAATTTTACACAGGTTCTGTTAAGGAATGCGGTCACTATGCGGACCGCATGTTGATTCTGCGGTCGCAAAGTGCACCGCAGATTTGACATGCGATCGCATATCGACCGCACTTTTGACACGATTTTGGGCAACTCTCCGGAACGTTTTGCGGCAAGAATGCGGTCCGCATGTCAGGTTTGCGGTCGCATTCTTGCCCGCATATTTGACATTTTTTCGGAAAAATTAATTCTCTACATTTTTGAAACTTAAATCACTACCAAGGGTCCGAACCTCGGCTCGCAAGCTCGCCGCGAAGAATTCTACGCATTCCTAACACATCATTCGGACCATGACACCACATCTACTAGGTTTTATGCACAAAAACTTTTACGGGGCCTTACACCTTGGTTGGGAAGAACTCTAGGAGCCACTCTTAGAGGTGGCGGGGGAGGGTGGAGGTAAGAACACCTTGGGAGATATTGTCTTGGAAGTGACCATTGGGCCGGTAGATTTTACTATGGAATTCCAGGTGTTGGATATTGCTGTGTCCTATAATTTATTGCTAGGACGACCATGGATACATGCGGCCAAGGCAGTGCCGTCGTCTTTACACCAGATGGTCAAATTCGAATGGGAGCAGCAAGAAATTATGGTGCATGGAGAAGAAAATACCTGCAATGTTGTGATGCCGTTTGATGGTGCTGACGGAGATAGGGGACCTTGGGTCTACCAAGTGACATATACCATAGCAGCAAACAAAATTGCTGAAGGAGAAAAACTGCCAATCCCTATGGCACCTACTGCTGTGATGGTGGTCAAGGAGATGCTTAAAAACGGGTTTGCGCCAGGAAAATGGCTGAACAAAGCTTTACAAGGAGTTACCCAACCGGTTCAATTGCCAGAAAACAAAGGTACTTTCGGCTTAGGGTTCAAACCCACCTATGCCGACCTCCAGAGAGCCTCCAAAGCCAAAAAGAACTGGACCCTGCCTAAGCCCATACCCAAACAGTCCGACACCTTCATCAAGCCTGGTACTAAATATCGGACATCTGCTGTGTCAAAGTACATCGAGACCCGACCCGATGAAGAAATTCTTAGTTTTGAGAAGATATTTGGGGATGTGAATATGGTGGAGGTAGGGGAAGGCACTAGCAAAATGGACGTGCAGTTTGTGGGATCTGGCGTCAGGTTGAACAATTGGGAAGCTACTCCTTTCCCTATCAGGAAGGAGTCCTGGTAGTTAGCTCTGAAAATTTCATCATCGCTTTCCCAGAAAAATAATTGTTACTTTTGTAGTTCTCCCACCCACCTCATGAAAAGAAAAATCAAAATATATCCCGAACTTTGTTCATCTTTTTATCAATGAAATGCAATTGTCCTTTTTCTTCATTTTTTGCCTTATTTTTCTTTATTTTTTTTCTTTTGTACAGTTCTGTATGTGTTGATTCTGATGCCATGTCATGCGTGAAGGATTCTCAACCCAGTTCTGACAGTCGCATTACCATACAAGAAATTGAGGAGGATAGTGAGATAGAGTGTGAGGATGAGGAAACCCTGGAGGAAATAAGTAAGGACATAAAACAATATGAGGAAAAGCCCAAACCGAATTTGAGTGATACAGAATCTATCAATTTGGGGAGTAAAGATAATGTCCGGGAAACAAAGATTAGTGTTCATTTGGAGGCACCCCTCAGGGAGGAATTGATAAGGTTGTTGCATGAGTTTAAGGACATTTTTGCCTGGTCCTATGATGACATGCCCGGACTTAGCACTGATTTGGTGGTACACAAGTTGCCTATCTACTCTGAATGCCGGCCAGTAAAGCAAAAGTTGCGGAAATTCAAAACGGACATTAGTGTGAAGATAAAAGAAGAGGTGAATAAACAGTTTGAGGCGAGGGTCATACGAGTCACCAAATACCCCACCTGGTTGGTGAACGTTGTGCCGGTCCCAAAGAAAGATGGAAAAACCAGAGTGTGTGTGGACTATAGAGACCTCAACAAAGCCAGTCCAAAGGATGACTTCCCATTGCCAAACATCCACATATTGATCGACAATTGCGCCAAGTATGAGATCGGTTCATTTGTAGATTGTTATATAGGATTTCATCAGATCCTGATGGATGAAGAAGACGCAGAGAAAACTGCTTTCATTACACCTTGGGGAACATATTGTTACAGAGTGATGCCGTTTGGATTGAAGAATGCCGGGGCAACTTATATGAGGGCAATGACCACGATATTCCATGATATGATGCACCAGGAAATCGAAGTATATGTGGACGATGTCATCATAAAGTCCAAAAAGCAACCCGATCATGTGAGGGATTTGAGAAAGTTTTTCCAAAGACTCCGGAGGTACAATCTTAAACTCAACCCTGCGAAATGCGCTTTCGGAGTACCTTCAGGGAAACTGCTGGGGTTTATAGTGAGTCGGCAAGGTATTGAACTCGATCCATCAAAGATCAAGGCCATCCAAAGTCTACCTCCGCCGAAGAACAAGAAGGAGGTAATGAGTTTATTGGGAAGGTTGAATTACATTAGTCGATTCATTGCTCAGTTGACATCAACATGTGAGCCGATCTTCAAGTTGTTGAAGAAAGACGCAGTAGTGAAATGGACCGACGAGTGTCAGGAAGCCTTTGACAAGATCAAGGAATATTTGGCCAATCCTCCAGTGTTAGTTCCTCCAGAGCTAGGGCGACCTCTGATTCTGTATTTGATAGTGCTCGATAACTCCTTTGGTTGTGTGCTAGGTCAACACGACGAGACGGGCAAGAAAGATCAAGCTATATATTACCTCAGTAAGAAGTTCACGTCCTACGAGGTGAAATATACTCAACTTGAAAGAACCTGTTGTGCGTTGATTTGGGTAGCTCAGAAGTTGAAGCATTATTTGTTAGCATATACCACATACTTGATATCACGACTGGATCCTCTGAAGTACATATTTCAGAAGCCTATGCCTACAGGGAGACTTGCTAAGTGGCAGATTCTGCTCACATAATTTGACATTATCTATGTGACTCGTACGGTAATGAAGGCACAAGCAATTGCAGACCACTTAGCAGAGAATCCAGTGGATGATGCATATGAGCCTTTAAAGGCATACTTTCCGGATGAAGAGGCAATACATATCGAGGAAATCAAATAAGATGAGAAGCCAGGATGGAAAATGTACTTCGACGGAGCCGTCAACAGCAAGGGCGTTGGTATCGGAGCGGTACTTATTTCAGGTACGGGTCAACATTATCCCGTCACAGCTCAGCTTTGATTTTTCTGTACCAACAACATGGCCGAATATGAGGCGTGTATCTTGGGATTAAGGATGGCAATTGACATGGGTATTCAAGAGATTTTGGTCATGGGTGACTCGGATCTCTTGGTACACCAAATCCAGGGAGAATGGGAGACACGAGATTTGAAATTGATACCTTACCGGTATTGTTTTGCACGAGTTGTCCCAAAGATTCCAGTTCATAGAATTCAAACACATCCCAAGAATGCACAACAAGATTGCAGATGCCTTGGCCACACTGTCCTCTATGTTGCATCATCCGGACAAGACATATATAGATCCACTCCAGATCCAAGTCCGTGATCAAAATGCTTACTGCTTTGTTGTGGAAGAAGAATTGGATGGAGAACCGTGGTATCATGACATCAAGGAATACCTAAAAGCTGGCAAATATCCGGAGCAGGCCAATGCAGATCAAAAAAGAGCCATCAGACGCTTAGCTAATGGATTTTTTTTCAGTGGAGGAGTCATATACAAGAGAACACCAGATCTGGGGTTATTGAGGTGTGTGGATGCACAACAAGCTGATGAGATTATGAATGAAGTACATGCTGGAGCCTGTGGACCCCACATGAGCGGATATGTCTTGGTAAAGACGATTCTGAGAGCAGGGTATTATTGGCTCACTATGGAGCGTGATTGAATCAGATATGTGAGGAAATGTCACCAGTGCCAGGTACAGGGAGATCTGATCCACTCCCCGCCTTATGAGTTGCATACAATGTCTGCACCGTGGCCCTTTGTCGCCTGGGGCATGGATGTTATCGGTCCGATAGATCCAGCAGCTTCCAATGGGCATAGATTCATCTTGGTTGCAATCGATTATTTCACCAAGTGGGTTGAGGCAAAGACATTCAAGGCAGTGACGAAGAAAGCGGTGGTTGACTTTGTGCATGAGAATATTATATGTCGGTTTGGAATTCCCAAGGTGATCATCACAGATAATGGAGCCAATCTAAACAGTCATCTCATGGCGGAAGTTTGCGAGAGATTTAAGATCACGCATCGCAATTCCACACCTTATAGGCCAAAGGCGAATGGGGCGGTAGAAGAGGCGAATAAGAATATCAAGAAGATTCTCCGGAAAATGGTGGAGGGATCCAGGCAATGGCATGAAAAGTTACCCTTTGCTCTCATGGGTTACCGCACGACAGTGCGTACTTCTATCGGAACCACACCTTACTCACTGGTGTATGGAACAGAGGCTGTTATACCCGCAGAAGTAGAAATACCGTTATTGCGGATCATAGCTGAGGCTGGAATAGATGACGAAGAATGGGTAAAAGCCCGGCTGGAACAATTGAGTTTGATTGATGAAAAGAGATTGGCCGCAGTTTGCCATGGGCAATTGTATCAACGGAGAATGGCCAGAGCATACAATAAGAAGGTGCGTCCTCGGAAGTTTGAAGTCGGACAACTTGTATTGAGGCGTATCTTACCTCATTGGGCTGAGGCAAAGGG
Organism: Nicotiana noctiflora; assembly: GCA_032618575.1. NCBI lineage: Eukaryota > Viridiplantae > Streptophyta > Magnoliopsida > Solanales > Solanaceae > Nicotiana > Nicotiana noctiflora. The sequence goes on along the minus strand of JASVEL010008347.1, from coordinate 156,221 downwards.
CAAATTTGCGCCAAATTGGCAGGTACCATTTGTAGTATCGCGGGTGTTGTCCAATGGAGCATTATATTTAACAGATGTTGAAGGAAAGTGCGTAGAGAATGCTGTCAATTCAGATGCGGTCAAAGGATACTATGTATGATTTCTTTTCAATTATATGTTTTGTATTTTGTTGTAATTTTGGAATTGAAATGACGAAGGCGTTTTATTCTCTATCCAAACACTTTATCCATTGACAACCCCTTTGAGCCTTAATGAATACATTCTTTCATATCCCTCTCTCAGAATCGCTTATAGTGCAATAAGGAAGTGGGCGATTAAAATTGGCAAAATGGAACTGATGAATGAAAAAGGAAAAAAAAAATAGGAAAAGACAAGAAATCGGGAAAAAGTCAAAGGAAATCCATCTAACTTATGAAGTTGGATGAACTACGTCTGACTTGATCCCGAAAGGGTACGTAGGCAGCCTCTCTGAGGTTCAGTCACAATAAAGAAAAAAATCCAAAAATTCCCCACATATTGAAACTGGGGCAGAAGTTATGTTTAATAATTCCAAGAGTTGTAAATATTTTTAACCCTCGCTGAAATTTTGAGCCTTTATATCTTTCTTTCTTAACCCGTCCAAAAGCCACGTTACGGTCCAAAGAAAGACCTTCTGATCAATTCCAAAATGATAATGGATGCAATTAAGGAAGGGCGAGACATTGGATAATACCCGTGGTATCAGAAAACAAAATACAAAAGGAAAAAGTTGAAAAAATGAAAAAAAAATGAGAGAGTCTCATCGGTGAAAACCTTAACCGGCACTGTGAGGCGACTGTGAGTTTGAGAGAAATAAAATGAGAGAGTCTCACCAGTGAAAACCTTAACCGGCACTGTGAGACGATGGTGAGGTTGAGAGAATAAATGAGAGAGTCCTATTGGTGAAAACCTTTCGAGGCACCGTAGGGCGATCATAAGGATTATCAGGGAAAGAGAAAAGGCAACAAAAATAGTATCGGTTTGGGTTGAAGATAATTCGGAGTCAGAATAACGATTGGAACGAACTGGGTCAGAGTTTAAATACATGGCATGGTCAGCAGAATCAGCCAGCAAATACCCAGATAAGTTCTATCATCTCTCCAAAATACCCTTACTTTCTTTCATTTTTCTGCATTTCATTGTTTATCTTTCGAGAGATAACTACCAGCTCCTGATAACAAAAGCTGAAACAACACTGGATCAGAAAGAAAGAAGAGTTCGGGAGAAAATAAAGAAGTTGGCAAAAATGGCCAAAGGAAAAGAAAACAAAACAAAAAGGGAAAAGTAAGAAAATACAAAAAGGAGTTTGCAGAAGATAGGCAGCTGAAAAGCCATACAGCAAGAGAAAAAGCTAAAAGAGGAAAGCAATAAGAAGCAGGGACGGCAGATGCCAATTGCCAGCAGTTTATATCTAATAAATTTTGTTTCATGATGCATGCAAGAACAAATTGTCACTAATCACCTTAAAGTGAATGTGACCAATGTGGGAAATAGAAAACACCAAAAAGAGAAAGTTTGCCAATAAGTGGAGAAATTCACAGGCAAGAGACAATTGGTAAAAGAAAATACCAAAAAGAGGAAGGTTGAATCTTTTAAAATCCACTCCCCAGTCATCATGCTTAGGGAATACATTTCTACATTGCATGTTTAATTTCTGTTAGGCGCCCACTTTCTAACACGGGAATACTTTTCTGCATTGCACGTTTAATTTCTGTTAGGTGCCCACCTTCTAACACGGGAATACTTTTCTGCATTGCACATTTAATTTCCGTTAGGCGCCCACCTTCTAACAAGGGAATACTTTTCTGCATTGCATGGCACGTTCAATTTCTGTTAGGCGTCCACCTTCTAACAAGGGAATACATTTCTGCATATTTACTTCATGCAATTTTGGTTTTATGTTAGCTAAAAGCCCACACTGGGGCAGAAGAAAAAGTTTGTTGTTTTGTTTTGTTTTGAGCAGGCTTCAGCTCGAGGACATGAAGTATCATTGAAAATAAACAAAAAAGAGAAAAGCAAGAAAAGAAAATCAACAAAAAAGAGAGTCGGCATCACAGAAAATCAAGAAAAAGAGAAGAAGAAGCAAACAAAGGCAAGATTAGGAACAATTGTAACTGTAGGATCATAGCTTAGAATAGCTTCTTCATTTTACATTTTTCCACACCGGTGTAATAAGGAGTAAGTCGGCAAGTCTCAACAGTGTCAATGCAACAGTGAGTCTGGTAGTTTTTAAACTGCCAGACCTTCCCGAACTACTTTTCTGCATTGCACGTTTAATTTCTGTTAGGCGCCCACCTTCTAACAAGGGAATACTTTTCTGCATTGTACATTAAATTTCTGTTAGGCGCCCACCTTCTAACATGGGAATACTTTTCTACATTGCACGTTTAATTTCTGTTAGGCGCCCACCTTCTAACAAGGGAATACTTTTCTGCATTGCACGTTTAATTTTTGTTAGGCGCCCACCTTCTAACAAGGGAATATTTTTTTCTGCATTGCATGTTTAATTTCTGTTAGGCGCCCACCTTCTAACAAGGGAATACTTTTCTGCATTGCACGTTTAATTTCTGGTAGGCGCCCACCTTCTAACAAGGGAATACTTTTTTGCATTGCACGTTTAATTTCTGTCAGGCGCCCACCTTCTAACAAGGGAATACTTTTCCGCATTGCACATTTAATTTCTGTCAGGCGCCCACCTATCTAACAAGGGAATATATTTCTGCATATTTACTTCCCGCACACCTTCTAACAAGGGAATACTTTTCTGCATTGCATGTTTAATTTCTTTTAGGCGCCCACCTTCTAACAAGGGAATATTTTTCTCCATTACACGTTTAATTTCTGTTAGGCGCCCACCTTCTAACAATGGAATACTTTTCTGCATCGCACGTTTAATTTCGTTAGGCGCCCACCTTCTAACAAGGGAATACTTTTCTGCATTGCACATTTAATTTCTGTTAGGCGCCCACTTTCTAACAAGGGAATAGTTTTCTGCATTGCACGTTTAATTTTCGTTAGGCGCCCACGTTCTAACAAGGGAATACTTTTCTGCATTGCACGTTTAATTTCTGTTAGGCGCCCACCTTCTAACAAGGGAATACTTTTCCGCATTGCACGTTTAATTTCTGTTAGGCGCCCACCTTCTAACAAGGGAATACTTTTCCGCATTGCACGTTTAATTTCTGTTAGGCGCCCACCTTCTAACAAGGGAATACTTTTCTGCATTGCACGTTTAATTTCTGTTAGGCGCCCACCTTCTAACAAGGGAATACTTCTTCTGCATTGCACGTTTAATTTCTGTTAGGCGCCCACCTTCTAACAAGGGAATACTTTTCCGCATTGCACGTTTAATTTCTGTTAGGCGCCCACCTTCTAACAAGGGAATACTTTTCTGCTAAATTGCATGTTTAATCTCTGTTAGGCGCCCACCTTCTAACAAGGATACTTTTCTGCATCGCATATATTGCATGTTTAATTTCTGTTAGGTGCCCACCTTCTAACAAGGGAATACTTTTCTGCATTGCACGTTTAATTTCTGTTAGGCGCCCACCTTCTAACAAGGGAATACTTTTCTGCATTGCACGTTTAATTTCTGTTAGGCACCCACCTTCTAACAAGGGAATACTTTTCTGCATTGCACGTTTAATTTCTGTTAGGTGCCCACCTTCTAACAAGGGAATACTTTTCTGCATTGCACGTTTAATTTCTATTAGGCGCCCACCTTCTAACAAGGGAATACTTTTCTGCATTGCACGTTTAATTTCCGTTAGGCGCCCACCTTCTAACAAGGGAATACTTTTCTCGCATTGCACGTTTAATTTCCGTCATGCGCCCACCTTCTAACAAGGGAATACTTTTCTCGCAATAGAAAATACCAAAAGGGAAAGTTTGCCAATAAGTGGAGAAATTCACCGGCAATAGACAATTGGTAAAAGAAAATACCAAAAAGAGAAAGGTAGCATCTTTTAAAATCCACTCCCCAGTCATCAGGCTGAGGGAATACTTTTCTGCATTGCACGTTTAATTTCTGTTAGGCGCCCACCTTCTAACAAGGGAATACTTTTCTGCATCGCACGTTTAATTTCTGTTAGGCGCCCACCTTCTAACAAGGGAATACTTTTCTGCATTGCACATTTAATTTCTGTTAGGCGCCCACTTTCTAACAAGGGAATAGTTTTCTGCATTGCACGTTTAATTTTCGTTAGGCGCCCACGTTCTAACAAGGGAATACTTTTCTGCATTGCACGTTTAATTTCTGTTAGGCGCCCACCTTCTAACAAGGGAATACTTTTCTGCATTGCACGTTTAATTTCTGTTAGTCGCCCACCTTCTAACAAGGGAATACTTTTCTGCATTGCACGTTTAATTTCTGTTAGGTGCCCACCTTCTAACAAGGGAATACTTTTCTGCATTGCACGTTTAATTTCTGTTAGGCGCCCACTTTCTAACAAGGGAATACTTTTCTGCATTGCACGTTTAATTTCTGTTAGGCGCCCACCTTCTAATAAGGGAATACTTTTCTGCATTGCACGTTTAATTTCTGTTAGGCGCCTACCTTCTAACAAGGGAATACTTTTCTCCATTGCACGTTTAATTTCTGTTAGGCGCCCACCTTCTAACAAGGGAATAGTTTTCTGCATTGCACGTTTAATTTTCGTTAGGCGCCCACGTTCTAACAAGGGAATACTTTTCGCATTGCACGTTTAATTTCCGTTAGGCGCCCACCTTCTAACAAGGGAATACTTTTCTCCATTACACGTTTAATTTCTGTTAGTCGCCCACCTTCTAACAAGGGAATACTTTTCTCGCTGGCACGTTCAATTTCTATTAGGTGCCCACCTTTTAACAAGGGAATACTTTTCTCGCATTGCACGTTTAATTTCCGTTAGGCGCCCACCTTCTAACAAGGGAATACTTTTCTGCGCATTGCACGTTTAATTTCCGTTAGGCACCCACCTTCTAACAAGGGAATACTTTTCTGCGCATTGCACGTTTAATTTCCGTTAGGCGCCCACCTTCTAACAAGGGAATACTTTTCTACATTGCACGTTTAATTTCTGTTAGGCGCCCACCTTTTAACAAGGGAATACTTTTCTGCATTGCACGTTTAATTTCCGTTAGGCACCCACCTTCTAACAAGGGAATACTTTTCTCCATTGCACGTTTAATTTCTGTTAGGCGCCCACCTTCTAACAAGGGAATACTTTTCTGCATTGCACGTTTAATTTCTGTTAGGCGCCCACCTTTTAATAAGGGAATACTTTTCTGCATTGCACGTTTAATTTCTGTTAGGCGCCCACCTTCTAACAAGGGAATACTTTTCTACATTGCACGTTTAATTTCTGTTAGGCGCCCACCTTCTAACAAGGGAATACTTTTCTGCATTGCACGTTTAATTTCTGTTAGGTGCCCACCTTCTAACACGGGAATACTTTTCTGCATTGCACATTTAATTTCCGTTAGGCGCCCACCTTCTAACAAGGGAATACTTTTCTGCATTGCATGGCACGTTCAATTTCTGTTAGGCGTCCACCTTCTAACAAGGGAATACATTTCTGCATATTTACTTCATGCAATTTTGGTTTTATGTTAGCTAAAAGCCCACACTGGGGCAGAAGAAAAAGTTTGTTGTTTTTGTTTTGGTTTGAGCAGGATTCAGCTCTGCATTGCACGTTTAATTTCTGTTAGGCGCCCACCTTCTAACAAGGGAATACTTTTCTACATTGCACGTTTAATTTCTGTTAGGCGCCCACCTTCTAACAAGGGAATACTTTTCTGCATTGCACGTTTAATTTCCGTTAGGCACCCACCTTCTAACAAGGGAATACTTTTCTGCATTGCACGTTTAATTTCTGTTAGGCCCCACCTTCTAATACGGGAATACTTTTCTGCATCGCATTGCACGTTTAATTTATGTTAGGCGCCCACCTTCTAACAAGGGAATACGTTTCTGCATTGCACGTTTAATTTCTGTTAGGCGCCAACCTTCTAACAAGGGAATACTTTTCTGCGCATCGCACGTTTAATTTCTGTTAGGCACCCACCTTCTAACAAGGGAATACTTTTCTCGCATTGCACGTTTAATTTCGTTAGGCGCCCACCTTCTAACAAGTGGAATACTTTTCCGCATTGCACGTTTAATTTCCGTTACGCGCCCACCTTCTAACAAGGGAATACTTTTCGCATCGCACGTTTAATTTCCGTTAGGCGCCCACTTTCTAACAAGGGAATACTTTTCTGGCATTGCACGTTTAATTTCTATTAGGCTCCCACCTTCTAACAAGGGAATACTTTTCTGCATTGCAGGTTTAATTTCTGTTAGGCGCCCACCTTTTAACAAGGGAATACTTTTCTGCATATTGCACGTTTAATTTCCGTTAGGCGCCCACCTTCTAACAAGGGAATACTTTTCTCCATTGCACGTTTAATTTCTGTTACGCGCCCACCTTCTAACAAGGGAATACTTTTCTCCATTGCACGTTTAATTTCTGTTAGGCGCCCACTTTCTAACAAGGGAATACTTTTCTGCGCATTGCACGTTTAATTTCTATTAGGCGCCCACCTTCTAACAAGGGAATACTTTTCGCATTGCGGGTTTAATTTCCGTTAGGCGCCCACCTTCTAACACGGGAATACTTTTCCGCATTGCACGTTTAATTTTTGTTAGGCGCCCACCTTCTAACAAGGGAATACTTTTCTGCATTGCACATTTAATTTTCGTTAGGCGCCCACCTTCTAACAAGGGAATACTTTTCTGCATTGCACATTTAATTTTTGTTAGGCGCCCACCTTCTAACAAGGGAATACTTTTCTGCATTGCACGTTTAATTTCTGTTAGGCGCCCACCTTCTAACAAGGGAATACATTTCTGCATATTTACTTCCCGCAGTTTTGGTTTTATGTTAGTTAAAAGCCCACACTGGGGCAAAAGAAAAAGTTTGTTGTTTTGTTTTTTTTTAGTAGGCTTCAGCTCGAGGACATGAAGTATCATAGAAAATCAACAAAAAAGAAGAAAGCAATAAAAGAAAATCAACAAAAAAAAAAGGAATGCAAGAAAAGAAAATCAACAAAAAAGAGAGTCGGCATCACAGAATCAAGAAAAAAGAAAAAGCAAACATAGGCTAGATTAGGAACAACTGTAATTGTAGGATCATAGCTTAGAATAGCTTCTTCATTTTACATTTTCCCCCGGTGTAATAAGGAGTAAGTTAGCAGGTCTCAACAGTGTCAATGCAACAGTGAGTCTGGTAGTTTTTAAACTGCCATACCTTCCCGAACTACACTGACCTGATTCCTGTTTAGCCCAGGATATGTAGGCAACCTCTAAAGCAGGGTGCGGTCAAAAGGTTTTCAAAATGCTTTTACGGAATGTGCCAATGTGCAAAAATCTCTCATTACTGCTCACTTGTCTTTGCACTGAAACTCTTCGTGTTCCCGAGCAAAGAGGGGCAGCTGTGAGCACGTGATTTTTGCACCGGGCAAACCGTTCCAAAATTAAAATAAGTATGTTTTTGAGTGCAATTACATGCTTTGTTTGGAAATTAGCTACACTTTGTGTGTTTGAATAATTAGAAATTAGAAAAAATAAAAAAAAATAGGCTAGGTAATTAATTTGTTTAATTTGATTAGTTTTGAGATTAGCGAAAATAGTTTAAGTAGTAAAAATTAGGGAGAAATAGTAGAAAAATTGCAAAAAATACAAAATAATTAAAGTAAGTAGAAAATTAGGTTTTTATAATATTCCACAAAAGAAAAGAAAAAAAATACAAAATAAAATGCATAAAAAATAAATAAAATCAGAAAAATACAAAAATATATATAGGTATAATTGATTTGGGCCAAACTATTTGAAATTAGTGGCCCAATCTGCTTTGGCCCAGTGAATTGGCCCGTCTGATCCGTGTAGAAGACCCAATCTCAGCCGTTCAACCTCATTAATCCAACGGCCGGGATATTTAGTTGAATTTAGGCATTTAATTAATTTGAGAGATCGAATCTGGGCCGTCCGTTTGAATTGATCTAAGGGTCTTGGTTTTGGTCACATAAGTAGCGATACGGTGTCGTTTTAGTAACACCATTGAGAGACGTTGATCACCATCAATTGGACGGCCAAGATCACCTTATCTACATCGACTATATAAGGCTTCTGTCCGTTGAATTTTGGCCATTTTTCATAATCCCTAAGACCTAGCCGCCCCAAGCCCCTCTCTTCTCTCCTCATCTCTTCTTCAACCTTAGGAAACCCTAGCCGGCCAATGGCGGCCACCACCCCCCACGGTGGTCGCCGGCCTCTCCTAATCCCTCTCCACTCTCTTTTCTTCCTTTTTCTTTTTCTTCTACAACCAAACACCCAGAAAACCTAAGAAAAACAACCCTTCTCTGAAAACTCCGGTCACCGGAACACCACCGGTGACCACTCAAACAACGAGAACCTTCTCCAAACCAATGCCAAAAGAACCCTCTTTACCTGATCTACCCAACCATACCACCCACGACCCTCGAATCTCCCCGGATCTCATCGAATATCCAAAAGAAGGTCGCCGGAACCCTAACTCTTGCGACTCCAAAACTCAAAACTCCCAAAGATCTTACCTTTACCCTTCCAAATACCCCCCACAAACCCAAAAACCCCAAAAGACTTCACCTTGGAGTCTGCAAGAAAAAACCAGAAGAGAAACGAAAAAAAAGGAGAATAAAGAAAAAGAAACAAGGAAAAGGGTCTGAGAGTTTGAAAAGAAAAGAACGAAGGGAGTGAAAGAAAATAGGAAGCTCAGGGGACAGGCCCTGCGAGCTAAGTACCCCAATCCTTTTTCTGATTTCTTTTCATTATTTTTGTGTGTTTTTAGTTGATTTTTTTTTTCCATGCTTCTATATGTCTTTTTATGATTCTTGTTTTTCGCATGTTAGTTTTAGGATTCTTCCTGCTAATCTTCTGTTTCTTCTCTCTGTTTTCTCTAAATTTCGAAATCATATGAAAGACCTGTTTAGTATTAGGGTTTCGTCTTGTTTGTTTTTCTCGTATTATTTTTCTTGTTAATTGTTCTTCTGCTTTGTCTACTGCAAGTCAAAAGGTCTATCTTTTATCTGTTGCTTCTCCATCCCTATCATGATTTATGATCTATTAGTCTTCAATATCATGTCTATTTCTCTTCTCTTTCTTTTGTCTTCGTCTTTGTCTTCTGTTAGTATTAAGCCTTTCAATCTTGTTGGTCTTCGACATCTCATTTGCATGTTCAAGTTTTGACTCTCATTCTGCATTTAGGTTTCTTTGCTAGCTTTTAGTAATTTGAATGATTCTCCTTTATTGTTTCCTCATGATTCTTTTATCCTTTATTTTTGTGGTCCTTGTGTCCAAAAGTGAGTCATGATTCATCTATTGTTGACTGTTTTGCGAGATCAAGTCTTTGTGAGTCAATGTCCATGAAATTTAAGTGTGCTTTGGGTCTCTCAGTGAGTCATTCAACATAAAATGGTTGTAACTAAGCCTAATTAATGTTTAATTGACACTTAGCTATTTGAAATTGAGTTTGTGAGTCTGACTGATTAAGATTCAACATTTTCCAACATCTTCTCTGAGTTTTGATTAGTTGATAAATATATTTGGTTTCATGTGGATTATGTGTACAATTGTGTGTTGAATTGGCTAAGTTTACAATAGTTTTGTTAAGATAAGTAGTTGTTAATACCTATCATGCTTAGGGGAATTGGTTATAGTTGTTAGTACTAGGTTTTATAAAGTGGTTAGTTTTGTAATAGGCTAAACTGAAAATCAAAAATAGGCTATAGGTTCAATAATTGACCTAAGAGTGGTCAACTTTGCAAAGATTGACCAACTCTATAAGGTCCAAACACACCAGCCCACTCTCAAAAGGGGCTGGTTGTGCAAAACTGGCTAAGTTTGCAAATGCAAGCTCACCAAGGCTCATTTCAGCCCTGAACATTAAAGTGGCCAGGCCTGCAAAGGCTTTGGGCCCAACTATGTTTAGTGATTGGGTTTAATTACCCAGGCTAAGTCTCTACTTGAGACTGGCCATTAGCATAATATTCTAAATGCTTTAATTAAGCAGGCTAGTCCTGCAAATTAGTTTAATTAACTTAAAATGAACAAAAATAGGTTATTAGGCAATAATTGACCTAAGAGTGGTCAACTTTGCAAAGGTTGACCAACTCTATAAGGTCCTAACACACCAGCCCACATCAAAAGGGGTTGGTTGTGCAAAACTGGCTAAGTCTGCAAATGCAGACTTGCCCAGAATCTTTTTGAGCCATGAACATTAAAGTGGCCAGGCTTGCAAAGGCTTTGGGCCCAATTATGTTCAGTAATTGGGTTCAATTACCCAAGCTAAGTCTCAATTTGAGACTGGCTAAGTTTTAAATAGCTTAATTATAATAATAAGGCAGGCTAGTCCTGCAATTAGTTTAAAACTGAAATAAGAGGTCTTAATTAACTGAAATTGGGTTAAAAGAGGCTAAAATTGAAATAGTTCCCTAATAGTAGAACTGGCCAGCCCTTAAATACCAATGCAAGGGTTGGCCGTTAGTTAAATAAGTCCCAAAATTCTGAAAACCTGACCTAGGTAGGTCGGGTAATTCAGCTATGCCTTTAAGGGCATATAGGGAACTTGAATTGGTAAAATAGTGAATAGTTTCAAACATAAGAGGGTAGGGGAGTCATTTGTACCCCTGATTTCTGCAATTTTGCAGAGATTTAAGGGTATAATGGTCTCCCTAAAAAGGGAAATCAGTAAAAATCCCTAACCCCTAAGGTTACATTGGTAAAAGGCCCACAAAAGGAATCTTTGGAACCTTCCAGCACATGCTGGAAGGGTTTCTGTTAACAGAATTTGGGTCTAAGTGTAAATGGGTTAATTTTAAGAGGGGGAGAAGTGGGATTTAATCCCATACTTTCTCCCCAAGTCTCAGCCTTGGCACATGCCTATAAATACTCCCAAAAAGAGTAGAATAAGGGCTGGCTTTTGGATAAAAAAGTTTCAGAGTAAAAAATAAGTAAGATAGCAGTAGTGTTTCTGGTATTTTTCGAGTGAGAACTTGCTGATTTCTGCTGGTTTTTGGGTTCTTTGCTCGAGTTTCGGCCTGGACTTCTATTTCTTTGCTGTGGGATTCCTGTTTGCTGTTGCTGTGGTTTTCCTTATTCATTGACATCCAATTCCACTGTTGCATTGCTGTCTGAGTTCATTGCTTCATTACTTGCTTAACCCCTAGAACTCATTGGTTTTTCTTCTTGTTGATCCAGGTATTTTCCTGTTCGAAACCAATGCTGTATTGTTGATTCTGATAAATAGCATGAAGATGCAGCTTAATTGTCTATTATTCTGTAGTTCAGTTTTTGTATTACTGCTTTAATAGTTTAGATTTGTAGCTTTAGTGGTAGTATAGAATGTAGTAGTATGAAAACAGAAACAAAAAACAATGTAATAGCTAGTATAGCAGTAGTAGTGTAGTAGTAGTATAGTCATAAGAAACACAACACTTAGTTAAATAGGTAAAACCTTTAAAATAAAGTTAAACGGCCTTCACATGAATCAACAACAATCATGCTCACGTAGTTAATTTTTTTCGTTGATCAATATCTAGATTTGAATAAGTTAAAAGAGGAAACAACCAGATAAAGTAACAATTGAGGTGAAACTTGTTTTAAGAATATCAAATAAGTCTGGTTCGTATTGGCATCAGTAGTTAATCACATCTGTAAATTAGTATGTAGATACAAACAAGTCCAAAAGGGGAAGAATAATTAGAGGACCTGATAGCTCGTTTGCAACTGGGTCTGTGATACTACATAAGCTCAATCGTGTTAGAATCAATAATAATATTGTGTATATATCAGATCACTTAGCCTAGGTAATCAAGCTATGGTATCAAACTCTTTAACTAGTAATTAATGTGTTAGTATGAATTCTTAGCTGTAAACCGATAGTGGTGATAGTTTGTTAAGCCTGTACAGTAGACAATTGACTTAAAATTACTATCTTATGTACTGATTTCTCTGGTAATAAATAAAAATGCTTATTGATTTCTTATTGTTCCCAAATGTGTATTTTCATTTGTCTATTTACAATGTTGTTCTATCTTAGTTTGGGCTCGATACCTGGCGTGAGCCCGAGCTGTGGTGTATAGCCAATTGGCTAATGAGCCGAAGTTCAATAGCAGCCTGGGCCTCGAAGGCCTGGGCAGGTCAAATGCATATCTGATTAAGGGAATGGAAATCCAGGCCCAATAAACAATAGAAATCAAACGGGCCTGGAATGCTTAGTACTAGAAACACGATTAAGGAAAAAACAATATAGAAAAATGTAGCATACATTAAGATTGAACCTTTAATATTGATTGGAACGAGCCTCGCACGACATTAAACAACGGGGCCCCCATTTAGTAATGAGATAATATAATTAGATTCGGGAAGGCTAATAGCGAATTTCATAGCCTCTCCCAAAAGATTTAAAAGCCGATAGACTACTTAGGGCACGATGCAACATACTTTCCTCTGAAATGAGTGTGCACTTGGTGCGACTCAAATCTAAATCTCGACAAAGCTGAAATATACCGAAAGTCACAGGCGTACTGGTTGCGGTGTGACTCGAGGCGTGTTTTCGCGATGTCATAAATTCCGTAAAATATTTAAGTAAAAGCACTACATGTTGTTAAAATCTATGTTGAGTCAAACAAGAGTCATGAACGTCAATTGAGCGACCGTGCTAAAACCACGGAACCCGGGAATGCCTAACACCTTCTCCCGGTTTAACAGAGTTCCTTATTCGCATCTTTGCTTCGCAGACATTTTTTAAAAAGAGTCAAATTCCTCTGATTCAGGATTAACCGGTGACTTGGGACACCATTATTATCTCAAGTGGCGACGCTGATTAATTACAACAAAATCCCGAACCGATTGTCCTTTAATTATAAAACTCCTTCCTCTATGCTTTTACATCCGTTTTGGGTATTTGAGCGTCGAGGTATACCCTACAAGCGTATTTATATGCTTCTTTCCAAAGTGGGGTAGTAAAAAGGGAGGTGTGACACATATAGTATCATTAATTTTTTTAATGAAATCTTCTTTACTAAAATAGTTAATAAATAAAATGATATTTCTTAAGAAAATAATAGAATTGTCATATATAAATATATGTGACCTTAGTATTTTTCATCGGGTGAACATTTGAATTATAAATTATCAAAAAAATAATTATTCTAGTTCAAAGTACTTGTTGAAAAAAATAATAATAACAATCAAGTAATAAATTTAATAAAGATAGTAAAGGTTGAATGGAAAGTGGGGTCCACCTAAAGAATTTAATAGCTTATGGACACGTTAGTTTTAATTTTTTCGGTTATTAAGAACCCATAACAAAACTTTTGAGCCTAGTATACAAACAAACAATGCACTAATATATTTAAAATGACTATTATGCCCTTGGTCAACCTCCTCTTCTCTAAATTAGTTGTCTTCATTTTTACTTTAGATATTCTCAACTCATATAGGGGATAATTATTATAATTTTTTATATTCTATAATCAAAAAGGGAAATTAAAACTATATTTTATTCTTAAATAAAAAATTTTCCGAACTTTATGAAGTATTCCAATTGAAATTTGTATAAAATGATATCAATTGATAATGATATAATAACATTTGAATGTCAATCTACATATAGTATCATTATTTTTTTTAATGAAATCTTCTTTACTGAAATAGCTAATAAATAAAATGATATTTCTTAAGAAAATAATAGAATTGTCATATATAAATGTATGTGACCTTAGTATTTTTAATCGGGCGAACATTTGAATTATAAATTATCAAAAAATTATTATTCTAGTTCAAAGTACTTTTTGAAAAAAATAATAATAATAATCAAGTAATGAATTTAATAAAGATAGTAAAGGTTGAATGGAAAGTGAGATCCACCTAAAGAATTTAATAGCTTATGGACACGTTAGTTTTGGTTTTTTCAGTTATTAATAACCCATAACAAAACTTTTGAGCATAGTATACAAACAAACAATGCACTAATATATTTAAAATGACTATTATGCCCGTGGTCAACCTCCTCTTCTCTTTTCTATATATTATTACTAGATGACATACATGTGCGATGCACACGCCCAATTGTTGCTCCTTTTTCTTATTTTCTTCTTTCTAATATCTTTTGGTCTATTGCTAATTACACACTTTATTCATTTTTAGGGAAAGAAAAAAGAAAACAGACATTTAAGTAACTAATGTAACGACCCGGCCGGTCGTTTTAGAAAATTACGCCCCAATCCCCAATTTAACTGTTCCCCTAACTTCATTTATGCTATTGTGGTTTGCCGGGAGAGTCGGTTCTGAAATTTGGAGTATTTTGGGACACTTAGTCCCTAAATGAGAGCTTTAAAGTTAGAAAATGGCCCGTAGCCGGAACAGTGTTAAGACGACCTCGGAACGGAAATCCGATGGTTCCATTAGCTCCGTTAGGTGATTTTGGGGTTGGGAGCGCGTTCGGAAAGTATTTTGGAGGTTCGTAGCTCAATTAGGCTTGAAATGCCGAAGTTTGAAATTTTGGCGAATCCGAACGATAGGTGAGATTTTGATCCGGGGGTCGGAATGGAATTTCGACAATTTCTGTAGCTTCGTTATGTGATTTTGGATATGTCCGCAAATTTTCAGGTCATTCGGACGTCGTTTGGTCGGGTTTTAGATCGAATGTGCAATTCGGAAAGTTTTAAGAAATTTAGGCTCGAATCCGTTGTAAATTGATAATTTTTGTGTTTATGGACGTGTTTGGATGATTGGAAAAAGTTTGAATAAGGTTATAGGAAGTGTTGGTGTTTTTGGTTGAGGTCCCGGGGGCCTCGGGTGAGTTTCGGGGTGGTTTCGGACCATTTCTAGGCCATTTTTCACTGCTGGTTTTTGGCTACAGCAGTGTTCTACGCGATCGCGGGGTATTGGTCGCGATCGCGGTGAGTAAAATCTGAGAAATGAACTAATGAATCGCGATCGCGTAGATGGCTTCGCGATCGCGAAGAAGAGATTTCTGTCGCGCAGGCCCTACTTTGGAAGATCATATCTTTTTAGCTAAAAGGAATTTTGAGGTGATTCAAAAACGAAAGTTGTAGCTCATCGTGTCTAGTTTTCAGAAAGCTAAAGAACTCCTCATTTGGAAATATATAGAAAAAGTTATGTACGTTACACTCTATGCTGTCCGAGAAGTATATCTAAAACCCATAAATGGATTTGGAAGCTTGTATCTAGAAATGTTTAAGGATTCAGGAAATGATCAAAACATGAAAGTTATAGCCCTATGTGTCTAGTTTCCAGAACATCAAACCATTCGTCATTTGGAGTTGTGTGTAAAGAGTTATGACCATTTTACTGAAGCCTGTCCGGAGGAACTGGAAGCTGTTCACCGCGATCGCGAGGCATTTTCCGCGATCGCGAAGGGTAATTTTTGGCCAAGAATTTGTTCTCCGCGATCGCGAAGCATTTCCCGCGATCGCAGTGAACAAAATACCTGGGCAGAATGTTTAAAAACATTTCATCCGCGAACCAAACCCATTTTTCCACCATTTTTGGTCATTCTTGAGAGCTTTTGGACGAGAATTGAAGGGGTTTTGACAGAAAGTGATTAGAGGTAAGTCCTATGAACTAAATACATGATTTTATTGAAGAATCATCCTTGAAATTTATGAAAACATAGCAAAATTTTAAGAAATTAGGACTTGGAGCAAAAACTTTAAATTTGGGATTTGAAGGGCCATTTGTGGTCCGATTTGGGAGATTTTTATATGGTTAGACTCGTGAGAGTACGAGGGTTCTGAAAACGTAAAAATATTTCAATTCCGAGCCGATGGATTCAGGGGTATTTTGGTCATTTCACCCACTTTCGCGTCGTAGCTGTAATTTATCATTGTAATTAGTTATTTGCGATGTTATTTATACTGTGTAATTGGTTTGACTAGATTCGGGCCACTCGGAGTCGAATATTCGCGGCAAGAGGGTTGTCTCTTAGCGATTTTGTACCGGAATCGAGGTAAGTGGCTTGTCTAACCTCGTGTGGGGGAACCTTTACCCCTAGGATATTATGTGATAGTTTAAATGCCTTGTACGCGAGGTGACGGGCGTGTACATGCGCTGGTTGTTGTAACTCACTTTACTTGAATTGTTCAATTCGTGATATTCCCGTTCTTAATTTATTAAATTGTGACATTTACCTGGTATTCGTTAGGGAAGCATGATTAGGTAGGATTTATCTGTCTAATTGCCTAATTATCCTACTTGAACTTCTTGATAATTGTTGGCACTAGTCCTCGGTGTAGTTGTAGTTAAGCATATTATATTTTCCATGTGCGTTTT
This sequence comes from Nicotiana noctiflora, assembly GCA_032618575.1. Taxonomy (NCBI): domain Eukaryota; kingdom Viridiplantae; phylum Streptophyta; class Magnoliopsida; order Solanales; family Solanaceae; genus Nicotiana; species Nicotiana noctiflora. The sequence goes on along the minus strand of JASVEL010008347.1, from coordinate 139,849 downwards.
CTTTATTTGTTGTGTTGGTGGATTGCGGGTTCAATTCCCGGAGATCCCAGGGCTGTGGGTTCGATTCCCGGAGACCCGGATTTGCTATTTGTTTGTGGACTGCGGGTTCAATTCCCGGAGATCCCGGGGCTGTGGGTTCGATTCCCGGAGACCCGGAGTGATATTGTTGTGGACTGCGGGTTCGATTCCCGGAGATCCCGAGTTAATGAGATATGGACTGCGGGTTCGATTCCCGGAGATCCTGAGATTTATTGAGATGTGGACCGCGGGTTCGATTCCCGGAGATCCCGAGATTTATTGAGATGTGGACCGCGGGTTCGATTCCCGGAGATCCCGAGATTTATTGAGATGTGGACCGCGGGTTCGATTCCCGGAGATCCCGAGATTTATTGAGATGTGGACCGCGGGTTCGATTCCCGGAGATCCCGAGATTTATTGAGATGTGGACCGCGGGTTCGATTCCCGGAGATCCCGAGATTTATTGAGACGTGGACCGCGGGTTCGATTCCCGGAGACCCAAAGGTACTGTCAATGGGACTGTGGGCTCGATTCCCACAGGTCCTGGACTTGCTGATTGAGTTTTTATTTAGTTATTTACTTGCCTGCTAGCTTACATTGTAGACGGTTGCGGAAATCACTTTACTGTCGTCATTCAGATTCATAATTATTTAAACCGCTTATTATTGTTATCATCATTATATTATTGTTCTCTCGGTAGGGCCCCGACCTTCCTCGTCACTACTCCATCGAGGTTAGGCTTGGCACTTACCGAGTACCGCCGTGGTGTACTCATGCTACTCTTCTGGCACACTTTTGTTGTGCGGATCCGGGTACATCAGAGCAGACTCATATTATGTAATTCGAGCAGCATTTTGGGAGACCTCGAGGTATGATCCGCTACGTCCGCGGATCCGGAGGCCTTCCTTCTATTCTCGATAGTATTAGTAGATGTTTTCTCTCATGTCTTTGTTAGATACTCTTCACACATAGAGCCACGGTTGTATACTCTCTTTTAGTCCGTGTTACCCGTGGGATTCCGGGTCTTGGTGGTGTTTTATATACAGTGTGTTTGACGGGTGTATGTGCCAAGCGGCACAAATTACATTCTTATTTATATCGTTTTCCGCTATTTCTTATTTAATGTTCATAAACTTGTATATTCCGCAACGTGTTAGGCTTACCTAGTCGTGGGAACTGGGTGCCGTCATGACATGTTCACCATTTAAGTAATAACGTATAGAATCGCATTTACTTGTATTTTTTTAATCTATTGCGTTATGTGTATTTTAATTTTTATGAAATCGTATTACTATATCTCTTTGTTATACTTGTCGAAGTACGCCATTTTGTTGTACAAAGATTATACAATACTTCAAGTATAATATAGATTATTTCTATGTAGGTTTTACACATATCTATTTAAAAAAATAGTTATGCACCACCAAACATAAAATTGATGGTAAAAAATGATTGAAAAGTCAATTGAAAAATAATTCATGATGTATTTTTTTCATTGTTTAAATTGAATATATATGCTTCTACTCTTTTGTATTTTCAATTGTGTTAATGTGTTGATTTTTCTTCTTATATTAATCAAAATTTGAATAATAAAACATATTTATTTTATTTTCAAATAGTTGACGATTTTTTTGTTCTATGAAATAATAATCGTATTTTTTAGTTACCCAAAAATTTTACAAGAAATTTATATTTTATTCTAGTTTAATGACATACCTGAATAATTTACTAAAAACAAAATTATTTTTCAATCACTCAAATACTAATCAAATTGACTTTAAAGAAGCATTACAATCGCTTTCTAGTTTCATTTTATATGATTGAGATACTTTAGGGTGTAATATAACTTTCTTTACCATAATTATTTGTCGAGATTTTTTTTTAAATAGTTAATTTAATATTTATGCATTTTAAAATTTATATTATGCTGGAATTCTTTATTTAATACACATGAAGTACCCAATTAACTTTAATCATAGAGGGAAACGTACAATCCTGCATAATGATACTTCTTATGTTGCATAATATGTAATAAAAAATCCAAAATTAATTGTCTAATATTTTTCAGATTATTCTTACATAATTTTGTATAGAGGGAATCATTATAAAAAATATTCAATATTCTATAATAATAAAAAAGAACTTGGTACTATATTTTATTTTTAAATATTTTTTTCTAATTTTATAAAGTGTTCCAATTAAAATTATAATTTAATAAGGACTTGTATAAATAATATCAATTGACACTAATATAAGAACACCCTAATAAAAATTTGTGTAATTTATTTCCACTTTTTTTTTTTGTTATAATATAGTCAATAAATAAAACAAATGAAATAATATTTCTTATAAATGTACGTAGCCATTTTATATTTTTTATCAAATGAACATTGAAGTATAAAATTATCAAATAGATAATTCTTTAATTAAAAGTAATAATTAGGAGAAAAAAATAAAGTAAAAATAGTCTGCATTTAAACAAATTGAAGAGTAACATTAATTAAGTAGTGCATTCAAAGAAAAAGATAATTAAGGTTGAATGGAAAGTGGATTCACAAGAATTCATTGATTTGGGCTATGTTACTTTTGGGTTTTTCCTTTATTACAAACCTAAAGCCTATGTACAAGTAAACAATGTGGTTATATTTTTAAATTAATCATAATGCCCTTGGTCAACCTCCCTTCTCTTTTCTGTATAATAGAAAGTTTGCTCTCCTCCATTGTTCTGTAATCCAAAAAGATAAGCAAAGCGTTCATATATTCACTAAAAAAACTTTCCTTAGGAGCTCGACAAAGGAATAATCAGCAGAAGCAGCTTGGACTACGGACAGAAAGGGTGACGACAACATTCTTGAGTAACTGTCATCAGTTCCTAAATTCTTTAACTATTAGATTGGATTGAAAGCTATACTTTGCATGTCTTTTGGACCTATTGACCTGGAAATAAATACAAACTTCTTTGTAGAAGTGAAATATTTTGTTTATAAACATATTGCAGAAATATTAAATAAAATAATAAGGAAAAAAAACTGTGAGGCACTTACATTCCTTCTGCCATTAAGTCTTTTCACCTATGATATGAGACTAACAGTACGAGCAATAAATTGCGGAGGCCTCATTAATGTTAAATCACGCAATTAATCATACTTTTGTTGTCAAAGTAACAAAGAGCACAATCAAATAAGGAAGTATCAAAAAATATCTAGCACTTAGCAGTAAGCTATTGAAAACCAGCAACATTAAGAAATTTCTCATATTGAGTATGAGGATAAGCATATTAGCTTTTTAATTTACCAAATTTATCTTGTCGAGTGGATCTCCAACAACATTAGGAGATAAATAATCTTTCGACTTCGATGATAATATGGAGAAATTTATTTTATCTCCAACAACATTAGGAGAAAATATTACTTGAACAAAAATCTCCAACAACATTAGAAGAAAATATTACTTGAAAAATACGATAGAAATAAAGGAGCATGAAAGAATTCTGATTTTGTTGTATTCATTGGCTCGTTATATATGTTGAAGTATATTTTCTTTTCATAATATTTATGTATGTAATCGATACTCATTGCGTGTTTCAAACAAACACAAAATAATTCAACTCAATGGTAGAATAAAACCTGCTTCAAATCACCTTTAATAAAATAGAAGATCACAATAGTAACAAACTAATTTTGAAACCAACATCTTTTGAATTCTAGAAAATTAGTTAACACAAAGTATTGTATTGAAATTAATTAACAGAACCAAGTATTAACTCAATCCAAGCAAGTAAAGAAGATAATTTTCAAAAAAGGAAACACAACAGTTGCGTTCCGGGATTCCAACAATGGAATAAACTTCCGAGCAAACACATAATTTCAATTTCTTACTTAGCAACTTGAAAACAGATAGTGATAACTTTCAAAAACTGATTTATCCTCTTAAACCAAAGGAGAAAGGCGCATAACACATGTTGATCATTTCACAAAATAACTCAAATAGCACAAACGACATAGAACTATAAATTTAAACACACCTCATGCATTGACATGAAGTAAACAGAGGAGGAAAATCAATTCTTGCTATCACTATAAATTTTAAACTCATCGTTTCAAACAAACACAAAATAATTTATCAGCTGCAGTTTAATTTTTTTTACCATATAAGAAAGTAGATTAAAAAATGTGATGTAATAATACTGGAGACATGTCTTGATATAACAGCTTCTAGAATCATTAACGGAGTACTATATAAGAGAAAAATCCTAAATAAATAATACAGCATAAATGGTGTTTTTCGTTCCGTCGTCGACCCTATCTATGTTTCTATGATGGCCACAAAAGAAAGTTGTAAGTACGTAGAACCAGCATATGCACCATATGCATATAGAGAAGGATCCTGGGTGGCTCCATATGCGTAGGCATCATAACCTTGCCCATAGGCATAATAAGTGTTCCATTGACTCAGATCAGCAGGCTGACTCCAAACACCAGCGTCCTGCAAAATAGCACCATATAGCAAATGCTAAACAATTAATAACTCGTGGAATATAAGCAATTCAGATATGTTGATATCAGCATGATGAATAACAACTTGCATCTTGCATATACAGACATCAAATAAATGTCGATAATAAATATATCCATATATAGCACAGAAGATTTTATTATATTTGTGGTAAATATTGACCTATGTTGAATGGACAACTTTTTCAGAGCCTGATACGAATTATTTTCAATCATTGGCTACAGTTAACCCGATGGTCATTCCTTCAATGTCTTCTGACTTTAAACGGATTATTCATGAAGAATCTTACCAATATTAAAAATTTAGGACATGGATAACCTCTTCATGACACTTTCATAGGATCGTGGCTAAAAATAAAAATCTACAGGATTATTTTTACATGCTTAACTATCGGACTCCTGCAATAATTTTATGACATGAATAACTTCTTCGTGATACCTTCTTAAGATTTTAAAGAATAAAGTGTGTGGCTAACAATAAAAATCTATAAGGATAATCTTCACCTGCTTAGCCGTCGGACTCCTACCCCATGAAACAGGAACAACTTGTTGACCAACCACAACACCCTGCATCCTCTGGGTTGCTTCTTCAACAAATGACCTATATAGTGAATATTAAGGGACAAAACTTGAAAGCAGAGTAAGCCGACAACAAAGTAGATCATGCGATATAAGCCGAGTCCTGTATCTTGGTCCGTAAAAACTTAATTACATACTTCCCAATCGAGGCTTGAATACGATCACCCTAAAAAATAGTTTCATTATTAGGATGTGTCATATTGCTAATAAATTGCATATATGTAGAAACAGAAACATAAATCGCACATAGTCGTTTCATATGTGAGTCAAGTTTCGTTATGTACATCCGAACCATCTTAATAACAAACTTGAAGAAATTATTTCAAATTATTGTTGTGTTATTTTAGAAATGTCAAATATTCCAGAATAGAAGATGTTGCCCAACAATTGGACAGAGGACGCTATATTGTTTGTCTATGATTGATATCCTTAATAATATGATTTTCCCCCGACAAAGTATTAACTGGTAGTTGGTATATATTGTAACAAAAGAGAAAATCCTTGTTTAAGATCTGGTGAAGTTAGCCAGTGAAATAGAAGATGCTTAAAGAGGAAACAACAAAAGAGGAAAAAGCTCAAAAGTAAAACCAATACAACAGTAATGGAGTACTGTTGTGAATATAACGTTAACACAAATAGAGTACTAAGTTACATATAATTTTTCACAATTACTACTTTGTGTTGTGAAAAATTTGTCCGTAAAACCAGAAAAGACGAATAACTTTAGAACTATGTTTAGTTGAATATGTTACCTTTGCATCTTGTAAAATTAACTCAATCGAATATGTTTTTTCACGATTGAAACAATTCGACATTTCCCACAATCGAAGGACTCTAACTTTGAGATTCCATTGCATCGAGTTGCTTGAAATTTGACTGATTTCATGAAGTGTTATAGCAATAACTTTTGTATATTGAGCAGAGGAAAAAAGAGAGTAGAGAATAGAAAAGAAAATAGAAGAAACATGGGAGTGACTGAGATATCTATACAAATGTGGACTCTTAGGCAAATAACCGAAACATATCAATGCTTTGTATTGGTACAAATGAACGTGGGATCTTAAGGGAATTAACTGGAATATATTTTTTCTTTAAAAGCTGAAAGTTATTTTTTATTTTGTAATATTTTTGAATCTCCAAGGTTATTGGTGTTTTGTCTTAAACATTAACACGTGTCGATCTCCCGGATTGACACTTGGAGCAGTATAATTGTTTTGCCTCTCCTTTTCTATATTAATAGATTTTCTTCCATTGATTTATTCAAAAAGGTTTTAATATCTTTTGCATCAAATAATTTGGCGTCGTTTGTAGAGATTTCTTAGTGAAATTTTCTAGTCTCTTCCAGACCAAAGACAAAGAACACAATTATCCCTCAAGAAGAGCGCTAAGACAAAGTCCTACCCAAGAGTAAGAAAGGCACAACATAGAGAGGGGAAGAAAGCTGAATACAATCACCAAATATAGGAACAACCCTATCAACCATCAAACGGCCAAACCAAACAATCTACATTATAAACCCACTCTTATTCGTCGATCCACCATATAGAGTACCATTTTAACTTACTTTATGCTCTCTGCTCAAGCAAGGACAGAAACGCCGCGCTAGAGAGCGAGCAACAAAATACTCTAATTAGAGAACAAAAATGTGACGATCCGGCCCGTCGTCACGGGAATTACCAACCCGTTATATTGTAATTACATGTTTTATGCTTTTATATCAGTGTTAGAGTCTATCGGGTGAGTTAGGAGTGAATTGTATCGAAAATGAGGCGTATAGCTTTTTTGAAGGAAACTTGAATATGAAAAATCAACTTAGAGTTGACTATTTAGTTAGAGGACTCGGAATCAGATTATGACGATTCGGTTAGTTCCGAGAGGTGATTTGTGACTTAAGGGAGCAATCGGAATTGAATTCGGAGTTCGGTGTAGAAATAGGCTTGAATTGGCTAAGGTTGAATTTTGGCGAAATCCGAACGGTAGGTGAGATTTTGATCCGGGGTCGGAATGGAATTCCGACAATTCCTGTAGCTTCGTTATGTGATTTTGGATATGTCCACAAAATTTCAGGTCATTCGGACGTCGTTTGGTTGGGTTTTTGATCGAATATTAGTTTCGGAAATTTTGAAGAAACTTAGGCTTGAATCCGTGTGTAATTGATGTTTTTTGTGTTTAAGGATGTGTTTTTATGATTGGAACAAGTTCGTATCATGTTTTGGAGTATGTTGGTGGTCTTCGTTGGGGTCCCGAGGGCCTCAGGATGAATTCGGGGGTCCAACAGGACCAATTTGTGCCAAAGGCACTGCTGTTTTCTGCTACAATAAGTGCAGAGCTATTTTGCTCTCCGCGATCGCGGAGGTAGCCATGCGATCGCGTAAGGTGTTGTTGTAATGCATCGCGATCGCGATGACAAGTGTGCGATCGTGTAAGTCAGGAATTGGAAGCAGTGCGATCGCGTGGTGCATGTCGCGATCACATAGTGTTGTGGGCTAAAGCAGTGCGATCGCGTGAGGATGCCTGCGATCGCGTAGGGTTATTTATCTGAAGCAATGCTATCGCGTGGGTTTTGTCGCGATCACGTAGAGTAAATTTGGAACCTGGTAAAGTTGTTCATCGCGATCGCGAGCCTGTGGCTGCGATCGCATAGGGTCGTCTAGCAGTCAGTGAATTAATATAACAGAAGAGTCCATTCGCGAACCCCATACCCAAAACCTCCATTTTTGAGTTCTAAGAGAAGGTATTGACGGGAGATTGCTGGGAAATCATCGGGGTTTCATCGAAGGTACGTTTTGTGGCTTAATTACATCATTTTAACATGAAATCCTTGGTTAATTCCCTGTAAATGGAAGATTAAAGGTGGGTTTGAGCCCTAGGCCTAAAATTGAAGAAAAATGCTGATTTGAGTGGGCAAATGGAGTCCAATTTTGGTAAATTTTATATGCCTAGACTCGTATTGAGATGAGGATTCCGAATATGTGACTTTTGTAATTTTTCGAGAAGCGTACCGCAAGTCAGGTTTTGGCAACTTTGGGAATTTTGATGTAAATTGAGTTGTTTTGATTGGGTATCGTTCCATTGGTCTAATTTGATGTGTATCTACTATATTTGATCAGATTCTACACGTGTGGAACTTGATTCTCGTGGCAAGAGAATTACGGAGTAGTCGTCGCGCTGTATTGAGGTGAGTAATAGAAGTGGGTGATGACCAGCGGGTTCGAAACCTCAGTATACCACTTTGTGACGCTGTATAGGGGCGGACACGTACTCTCGTGTGAGTGCGGGGTCGATTGTGATTGAGGACTATGGCTTAGTCCGACTTTTTAGCACTATGTTATGATAATTGGCTATTCTTGAGCCGTTGAACCTCCTTCTCGGATGGTTGTATACTATATATTGTGATATTGGCCACTCTTGAGCCGAGGAACCCCCTTCTTGGGCGGTTGAGTATACTTGTGGGCCGTGAGCCGGTTATTGGATCCCGCGAGGATCGTTATCATTGTCTTATCATATTGACATGTTAGTTACTACCAGTCCGTAGCTATTTCTGTTATCATGCTATTTCCAATCTCCGGAACTTGATATTACTATTTTCAACTGAAAAATGATAAAAGAGTTTTCAAAAACTACTTTTGAGCCTGTTTAAGCATATTATATAATGAAATAACAACGATACATATGACGAAAACGGGGAACCAAGTCCCAAAATATACTAAATCCCATAGACCGAAGGGTCAAGAGTCATGAGCCTCTACTGAACATATATGTATAAAGGTTTACAAGATACCAAGTGCGGAAAGAAAAGCCAATACAGAATCAAAAGACAGTAAGAAGGAATATCGGGTCCTGCGGACTCTGCAGCTGCCTCGAATATCCTACAGATGTCACCTCGAACAGCTACTGGATCACTGCTGAGAGGTACCTGGATCTACACACAAGGTGCAGGGAGTAAAATAAGTACTGCCAGACTCACTGGTAATAAACAATGGTAAGACAGCGCAGATAAGAAATCCGCAATAAAGCACTATGTAAAGCTGTAATCAAATACCCTATCATAGAATCAATATCAACTGTACATGTACCAACAAGTACTAGCAAAACAGTATAACAACTATGAGATGTAGCTAAATGCAATGCAATGCATGATATGACCGCTACGGCGCGTAGCCCGATCCAATTTGGGTACCCGTGCTCACTGTGGGGGTTCAGACTCCGGAGGGCTCCTACAGCCCAAGCACAATATCACTACGGCGTGCAGTCCGATCCAACATATATACTGCTGCGGCGCGCAGCCCGATCCACTACCAGTCAGCTAATATGCAAATACAGCCTCGCAGGCTCAAAAGTAGTTTTGAAAACATCTTTTATCATTTTTCAGTTGAAAACAGAAATATCAAGTTCCAGAGATTTGGAAATAACATGATAACAGAAATAGCTGCGGACTAGTAGTAAACTAGCATGTCAATATGATAAGACAATGATAACGATCCTCGCGGGATCCAATAACTGGCTCATGGCCCACAAGTATACTCAACCGCCCAAGAAGGGGTTCCTCGGCTCAAGAGTGGCCATTATCACAATATATAATATGCAACCATCCGAGAAGGAGGTTCGATGGCTCAAGAATAGCCTAATATCATAATACAGTATCAACAAGTCGGACTATGTCATAGTCCCCAATCACAATCGACCCCGCACTCACAAGAGAGTACGTGTCTCGCCGCTATACAACGTCACAAAGTGGTATACCGGGGTTTCGAACCCGCTGGTCATCACCCACATCTATTACTCACCTCAATACGGCGTGACGACTACTCCGCAATGCCCTTGCCACGAGAATCAAGCTCCGCACGCGTAGAATCTGATCAAATACGGTAGAAATACAACAAATTAGGCCAATGGGACGACACCCAATCAATATAACTCAATTTACATCAAAATTCCCAAAGTTGTCAAAACCCGACTTTCGGCACGCTTGTCGAAAAATTACAAAAGTTACATATTCGGAACCCTCATCACGATACGAGTCTAGGCATATAAAATTTACCAAAATCGGACTCCATTTGCCCACTCAAATCGGTGTTTTTCTTCAATTTAGGCCTAGGGCTCAAACCCACCTTTAATCTTTCATTTACGGGAATTTAACCAAGGATTTCATGTTAAAATGATGTAATTAAGCCACAAAACTTACCTCCAACGAAACCCCGATGATTTCGCAGCAATCTCCCGTCAATTTCTTCTTTTGGAACTCAAAAATGGAGGTTTTGGGTATTAAACCCGCGACTGGTCTGTTCTGAACTTAAACTCACTGCCAGAGACCCTTCTTCTACGCGTTCGCGACGCCTCTCACGCGTCCGCGAAGCTCTACCCAAAATACCCTTCGCGAACGCGACATGCCATACGCGTTCGCGATGCACATTTTTATCAGCCATCCGGAGATCCTTCTACGCGAACGCGGCCACGACCCACGCGAACGCGATGCCTAATGACTTCCCTCTACGCGAACGCGTCCATCGCCCACGCGTTCGCGATGCTTCACGTCCTTGCCAATACGCGAACGCGATACCCCCTCGCGAACGCGATGCCTGTTGAACTTGGCCTACGCGAACGCGGGCCGTGCCCTCGTGAACGCGAAGGCCAAATCACTGCCCAGTGATCTGCAGATTACAGCTGACGTTTCCTTGCTTCAAAATGCCGGATGATGGTCCGGATTCACCCCGAGGCCCCGGGACCCCAACGAAAACCACCAACATACTCCAAAACACGATACGAACTTGTTCCAATCATAAAAACACCATCCTAAACATCAAAATCACTAATTACCCACGGATTCAAGCCTAAATTTCTTCAAAACTTCCGAATTACACATTCTATCAAAAACCCGACCAAACGACGTCCGAATGACCTGAAATTTTGCAGGCATATCCAAAATCACCTAACGAAGCTTCTGCAACTGTCGGAATTCCATTCCGACCCCCGGATCAAAATCTCACCTACCGTTCGGATTTCGCCAAAATTCAACCTTAGCCAATTCAAGTCTATTTCTACACCGGGCCTCCAAATTCAATTCCGATCGTTCCCCTAAGTCACAAATCACCTCCCGGAACTAACCGAATCATCGGAATCCGATTCCGAGCCCTCTAGCTAAATAGTCAACTCCGGGTTGACTTTCCTTATTCAAGTTTCCTTCAAAAAGGCTATATGCCTCATTTTCAATCCAAATCACTCCTAAATCACCCGATAGACTCTAGCACTGATATAAAAGCATAAAACATGTATTTACAACATAACGGGGTGGTAATTCCCGTGACGACGGGCCGGGTCGTGACAGTAAAAGGTTTGACTATAAAGAAAATATAAACTTAAACATGCGAGGTTAAAATGTTCCGCATCTCCCGCTCGACCTCCCAAGTGGCCTCCTCCACGGGTCGACCTCTCCACTGAACCTTAACCGATGCAATCTCCTTAGACCTCAATTTTCTCACCTGCCGTCCCAAAATGGCAATAGGCTCCACATCATAGGATAGATCACCATCAAGCTGAATGGTGTTGAAATCTAATACATGAGACGGATCTCCAATGTACTTCCGGAGCATAGACACATGGAATACTGGATGGACGCTGGATAAGCTGGGCGGCAAAGCCAACTCATATGCCACCTCTCCAACTCTCTTAAGTATCTCAAAAGGACCAATGTACCTAGGACTCAACTTTCCTTTCTTCCCAAACCTCATGACACCCTTCATAGGTGAAACCTTCAACAATACTCGTCACCAACCATGAAAGACAACTCTCGAACTCTACGGTCCGCATAACTCTTCTCGCGAGACTGTGCTGTACGAAGCCTCTCCTGGATCAACTTTGCTCTTATCCAGAGCATCCTGGACTAACTCGGTCCCTATCAATCTAACCTCACCAGGCTCAAACCATCCCACGGGGGATCTACACCGCCTCCCATACAATGCCTCATACGGGGCCATCCGAATACTCGACTGATAACTGTTGTTGTAGGCAAACTCGGCAAGTGGTAGGAACTCATCCCACGAACCACCAAAATCGATCACACAAGCTCGCAACATATCCTCCAAGATCCGAATAGTGCGCTCGGACCGTCCGTCCGTCCGGGGGTGAAATGTCAGTACTCAACTCGACCCGTGTACCCATCTCTCACCGAAATGCTCTCCAAAGCCGAGAAGTGAACCGGGTACCCCTGTCGGATATGATGAACACCGGAACTCCATGCAACCGAACAATCTCTCGAATAAAGATCGTTGCCAACCGCTCCGATGAGTAGGTAGTACTAATTGGAATAAAGTGAGCTGACTTGGTCAGTCTATCCACAATCACCCATACGGAATCAAACTTCCTCGCCGTCCGAGGAAGTCCAGTAACAAAGTCCATAGTGATCCTCTCCCATTTCCACTCAGGAATAACAATGCGCTGAAATACACCACCGGGCCTCTGATGCTCGTACTTAACCTGCTGACAATTGAGGCACCGTGCTACATGTCCGACAATGTCCATTTTCATCTTTCTCCACCAATAGTGCTGTTTCAAATCTTGATACATCTTCGCGGCTCCCGGATGGATAGAATACCGCGAGCTATGGGCCTCCTCCAGGAATCAACTCACGAAGGCCATCAACATTGGGCACGCATATCCGGCCCTGCATCCTCAATACGCCGTCACTATCAATGGTGACATCTCTAGCATCATCATGCTCAACTCTATCCCTAAGGACAGCCAAATGTGGATCATCATACTGGCGCTCACGAATACGATTATATAGAGATGACCGAGATACAACACAAGCCAATACCCTGCTGGGCGCTCCGAAATATCTAACCTCACTAACCGATTGGCTAGCACCTCAACATCATAAGCAAATGGCCTCTCCTCAGCCGGAATATATGCCAAGCTCCCCATACCGACCGCCTTCCGGCTCAAAGGCATCGGCCACCACATTGGCCTTCCCGGATGATATAATATAGTAATGTCATAATCCTTCGGCAACTCCAGCCATCTCCGTTGTCTCAAATTAAGGTCTTTCTATTTGAACAAGTGCTCTGGAGACTACGATGGTCGGTATACACCTCACAAGACATACCGTACAAATAGTGCCTCCAAATCTTCAATGCATGAACAATGGCGGCTAGCTCCAAATCATGAACATGATAGTTCTTCTCATGTGGCTTCAACTGCCGAGAAGCATAAGCAATCACCTTACCTTCCTGCATCAACACACAACCTATCCCCACTCTCGAGGCATCACAGATAAACGGTATATGAACCTGAAGCTGATGGCAATACTAACACTGGAGCTGTGGTCAAAGCTGTCTTGAGCTTCCGAAAGCTCTCCTCGCACTCATCCGACCACACGAATGGTGCACCCTTCTGGGTCAATTTAGTCAATGAAGAAGCAATGGATGAAAATCCCTGAACAAACCGGCGATAATATCCCGCCAAACCAAGAAAACTCCCGATCTCTGTAGCTGAGGTCGGTCTAGGCCAACTCTGCACCGCCTCTATCTTTTTCTGATCAACCTGAATACCATCACGAGACACCACATGTCCCACAAATGCTACGGACTCGAGCCAAAACTCGCACTTGGAGAATTTAGCATATAGCTTCTCCTCCCTCAATCTCTGCAACACAATACTCAAATGCTGAGCATGCTCCTCCTGACTACGGGAGTAGACTAGAATGTCATCAATGAACACAATCACAAATGAATCCAAATAAGGCCCGAACACACTGTTCATCAGATGCATAAATGCTGCTGGGGCGTTGGTCAGCCCAAACGACATCACAAGAAACTCATAATGACCATATCGGGTCCTGAATGCAGTCTTCATAATATCCGAGTCCCTGATCTTCAGCTGATGATAGCCTGAACGAAGATCGATCTTAGAAAACACCCTCGCACCCTGTAACTGATCAAACAAATCATCTATGCGCGGTAGAGGGTACTTGTTCTTCATTGTCACTTTGTTCAATTGTCTATAATCAATACACATTCGCATGGAACCATCTTTCTTTTTAACAAACAATACCGGCGCACCCCACGGAGACACACTAGGGCGGATGAAACCCTTATCCAGAAGCTCTTGAAGCTGCTCTTTCAGTTCTTTCAACTCAGCTGGTGCCATCCGATAAGGAGGAATGGATATGGGCTGAGTGCCCGGCACCAAGTCAATTTCAAAATCAATATCCCCGTCCGGCGGCATGCCCGGCAGGTCTGAGGGGAATACATCCGGGAAGTCCCTCACAACAGGTACATAATCAATGCTAGGAGACTCAGCTCCCACATCTCTCACAAAAGCCAAGTACGATAAACACCCCTTTTCAACCATCTTCTAAGCTTTTAAGAACGAAATGACACGGCTAGGGACGAAATCGGTCGAACCCCGCCACTCGATCTGAGAAATACCAGGAATGGCCAACGTAACTGTCTTAGCATGACAGTCCAATATAGCATGGTACGGAGACAACCGGTCCATACCCAATATAACATCAAAGTCCACCATCCCCAACAATAACAAATCTGCCTGGGTCTCCAGACCCCCAATAGATATAACACAGGATCTATAGACACGATCCACAACAATCGTATCACCCACGGGGGTGGATACATGAACAGGTAAATCAAGACTACTACGAGTCGCACCCAAGTGATGTGCAAAATAAGAGGACACGTAAGAATATGTGGACCCCGGATCGAATAGAACGGAAGCATCTCCGCGACGGACGTAAATGATACCCGTAATCACCGCATCGGAGGCAACCGCATCACGCCCGTCGGGAAGTGCATAGAACCGTGCTCGGCCTCCACCGGATCTCTCCTCGCCTCAGGGCGACCACGAGAAGACCGACCTCCACCTCTACTGGACCGAGATGGTGCCGATGATGAGGGTTGATCCCTCTGGCCGAGTCTTGTCCCTACGGAGTCGAGGGCACCGTCTCCTCATGTGGCCAAACTCACCACACTCATAACATGCACTCGGTGTTGGAGAAGGGGACCGAAGGGAACCACTCACCGCAGAAGAACCCTGGGGCGATGAAGTAGGTCTTCGCACCCCGGGCTGGAAGGGCACTAAGTGATGACCGACCCTGCTGAAACCCATGTTGACCACGACCATGCGAACCTCCGCTCTGCTCCGGGCGGCCTCGAATGAGAAGGTCCAGATGAGCGACCTCTCGCTCTGCCGGGAATGCCCTCTAGATGGAGCACCACCGAAACCGCCCAAACCACGAGGCCTCTTGGCCTCCCGCTCCTCTCTCTCTCTCGGCGACGATCCGCCTCAATGGAGCGTGCCATATCAACAACCTGCTCAAATGATGATGACAAAACTCTCTCTCTGGTCATAAGAATGCGGATAGAGTAGTTGAGGCCATCAATGAACCTCATGATCCTCTCCCTATCATTAGGGATCATCCATGTGGCATGCCTAGCCAACTGTGTGAATCCGAGCTCATACTGGGTCACAGACATGTCGCCCCGAACCAACCACTCGAACCGGCGACGTAGCTCCTCGCGACAAGACCGAGGTACATATTTCTCTAGAAAGAGAGTGAGAACTGCTGCCATGTGAGAGGTGATGCTCCTGCGGGCCTACGCCTCTCAAACTCTTCCCACCAATCAAATGCGGGACCGGTGAACCGAAAGGTAGTAAATGAAACTCCGCCGGACTCGAGAATACCAGCCGTCCGCAACATCCTCTCGACACTTGTCCAAGAAACCCCGAGCATCCTCGCCCTCAACGCCACCGAAATGGGGTGGCCGAAGTCTACCAAATCTCTCGAGACGACGGCCGCTCGTCATCGGGCATAACCTCAACCATATGCTCTGGAGCCCGGAGCCGGTGCAGCTGGAGGAATAACCGGTGCAACCACCTGAGCGGGGACCGCCTCTGGCGTCTGAAGTCCCTGAACAACCTGCTCAGGTGTGCGAGCTGCAGGGGTCTGCTGACCACCCCCTGTCTGAGATGTCGCTGCAGTAGCGGTAGCTGATACTACCTGAGCCAAACCGGAACACACCGATAATATCTGGGCAAGAGTCTCCTGAAGGCCAGGAATAGCAATAGATACAGTCTGGGCCTGAACTAGGGCTACTAGAGCATCAACCACTGGGGGCTGCTCCTGAACAGGTACAACGGGCGGGTCAGCTGGCACTACCTCAGTTGCCCTACCTCTACCTCTAGCACGACCGCGCCCACGACCTCTGGCAGGTGGAAATGGAGGTCGTCCACCTCGTCCTGATGCTCGCGTTCTCGCCATCTACGAGAGAATAGAATATAGAAGTTCAGTTCTCAGAACAACAAGATCGCACGATAGAGTTCAAGAAGTGTGAAGTATTTCCTAAAGGTTCGCAGCCTCCCGAGGATAAGTACAGGCGTCCCCGTACCGATCCACAAGACTCTACTAACCAGCTCAAGACTCACGAGGCCTAGTAAACCTAGGCTCTCATACCAACTTGTCACAACCCCAAACCCGGTCGTGATGGCGCCCAGCACATTGCTAAGCCAGCCTGACCAATCAATATAAACAACGGAGCTTGAAGCTCTCTTTAACCCATTTAAGCATATTAATTTACGAAGCAACAATGATACATATAACGAAAACGCGGAACCAAGTCCCATAATACATTAACTCCCATAGACCAAAGGGTCAAGAGTCATGAGCCTCTACTGAACACGAGTGTATAAAGGTTTACAAGATACCAAGTGCGGAAAGAAAAGTCAATACAAAATCAAGAGACAGTAAGAAGGAATATCGGGTCCTGCGGACTCTACAGCTACCTCGAATATCCACAAATGTCGCCTCGCACAGCCACTGGATCACTGCCGAGAGGTACCTGGATATGCACACAAGGTGCAGGGAGTAAAATGAGTACTGCCAGACTCAGTGGTAATAAACAGGGGTAAGATAGCGCAGATAAGAAATCCGCAATAAGCACTATGTAAAGTTGTAATCAAATACCCTGTCACAGAATCAATATCGACTGTACCTGTACCAACACGTACCAGCAACACGTAGTACACGTAAACCAATGTATGTATGCCATGCAATGCATATGACCGCTACGGCGCGTAGCCCGATCCAATTTGGGTACCCGTGCTCACTTGGGTGTTCAGACTCCAGAGGGGCTCTTACAAGACAAGCACAATATTAATATTACACCTGCTGTGGCGCGCAAACCACTGCGGCGTGCAGTCAGATCCATGCATGTGTATGCATATGCTCACATAAATTATCATGCCCTAACATATGGCCCTCGGCCCCAATCAGTCTAACAAATAATCAAGAAAGCCCTACGGGCAACAATATCATATTAGCTCACATTTAAAAAATATAATATCACTGCGGCGTGCAGTCCGATCCGACATATGTACTGCTGCGCAAGAAGGGGGTTCCTCGGCTCAAGAGTGGCCATTATCACAATATATAATATGCAACCATCCGAGAAGGAGGTTTGACGGCTCAAGAATAGCCTAATATCATAATACAGTATCAACAAGTCGGACTATGTCATAGTCCCCAATCACAATCGACCCCGCACTCACAAGAGAGTACGTGTCTCGCCGCTATACAGCGTCACAAAGTGGTATACCGGGGTTTCGAACCCGCTGGTCATCACCCACATCTATTACTCACCTCAATACGGCGCGACGAATACTCCGCAATGCCCTTGCCACGAGAATCAAGCTCCGCACGCGTAGAATCTGATCAAATACAGGTAGAAATACAACAAATTAGGCCAATGGGACGACACCCAATCAATATAACTCAATTTACATCAAAATTCCCAAAGTTGTCAAAACCCGACTTTCGGTACGCTTGTCGAAAAATTACAAAAGTTACATATTCGGAATCCTCATCTCGATACGAGTCTAGGCATATAAAATTTACCAAAATCGGACTCCATTTGCCCACTCAAATCCGTGTTTTTCTTCAATTTAGGCCTAGGGCTCAAACCCACCTTTAATCTTTCATTTACGGGGATTTAACCAAGGATTTCATGTTAAAATGATGTAATTAAGCCACAAAACTTACCTCCAACGAAACCCCGATGATTTTCCAGCAATCTCCCGTCAATTTCTTCTCTTGGAACTCAAAAATGGAGGTTTTGGGTATTAAACCCGCGAGTGGTCTGTTCTGAACTTAAACTCACTGCCAGAGACCCTTCTTCTACGCGTTCGCGACGCCTCTCACGCGTCCGCAAAGCTCTGCCCAAAATACCCTTCGCGAACGCGACATGCCATACGCGTTCGCGATGCACATTTTTATCAGCCATCCGGAGATCCTTCTACGCGAACGCGGCCACGACCCACGCGAACGCGATGCCTAATGACTTCCCTCTACGCGAACGCGTCCATCGCCCACGCGTTCGCGATGCTTCATGTCCTTGCCAATACGCGAATGCAATACCCCCCTCGCGAACGTGATGCCTGTTGAACTTGGCCTACGCGAACGCGGGCCGTGCCCTCGCGAACGCGAAGGCCAAATCACTGCCCAGTGATCTGCAGATTACAACAGGTCTTTTCTTGCTTCCAAATGCCGGATGATGGTCCGGATTCACCCCGAGGCCCCCGGGACCCCAACGAAAACCACCAACATACCCCAAAACACGATACGAACTTGTTCCAATCATAAAAACACCATCCTAAACATCAAAATCACCAATTACCCACGGATTCAAGCCTAAATTTCTTCAAAACTTCCGAATTACACATTCTATCAAAAACCCGACCAAACTACGTCCGAATGACCTGAAATTTTGCGGACATATCCAAAATCACCTAACAAAGCTACTGCAACTGTCGGAATTCCATTCCGACCCCCGGATCAAAATCTCACCTACCGTTCGGATTTCGCCAAAATTCAACCTTAGCCAATTCAAGCCTATTTCTACACCGGGCCTCCAAATTCAATTCCGATCGCTCCCCTAAGTCACAAATCACCTCCCGGAACTAACCAAATCATCAGAATCCAATTCCGAGCCCTCTAACCAAATAGTCAACTCCGGATTGACTTTCCTTATTCAAGTTTCCTTCAAAAAGGCTATATGCCTCATTTTCAATCCAATTCACTCCTAACTCAGCCAGTTATTGAATCCCGCGAGGATCGTTATCATAGTCTTGTGATATTGACATGCTAGTTTTTCTACTAGTCCGCAGCTATTTCCGTTATCATGCTATTTCCAATCTCTAGAACTTGATATTACTGTTTTCAACTGAAAAATGATAAAAGATGTTTTCAAAACTACTTTTGAGCCTGCGAGGCTGTATTTACATATTAGCTGACTAGTAGTGGATCAGGCTGCGCGCCGCAGCAGTATATATGTTGGATCGGACTGCACGCCGCAGTGATATTGTGTTTGGGCTGTAGGAGCCCCTCCGGAGTTTGAACCCCCAGAGTGAGCACGAGTACCCAAATTGGATCGGGCTACGCGCCGTAGCGGTCATATCATGCATTGAATTGCATTTAGCTACATCTGATAGCTGTTATACTGTTTTGCTGGTACTTGTTGGTACAGGTACAGTTGATATTGATTCTGTGACAGGGTATTTGATTACAACTTTACATAGTGCTTTATTGCGGATTTCTTATCTGCGCTGTCTTACACCTGTTTATTACCACTGAGTCTGGCAGTACTCATTTTACTCCCTGCACCTTGTGTGCAGATCAAGGTACCTCTCAGCAGTGATCCGGTAGCTATTCGGGGCGACATCTATATGATATTCGAGGTAGCTGCAGAGTCCGTAGGACCCAATATTCCTTCTTACTATCTTTTGATTCTGTATTGCTATTTCGTTCCGCACTTGGTATCTTGTAAACCATTATTACACTTATGTTCTTTTAGAGGCTCGTGACTCTTGACCCTTCGGTCTATGGGAGTTGGCACGTGTTGGGGCTTGGTTCCCTATTTTTAATATATCTATCACTGTTGAATTATTCTGTTATGCTTAAATTGGATAAAGTGAGCTTATAGCTCCGTGATTATTGCTAATTGGTCAGGCTGGCCTAGCAGTGTGCTGGGCGCTATCACGACCGGATTTGGGGTTGTGACAAGTTGGTATCAGAGCCTAGGTTTACTAGGCCTCATGAGTCTCGAGCCGGTTAGTAGAGTCTTGTGGATCGGTACGGGGACGCCTGTACTTATCCTCGGGAGGCTGCGAACCTTTAGGAAACACTTCACATTTCTTGGAATTCTTATTGTGCGTACTTGATTCAGCTTGAGATATACTTTTGAAAATTCCTTCCGCGCATCTGTGTACGCATCGAGTGCTCAGTAATATAATTGCCTTATGGCTAGTGATTACCCGATCGAGGGGCGAGATAAAATCTCTGGGAGTTCATGTTGGGCCAGTCGGGAGGAGTTAAGGCTGGACCTTGTTTATGACTTGAGCATTGAGGTGCTGCTTTTGTGAGTGGTGGCAATAGATAATGTACTGAGGGTTTGAAACCCCGTAATGATACTATTTAGTGCTATGCTGAGATGGGACACGTGTCATGTGACGAGCGTGGTGGTATTGTGGCTTGGGATTTGGACTTGGTCCTTCCCGATTGATAGATTACTGTGTATAATAACTGAGACTGGGCTTATATCTATGTATTTGGGCTAGTAGCCATGTTTGGGGCCTTGTGCCGATCTGTAGAGTATTAGGGAAGCTTACTAATGGATGAGCTGTTAATTGTTCAACTCTTATCTAATCTGTTGTGTAGCCCCGAGCTATGGGAGTGGTGAATATTTATCATATCTCGTAATTGGAGGGTAAAGTGCATTGTGTGTAGTGGAACGAGTTCAAACTCAAGAAGACTAAAGTGATTATGCTATGTGTATCCTGGTGGAAGGTATTGTGCTGAAATGCTAAATTGAGGCGAAGTAGGTGGGTTGATTCTCATGTGTAATTGAAAAGTATTTGATATGTGTTGTGATTCGAGCAGGTGCAACGCATGTTCATGTAACAATTATGATGATATGATTTGAGTAGTATTGAGATTAATGTTGTTGATATGCATTGTGACGTATTGTCAAGTTGTAAATGTATTGTTAGGATAATTTTGGTGATTCTCTGGCAGGTGGATAGGCCAATTTACAAAGGAAACTCTGCCGAAAGTTTTGGAAAATTTGGGACTTAGAAAAGATTTTTGTCACCTAAAGAGTGGGCTTAACTGTTGTGTGTGAATGAATGCAAGAATTGCAAAAGAGTTAATATTTCTGATGATTCGAATCTCCGCCGAAGCTTGTAAATGACTTGAGTTTAATCTAACTAGAACATTGTGGCATCATTTGAGTAAGAATGCTATGAGTGGCTAAAATTGCTTAGATGTATGGCTCCAAGCCAAGTTGTGGAGGTTGTTATTGATTAATTGATGGAATTATTGTGTGCTATGTTGGTTCTGTCTCTAGGTATGATGGGAAATCTTGATAAAGGTTATGATGCTTCGTATATGTGAAGAAATATTAGGATGTTTTGAACTGATGTTGGTAATGAATGTTTGGTGTATAGAAAGGAGAAATAGCTAATTGTATCCGTATGTAATCATGTTCTGCGGTGTCAGAGTTCTAGCAAGGCATGAGTAGTTCTATTCAATAAGACAGTTGAATTACAGCTGAACAAGGGTGAATGACGCCCGATAATTTGTTTACGGTGTTCAAGATTTTGCTTTTAAGAGTCAAGTGTCTTAAGATTGTGCATGTGGCTAAAAATGGTGGTTTCGTTAGAATAGATCAAGACTTGTGTTATATTGTGTGAATGATGGGATTCTATGTAACCGTATTGGAAAGCAATGATAACAAATTCAAATCGCAGGAAGTTCTTCGAAATAAAGTATTGTAGAATATGGTCCTTCTGGGAAACATTGATAGAGTATTCAGTGGCCTATGGGTCTTAGATGGTGTGGTCTTATGTTCGAGTCTCGTGTGGTAACATGGTTGTTGTATTATGGTGCTACAATAAGGGCTAATATTAAATTAAAGATGAATCAGAAAGGAAACTGGGTAAATGGATCAACTTGTTAATAAACCGAAACGGTATGATAAGGAATACGATTAATTCCTGGTATATGTTTGAAGTAATGGGTCTCGCAGATATTGTGCAATAAAGCTTTTGAGTGCTGGCAGTTGTGTAACTCGAGATGGGTATAAGGACTCAGTCCTGGCAGTTTAACTTATGCAACGTAATTGGAAGAAAGAGTTGTGATGTGTTTTAATGTGGTTTGAAAAATGAGTGTATTTCCTATTGGTATGCAAAGCTTGGAATGTGTAATGAGTTTTCTCTATATGGGATCATGAAAGTCCTTGACTAGTTGAGTGCGTCGATGTTTGCGGCGTAGGAATGGGATAAGAATTTCCATGTTATCTTAGTATGGTATTGTATATGCGATGTGTTATGGAAAAGTTGATAATGGTATATTCAAGGTTTTGAGATCAGTTCATAATATATGGGAAGTCATTAAAATTATTGAGCAGCGCGGGCAGCTGCAGGTGATTTAAGAATCGATCTTTCTGGTGATTAAGGAAAATGGTACATCTATTCTAGTGAATTGGCAGGGAATATGGTCCAAAAGGACAAGGTAATTTAATAATATCTAGTGGTATGGTGGCATTCTCTTGTTGAATCGACTGTAATAATAGAGTCGCTAATGGCACCGTGAACTTTCTGAATGGCTTTTGTGGTATGAATGGACGCTTGATGTGCGTTATGTATTTGTATGATGAAGTACGAAATCATGCAGGGTGATTCATGTGTTATATATGTGTTGGAGACTTGAAGTTCTCGTTAGTCTGCCTATGCAGTAGTCGTATATCGTGTGTATCAGCACCGTTTTGTGATTATTGGAAATCAGAAGCTCTAGTGGCTTTCTCTCTCAACTTGATATGGCGAATTTGGATTATGATACTTGATTGTTGACTGGTCATCATTGGGCTAGGTTGCCTAGACTAATGTGATATGGACTATGATGGCATGGCACAAATTGCGTAGCAGAGTGCATCAGAGTATGCTCCAGCGGGGTAGTTGTACCTTAGGACCAGCGGACGACTGGTGGGTATTGCTTTGTTAGTTGGGTCTTCGTGGCGGATATCAGTGCAGAGGTTTCTACCATTGATTTAGTTCTGGTATTGAGGAACTTTGTCGGATGCGTTTCTGGTGGCCGAACTTGAGGATATATATATATGTTTACCATAATGAGCAACTTGACTCGACGCACATTTCTTTGGTAACGGTTCTATATGGATCGGGTGGCGCGCCGCAACAGGTATGGTTATTTGGATCGGGTGGCACGCCGCCACGAGTATGTCATTGGAGCGGGTTGCACGCCGCAACAATGCAATGTGAAAATAGAGCTAGTTATATGTTACCTGGTATACAATACTTCCTGGCTTATGAGGAAAAGTCCGTATTGAGTATCGCTCGGCGAATGGCACATCGGTTGTGTCCTTTCAGGATTTGATAGCATACATTAATTGTTTCACCGTGGGTGAGATTGATTGCTTGGGTTCAGACCTAAATATGTGCGTGGCTGATCGTTTTGAGCTTGGTAACTTGAGGTGCTTCATGAGTAATGGTGTTTGGATAGAATCATGAATCGTGGCAAGGCCACGTGATGTTATGACCTCTCGAGGAGGATTCAGGTACTCTATTTCTATAATGCGAGACGCGATCTCAGTTCTATGTTATGAGGGTACAGAGGAATTGTTACAACTCTTTTATATGAGTCAGTTGTCGTGATTTGAGTATGTTCATACGTTTTTATTGGAGCTTGTGTTGTGCTCATCGTGGCTTAGGCCGGTGTTGAGGTGTCATATCACCCGTGCTGTGTGTTATAATCTAAATGATCTTTAGAGCCAATAATGAGTGTGAGTATATGTGATTTCAGATGGTTAGAAAGGTAATATCGAGGTTCGACTCCGAAATCTATTGTGGTATCAGTTAAGAGTGAAATGGATTCATGAATGGTTGACCTGAGAGATGGGTTCCATATATCGCGTGTTCGGTTGCCGTGGGCATGATATGAAGGCGTTGGAACAAGACTCTATCTAATGAAAAAGGTTTTTCAGTTGGTATTTGGCTATCGTGGGAAATTATTGTGATTAGAGACTATTGTCTCGAGTGATTGAGTTGTTTGATACATCATATGATGTCACCCGGAGTGGTGAGTGTGGGTTATTGCAGTGGATTCTAGTGTATCCTGAGTATAGGCATGGGATTAGCAATTGGTATATGATTTCGGAAAGTGCAATGTGGTTTATGGTTCGGATGGTCTGTGAGATTTCAGCTATATGATGTTTTCGGACTTATGTGAGATAGGGTGACGTATGATCGCCCGAATATATGCTTGGTAAGGTCATTCAGCTTTTGGGTTGCTGCTAGTACAACTTTGGGTCCGCTCGAGGGCGAGCGTTTGTTTAAGTTGGGGAGAATGTGACGACCCGGCCCGTCGTCACGGGAATTACCACCCTGTTATGTTGTAATTACATGTTTTATGCTTTTATATCAGTGTTAGAGTCTATCGGGTGAGTTAGGAGTGAATTGGATCGAAAATGAGGCGTATAGCCTTTTTGAAGGAAACTTGAATATGGAAAGTCAACCTGGAGTTGACTATTTGGTTAGAGGGCTCAGAATCGGATTCTGATGATTCGGTTAGTTCCGGGAGGTGATTTGTGGCTTAGGGGAGCAATCGGAATTGAATTCGGAGTTTCGGTGTAGAAATAGGCTTGAATTGGCTAAGGTTGAATTTTGGCGAAATCCGAACGGTAGGTGAGATTTTGATCCGGGGGTCGGAATGGAATTCCGACAATTCCTGTAGCTTCATTATGTGATTTTGGATATGTCCGCAAAATTTCAGGTCATTCGGACGTCGTTTGGTCTTGTTTTTGATCGAATGTTAGTTTCGGAAGTTTTGAAGAAACTTAGGCTTGAATCCGTGTGTAATTGATGATTTTTGTGTTTAAGGCCATGTTTTTATGATTGGAACAAGTTCGTATCGTGTTTTGGAGTATGTTGGTGGTTTTCGTTGGGGTCCTGGGGGCCTCGGGATGAATTCGGGGGTCCAACCGGACCAATTTGTGCCAAAGGCACTGCTATTTTCTGCTGCAATAAGTGCAGAGCTATTTTGCTCTCCGCGATCGCGGAGGTAGCCATGCGATCGCGTATGGTGTTGTTGTAATGCATCGTGATCGCGATGACAAGTGTGCGATCGCATAAGTCAGGAATTGGAAGCAGTGCGATCGCGTGGTGCATGTCGCGATCGCGTAGTGTTGTGGGCTAAAGCAGTGCGATCGCGTGAGGATGCCTTCGATCGCGTAGGGTTATTTATCTGAAGCAATGCGATCGCGTGGGTTTTGTCATGATCGCATAGAGTAAATTTGGAGCCTGGTAAAGTTGTTCATCACGATCGTGAGCCTGGGGCTGCGATCGCATAGGGTCGCCTGGCAGTCAGTGAATTAATATAACAGAACAGTCCATTCGCGAACCCCATACCCAAAACCTCCATTTTTGAGTTCTAAGAGAAGGTATTGACGGGAGATTGCTGGGAAATCATCAAGGTTTTGTCAAAGGTAGGTTTTGTGGCTTAATTACATCATTTTAACATGAAATCCTTGGCTAATTCCCTGTAAATGGAAGATTAAAGGTGGGTTTGAGCCCTAGGCCTAAAATTGAAGAAAAACACTGATTTGAGTGGGCAAATGGAGTCCGATTTTGGTAAATTTTATATGCCTAGACTCGTATTGAGATGAGGATTCCGAATATGTGACTTTTGTAATTTTTCGAGAAGCGTACCGAAAGTCGGGTTTTGGCAACTTTGGGAATTTTGATGTAAATTGAGTTGTTTTGACCGGGTATCGTTCCATTGGTCTAATTTGATGTGTATCTACTATATTTGATCAGATTCTACACGTGTGGAACTTGATTCTCGTGGCAAGAGAATTACGGAGTAGTCGTCGCGCTGTATTGAGGTGAGTAATAGAAGTGGGTGATGACCAGCGGGTTCGAAACCCGGGTATACCACTTTGTGATGTTGTATAGCAGCGAGACACGTACTCTCTTGTGAGTGCGGGGCCGATTGTGATTGGGGACTATGGCTTAGTCCGACTTGTTAGCACTATGTTATGATAATTGGCTATTCTTGAGCTGTTGAACCTCCTTCTCGGATGGTTTCATTCTATATAATGTGATATTGGCCACTCTTGAGCCGTGGAACCCCCTTCTTGGGCGGTTGAGTATACTTGTGGGCCGTGAGCCAGTTATTGGATCCCGCGAGGATCGTTATCATTGTCTTGTGATATTGACATGCTAGTTTACTACCAGTCCGTAACTATTTACTGTTATCATGTTATTTCCAATCTCTGGATCTTGATAGTACTGTTTTCAACTGAAAAATGATAAAAGAGTTTTCAAAACTATTTTGAGCCCGCGAGGCTGTAATTGCATATTAGTTGACCGGTAGTGGATCGGGCTACGCGCCGCAGCGGTATATCTGTTGGATCGGACTGCACGCCGCAGTAATATTGTGCTTGGGCTGTAGGAGCTCCTCCGGAGTCTGAACCCCCACAGTGAGCACGGGTACCCAAATTGGATCGGGCTACGCGCCGTAGCGGTCATATCATGCATTGCATTGCATTTAGCTACACCAGATAGCTGTTATACTGTTTTGCTGGTACTTGTTGGTACAGGTACAGTTGAAATTGATTCTGTGACAGGGTATTCGATTAGAGCTTTACATAGTGATTTATTATGGATTTCTTATCTGCGCTGTCTTACCCCTCTTTATTACCACTGAGTCTAGCAGTACTCGTTTTACTCCCTGCACCTTGTGTGCAGATCCAGGTACCTCCCAGCAGTGATCCGGTAGCTGTTCGAGGCATCTTCTGTAGGATATTCGAGGTAGCTGCATAGTCCGCAGGACCCGATATACCTTCCTACTATATTTTGATTCCGTATTTCTATTTCTTTCCGCACTTGGTATCTTGTAAACCATTGTTACACTTATGTTCATTAGAGGCTCATGACTCTTGACCCTTCGGTCTATGGGAGTTGGTATGTGTTGGGACTTGGTTCCCCATTTTCGATATATCTATCACTGTTGAATTATTCTGTTATGCCTAAATT
Organism: Nicotiana noctiflora; assembly: GCA_032618575.1. Taxonomy (NCBI): domain Eukaryota; kingdom Viridiplantae; phylum Streptophyta; class Magnoliopsida; order Solanales; family Solanaceae; genus Nicotiana; species Nicotiana noctiflora. The sequence continues at coordinate 112,625 of JASVEL010008347.1, read as the reverse complement.
GGATAAAGTGAGCTTATAGCTCCGTGATTATTGTTAATTGGTCAGGCTGGCCTAGCAGTGTGCTGGGCGCCATCACGACCGGATTTGGGGTCGTGACAAAAAACTACCTCACAGTAATTGGAATATCGCCCGCCAATTGTATCTCCAGACCGAAAAGCAGGAGTAAGGTAAGAAAACTCATGTGAATGCACAAAACAAATAAAAGCGCAATGGCAAAGTTTCGTACTCTCCAGTGTTACACACTCTGATGCGAACAAAATTTAGCTAATTAGGACTCTCCCAAGGGACGCCCGATTCTCCAAAAAACTGGGACTGACGACGGGTTAACAATTTGATAAGTCAAAATAACACCCTTTAAGACCAAGAGACTTCGCCAAAAAAGAAGAATTCGACCTTGATCGAATGACTACGGGTTAACATTTTGATAAGTAGAAATAACACCCTTTAAGGCCAAGGGCCTTCGCCAAAAAAGAAGAGTTCGACCTCAATCGAACGATGACGGGTTAACATTTTGATAATTTAAAATAACACCCTTTAAGGCCAAGGGCCTTCACCAAAAAGAAAAGTTTGACCTTGATCGAACGATGATGGGTTAACATTTAGATGTATTGCAATAATACCCTTTAAGGCCAAGGAAATACGCCAAAAAGAAGAGTTCGACCTTGATCGAATGACGACTGGTTAACATTTCGATAAGTCAAAATGTCACCCCTTAAGGCCAAGGGTCTTCGCCAAAAAAGAAGAGTTCGGCCTTGATCAAATGATGACAAGTTAATATTTTGATAAGTCAAAATGACACCCTTTAAGGCCAAGGGCCTTCGCCAAAAAGGAGAGTGCGACCTTGAATGAACGACGACGGGTTAAAATTTTGATAAGTCGAAGTAATACCCTTTGAAGAGTTCGACCTTGACTGAATGACGATGGGTTAACATTCGATAATTCGAAATAACATCGTTTAAGGCCAAGGGCCAAACCGAAAAAGAAGAGCTCGACCTTGATCGAACGATGACGGGTTAACATTTTGATAAGTCGAAATATCACCCTTTAAGGCCAAGGGCCTTCGTCAAAAAGAAGAGTTTGACCTTGATCGAACGACGAAGAGTTAATATTTCAATAAGTCAGAGTAATACCCTTTAAGTCCAAGGGCCTCTCCAAAGAGAAGATTTCGACCATGATCAAATGACGACGGTTTAGCATTTTGATAAGTCAAAATAATATCCTTTAAGGCCAAAGGACCTCGCCAAAAAAGAATAGTTTGAACTTGATCGAATGATGACGGGTTAACATTTTGCTAAGTCGAAATAATACCCATTAGGGCCAAGGGCCTTCGCCAAAACAAAAGAGTTTGATCTTGATCGAATGACAAATAATACCTTTCAAGACCAAGGGCCTTCACAAAAAAGAAGAGTATGACCGTGATCGAACGACGACGGGTTACCATTTCGATAAGTCAAAACAACACCCTGGGCCTTCATTAAGAAAAAAGAGTTTGACCTCAATAAAACAATAACGGGTTAACATTTTGTGACGACCCGGCCGGTTATCATGGGAATTACCACCCTGTTACCTTGAATTTATGTGTTTTATGTTTTTATATCAGTGTTAGAGTCTATCGGGTGAGTTAGGAGTGAATTTGGATTGAAAATGAGGCATATAGCCTTTTTGAAGGAAGTTTGAATATGGAAAGTCAACCTGGAGTTGACTATTTAGTTAGAGTGCTCGGAATTGGATTCTGATGAATTGGTTAGTTCCGGGAGGTGAATTGCGACTTAGGGGAGCGATCGGAATTGAATTTGGAGGTCCGGTGTAGAAATAGGGTTGAATTGGCTAAGGTTGAATTTTGGCGAAATCCAAACTGTAGGTGAGATTTTGATCCAGGGGTCGGAATGGAATTCCGACAATTTCTGTAGTTTCTTCATGTGATTTTGCATATGTCCGCAAATTTTCAGATCATTCGGACATCGTTTGGTCGGGTTTTAGATTGATTGTGTAATTCAGAATGTTTTAAGGAATTTAGGCTTGAATTCGATGTAAATTATGGGTTTTGATGTTGTTAGACGTGTTTTGAGGATTGGAACAAGTTCGAATAAGGTATTAGGATGTGTTGGTGTGTTTGGATGAGGTCCCGGGGGCCTCGGGGTGTTTTCGGATGGTCAAACAGGAGAAAATATGAAAAATTGCAGACTTTGTGTACTGGTTCTGTTGTTTTCGCTCCTGCGGAAATGTGAGCGTAGGAGCGAGTCCGCATGAGCGGACCATGGGGTGCAGAAGCGCAGGTTCTCGCTAAAGCGGACTTTTGTCCGCAGAAGCGGTGTCGCGGGTGCGGATTCTGGTCGCATAAGCGAAAGTGTGTCAAGGGATGAAGGTCCGCAGAAGCGGAATTGTGACCATTGGAGCGAGTCCGCAGAAGCGGGAAATCTTGCAGGGGCGGAATAATTTCCATAGGAGCGGACGCGCAGGAGCGGTCCGTGGCTCGCAGGAGCGGAAAGGGCCAGTTGGGCCTGGGTTCGAAGAAGCAACCAATTGGTCGCGGAAGTGGTTCCGCAGAGGCGGAAATGGTCCGCAGAAGCGGAAATCGCAGAGGGTTAATTACATCACAAGTTAGAAAATTTCAGAAACATTTCAAACATTTGGGGTCTCGGCTTTAGAGGCGATTTGGCTGATTTTGAAGAGAAACTCAAGGGAATTCGTCAGGTAATCAACTATGGACTTAAATTATGATTAGTATTGATAATATTATGCAATTATATCATGAAAATGGAGGAATTTGGGGTATTTTATGGAGGATTTAGCCCTAGGCTTGAAATATAGAAAATCAAGGATTTGAGTGGGCAAATGGAGTCCGAATTTGGTAAATTATATATCTAGACTCGTATTGAGATTAGGGCTCCAAATATGTGATTTTCGTGATTTTTTGAGAAGCGTACCGAAAGTCGGGTTTTGACAACTTTGTCATTTTTGGTGTAAATTGAGTTGTTTTGACTGGGTATCATTCCATTCGCCTAATTTGATGTGTTTCTACCATATTTGATCAAATTCAACACGTGCAGATCTTGATTCTCGTGGCAAGGGCGTCGCGGACTAGTCGTCGAGCTGTATTGAGGTGAGTAATAGATGTGGGTGATGACCAGCGGGTTCGAAACCCCGTATACCACTTTGTGACGCTGTATAGTGATGAGACACGTAATCTCTTGTGAGTGCGGGGTCGATTGTGATTTGGGGACTATGGCTTAGTCCGACCTGTTGATAATGTGTTATGATATTGGCTATTCTTGAAGCGTCGAACCTCGTTCTCGGATGGTTGCATATTATATTGTGATATTGGCTACTCTTGAGCCGTTGAACCTCCTTCTTGGACGGTTGAGTACACTTATGGGATGTGAGCCAGTTATTGGGATCCCGCGAGGATCATTATCATTGTCTTGTGATATTGGCATGCTAGTTTACTACAAGAAAAGACGAAAAACTTTAGAACTATGTTTAGTTGAATATGTTACCTTTGCATCTTGTAAAATTAACTCAATCGAATATGTTTTTTCAGGATTGAAACAATTCGGCATTTCCCACAATCGAACGACTCTAACTTTGAGATTCCATTGGATCGAGTTGCTTGAAATTTGACTGATTTCATGAAGTGTTATAGAAATAACTTTTGTATATTGAGCAGAGGAAAAAAGAGAGTAGAGAATAGAAAAGAAAATAGAAGAGGGAGCAAACGTTTGAGATATTATTAGACGGTTTCTAAGTTATGGAGTATGAAACATGAGACTCCAAAAATTTGAATAGATGATCGTGGATGAAGAAACATGGGAGTCCAAAAAATGTGGGACTGAGATATCTATACAAACGTGGACTCTTAGGCAAATAACCGAAACATATCAATGCTTTGTATTGGTGCAAATGAACGTGGGATCTTAAGGGAATTAACTGGAATATATTTTTTCTTTAAAAGATGAAAGTTATTTTTTATTTTGTAATATTTTTGAATCTCCAAGGTTATTGGAGTTTTGTCTTAAACATTAACACGTGTCGATCTCCCGGATTGACACTTGGAGCAGTATAATTGTTTTGCCTCTCCTTTTCTATATTAATAGATTTTCTTCCATTGATTTATTCAAAAAGGTTTTAATATCTTTTGCATCAAATAATTTGGCGTCGTTTGTAGAGATTTCTTAGTGAAATTTTCTAGTCTCTTCCAGACCAAAGACAAAGAACACAATTATCCCTCAAGAAGAGCGCTAAGACAAAGTCCTACCCAAGAGTAAGAAAGGCACATCATAGAGAGGGGAAGAAAGCTGAATACAATCACCAAATATAGGACCAACCCTATCAACCATCGAACGGCCAAACCAAACAATCTACATTATAAACACACTCTGATTCGTCGATCCATCATATAGAGTACCATTTTAACTTTCTTTATGCTCTCTGCTCAAGCAAGGACACAAACGCCACGCGAGAGAGCGAGCAACAAAACACTCTAATTAGAGAACAAAAATGTGACGACCCGTCCCATTGTCACGGGAATTACCACCCCGTTATGTTGTAATTACATGTTTTATGCTTTTATATTAGAGTTAGACTCTATCGGGTGAGTTAGGAGTGAATTGGATCGAAAATGAGGCGTATAGCCTTTTTAAAGGAAACTTGAATATGGAAAATCAACTTAGAGTTGACTATTTAGTTAGAGGGCTCAGAATTGGATTCTGACGATTCGGTTAGTTCCGGGAGGTGCTTTGTGACTTAATGGAGCAATCAGAATTGAATTCAGAGTTCCGGTGTAGAAATAGGCTTGAATTGGCTAAGGTTGAATTTTGCGAAATCCGAATGGTAGGTGAGATTTTGATCCGGGGGTCAGAATGGAATTCCGACAATTCCTGTAGCTTTGTTATGTGATTTTGGATATGTCCGCAAAATTTCAGGTCATTCGGACGTCGTTTGGTCTTGTTTTTGATCGAATGTTAGTTTCGGAAGTTTTGAAGAAACTTAGGCTTGAATCCGTGTGTAATTGATGATTTTTGTGTTTAAGGCCATGTTTTTATGATTGGAACAAGTTCGTATCGTGTTTTGGAGTATGTTGGTGGTTTTCATTGGGGTCCCGGGAGCCTCGGGATGAATTCGGGGGTCCAAACGGACCAATTTGTGCCAAAGGCACTGCTGTTTCTGCTGCAATTAGTGCAGAAGATTTTTGAGCTCCGCGATCGCGAAGCTAGGTCTGCGATCGCGTAGGGTTATTGGGGTCACGGGGGTCTCGGGATGAATTCGGGGGTCCAAACGGACCAATTTGTGCCAAAGGCACTGCTGTTTCTGCTGCAATAAATGCAGAAAATTTTTGTGCTTCGCGATCGTGAAGCTATGCAGATGAGGCCTGGAAGGTTGTGCTATGCGATCGCGGAGGTGCATTGCGATCGCATAGAAGGGGAAATTGGCAGGAAAATTTAACTCTATGCGATCGCATAGGGCCATTGCGATCGCATAGAAGGAATGGTCTGGCAGTGAAATTAAAACCAGAACAGAACCAGTCGCGGGTCTAACACCCCAAAACACCATTTTTGAGTTCTAGAGAGAGAGACTCACGGGAGATTGCTGGGAAATCATCGGGGTTTTGTCGGAGGTAAGTTTTGTGGCTTAATTACATCATTTTAACATGAAATCCTTGGTTAATTCCCCGTAAATGGAAGATTAAAGGTGGGTTTGAGCCCTAGGCCTAAAATTGAAGAAAAATACTGATTTGAGTGGGCAAATGGAGTCCGATTTTGGTAAATTTTATATGCCTAGACTCGTATTGAGATGAGGATTCCGAATATGTGACTTTTGTAATTTTTCGAGAAGCGTACCGAAAGTCGGGTTTTGGCAACTTTGGGAATTTTGATGTAAATTGAGTTGTTTTGATTGGGTATCGTTCCATTGGTCTAATTTGATGTGTATTTACTATATTTGATCAGATTCTACACGTGCGGAGCTTGATTCTCATGGCAAGGCCATTGCGGAGTAGTCGTCGCGCCGTATTGAGGTGAGTAATAGATGTGGGTGATGACCAGCGGGTTCGAAACCCCGGTATACCACTTTGTGACGCTGTATAGCGGCGAGACACGTACTCTCTTGCGAGTGCGGGGTCGATTGTGATTGGGGACTATGGCTTAGTCCGACTTGTTGATACTGTGTTATGATATTAGGCTATTCTTGAGCCGTCGAACCTCCTTCTCGGATGGTTGCATACTATATATTGTGATATTGGCTACTCTTAAGCCGTTGAACCCCCTTCTTGGGCGGTTGAGTATACTTGTGGGCCGTGAGCTAGTTATTGGATCCCGCGAGGATCGTTATCATTGTCTTATGATATTGACATGTTAGTTACTACCGATCCGTAGCTATTTCCGTTATCATGCTATTTCCAATCTCCGGAACTTGATATTATTGTTTTCCAACCGAAAAGCCTGCGAGGCCGTATTTTCATATTAGCCGACCGGTAATGGTTTCGGGCCGCGCGCCGCCGCGGTATATATATTGGATCGGACGGCACGCCGCAATAATATTATGTTTGGGCCGTAGGAGCCCCTCCGAGTCCGAACCCCCACAGGTGAGCACGGGTACCCAAATTGGATCGGCTACGCGCGCCGTAGCGGTCGCATCATGCATTACATTGCATTTAGCTACATCCGATAGTCGTTATACTATTTTGCTGGTACTTGTTGGTACAGGTACAGTTGATATTGATTCTATGACAGGGTATTTGATAACAGCTTTACATACTGTATTATTGCAGATTTCTTATCTGCGCTGTCTTACCCCTGTTTATTACCACTAAGTCTTGCAGTACTCATTTTACTCCCTGCACCTTGTGTGCAGATCCAGGTACCTCTCAGCAGTGATCCGGTAGCTATTCGAGGCGACATCTGTAGGATATTCGAGGTAGCTGCAGAGTCCGCAAGACCCGATATTCCTTCCTACTGTCTTTTGATTCTGTATTGCTACTTCTTTCCGCACTTGGTATCTTGTAAACCATTATTACACTTATGTTCTTTTAGAGGCTTTTGACTCTCGACCCTGAGGTCTTTGGGAGTTGGTATATTTTGGGACTTGGTTTCCCCGTTTTCGATATATGTATCACTGTTGTTTCATGTTTTGATATGCTTAAATGGGATAAAACGAGCTCCTAGCTCCGCCGTTGTTATTGATTGGTCAGGCTAGCCTAGCAATGTGCTAGGCGCCATCACGACCGGATTTGGGGTCGTGACACATACGATCCCATCCTAGGTTTATTAGGCCTCATGAGTCTTGAGCCAGTTAGTAGAGTCTTGTGGATCGGTACGGGGACGCCTGTACTTATCCTCGGGAGGCTGCGAACCATTACGAAACACTTCACACTTCTTAGAATTCTTATCGTGCGTACTTGATTCAGCTTGAGATATACTTTTGAAAATTCCTTCGGCACGTCTGTGTACGCATCGAGTGCTCAGTAATATAATTGCCTTATGGCTTGTGATTTCCCCGATCGAGGGGCGAGACATAATCTCTGTGAGTTCATGTTGGGCCAGTCGGAAAGGCTTGAGGCTGGACCTTGTTTATGACTTGAGCATTGAGGTGCTGATTTTGTGAGTGGTCGCAATAGATAATGTACTGAGGGTTTGCAACCCCGTAATTGCACTATTCAGTGCTATGCTGAGATGGGACACGCGTCATATGACGAGCGTGGTGGTATTATGATCGGGGATTTGGACTTGGTCCTTCCCGATTGATAGATTACTGTGTATAATGACTGAGACTGGGCTTATATCTATGTATTTGGGCTAGTAGCCATGTTTGGGGCCTTGTGCCGATCTGTAGAGTATTAGGGAAGCTTACTAATGGATGAGCTGTTAATTGTTCAACTCTTATCTAATCTGTTGTGTAGCCCCGAGCTATGGGAGTGGTGAATATTTATCATATCTCGTAATTGGAAGGTAAAGTGCCTTATGTGTAGTGGAACGAGTTCAAACTTAGGAAGGCTAAAGTGATTATGCTATGTGTATCCTGGTGGAAGGTATTGCGCGGAAATGCTAAATTGAGGCGAAGTAGGTGGGTTGATTCTCATGTGTAATTGAAAAGTATTTGATATGTGTTATGATTCGAGCAGGTACAGCGCATGTTCATGTAACAATTATGATGATATGAATTGTGTAGTATTGAGATTTAATGTTGTTGAAATACATTGTGATGTCTTGTTGAGCTGTGAATGTATTGCTAGGATGGTTTTGGTGATTCTCTGGCAGGTGGATAGGCCAAATTACAAAGGAAACTCTGTCAAAATTTTTGGAAAGTTTGGGACTTAGAAAGATTTTTGTCACATAAAGAGTGGGCTTAACTGTTGTGTGTGAATGAATACAATCACGACCGGATTTGGGGTCGTGACAAAAAACTACCTCACAGTAATTGGAATATCGCCCGCCAATTGTATCTCCAGACCGAAAAGCAGGAGTAAGGTAAGAAAACTCATGTGAATGCACAAAACAAATAAAAGCGCAATGGCAAAGTTTCGTACTCTCCAGTGTTACACACTCTGATGCGAACAAAATTTAGCTAATTAGGACTCTCCCAAGGGACGCCCGATTCTCCAAAAAACTGGGACTGACGACGGGTTAACAATTTGATAAGTCAAAATAACACCCTTTAAGACCAAGAGACTTCGCCACTTAGGCTTGAATTCGACCTCGATCGAATGACTACGGGTTAACATTTTGATAAGTAGAAATAACACCCTTTAAGGCCAAGGGCCTTCGCCAAAAAAGAAGAGTTCGACCTCAATCGAGCGATGACGGGTTAACATTTTGATAATTTAAAATAACACCCTTTAAGGCCAAGGGCCTTCACCAAAAAGAAAAGTTTGACCTTGATCGAACGATGATGGGTTAACATTTAGATGTATTGCAATAATACCCTTTAAGGCCAAGGAAATACGCCAAAAAGAAGAGTTCGACCTTGATCGAATGACGACTGGTTAACATTTCGATAAGTCAAAATGTCACCCCTTAAGGCCAAGGGTCTTCGCCAAAAAAGAAGAGTTCGGCCTTGATCAAATGATGACAAGTTAATATTTTGATAAGTCAAAATGACACCCTTTAAGGCCAAGGGCCTTCGCCAAAAAGGAGAGTGCGACCTTGAATGAACGACGACGGGTTAAAATTTTGATAAGTCGAAGTAATACCCTTTGAAGAATTCGACCTTGATTGAATGACGATGGGTTAACATTCGATAATTCAAAATGAAATCGTTTAAGGCCAAGGGCCCAACCGACAAAGAAGAGCTCGACCTTGATCGAACGATGATGAGTTAACATTTTGTTAAGTTGAAATATCACCCTTTAAGGCCAAGGGCCTTTGTCAAAAAGAAGAGTTTGACCTTGATCGAACGACGAAGATTTAATATTTCAATAAATCAGAATAATACCCTTTAAGTCCAAGGGCCTCTCCAAAGAGAAGATTTCGACCATGATCAAATGACGACGGTTTAGCATTTTGATAAGTCAAAATAATATCCTTTAAGGCCAAAGGACCTCGCCAAAAAAGAATAGTTTGAACTTGATCGAATGATGACGGGTTAATATTTTGATAAGTCGAAATAATACCCTTTAGGGCCAAGGGCCTTCGCCAAAACAAAAGAGTTTGATCTTGATCGAATGACAAATAATACCTTTCAAGACCAAGGGCCTTCACAAAAAAGAAGAGTTTGACCATGATCGAACGATGACGGGTTAGCATTTCGATAAGTCAAAATAACACCCAGGACCTTCATTAAGAAAAAAGAGTTTGACCTCGATCGAACAATAACGGGTTAACATTTTGTGACGACCCGGCCCGTCGTCATGGGAATTACCACCCCGTTACCTTGAATTTATGTGTTTTATGTTTTTATATCTATGTTAATGTCTATCGGGTGAGTTAGGAGTGAATTGGATTGAAAATGAGGCATATAGCCTTTTTGAAGGAAGTTTGAATATGGAAAGTCAACTTGGAGTTGACTATTTAGTTAGAGTGCTCGGAATTGGATTATGATGAATTGGTTAGTTCCGGGAGGTGATTTGTGACTTAGGGGAGCGATCAGAATTAAATTTGGAGGTCCGGTGTAGAAATAGGCTTGAATTGGCTAAGGTTGAATTTTGGTGAAATCCGAACGGTAGGTGAGATTTTGATCCGGGGGTCGGAATGGAATTCGACAATTTCTGTAGCTTCGTTATGTGATTTTGGATATGTCTCGCAAATTTTCAGATCATTCGAACGTCGTTTGGTCGGGTTTTAGATCGAATGTGTAATTCGGAAAGTTTTAAGGAATTTAGGCTTGAATTCGATGTGAATTATGGGTTTTGATGTTGTTAGACGTGTTTTGAGGATTGGAACAAGTTCGAATAAGGTATTAGGATGTGTTGGTGTGTTTGGATGAGGTCCCGGGGCCTCGGGGTGCTTTCGGATGGTCAAACGGGAGAAAATATGAAAAATTGCAGACTTTGTGTATTGGTTCTGTTGTTTTCGCTCCTGCGGAAATGTGAGCGTAGGAGCGAGTCCGCAGGAGCGGACCATGGGGTACAGAAGCGCAGGTTCTAGCTGAAGCGGACTTTTGTCCGCAGAAGCGGTGTCACGGGTGCGAATTATGGTCGCATAAGTGAAAGTGGGTCAAGGGATGAAGGATCCGCGGAAGCGGAATTGTGACCACTGGAGCGAGTCCGCAGAAGCGGACTCCTATTCACAGAAGAGGGAAATCCCGCAGGGGCGGAATAATTTCCGCAGGAGCGGACGCGCAGGAGCGGTCCGTGGTTCGCAGGAGCGGAAAGGGCCAGTTGGGCCTGGGTTCGAAGAAGCGACCAATTGGTCGCGGAAGCGGTTCCTCAGAGGCGGAAATGGTCCGCAGAAGCGGAAATCGCAGAGGGTTAATTATATCAGAAGTTAGAAAATTTCAGAAACATTTCAATTATTTGGGTCTCGGCTTAAGGGGCGATTTGGGTGATTTTGAAGAGAAACTCAAGGGAATTCGTCAGGTAATCAACTATCGACTTAAATTATGATTAGTATTGATAATATTATGCAATTATATCATGAAAATAGAGGAATTTGGGGTGTTTTATGGAGGATTTAGCCCTAGGCTTGAAAGATAGAAAATCAAGGATTTGAGTGGGCAAATGGAGTTCGAATTTGGTAAATTATATATGCCTAGACTTGTATTGAGATGAGGGTTCCGAATATGTGATTTTCGTGATTTTTTGAGAAGCGTACCGAAAGTCGGGTTTTGACAACTTTGTCATTTTTGTTGTAAATTGAGTTGTTTTGACTGGGTATCATTCCATTCGCCTAATTTGATGTGTTTCTACCATATTTGATCAAATTCAACACGTGCAGATCTTGATTCTCGTGGCAAGGGCGTCGCGGACTAGTTGTCGAGCTGTATTGAGGTGAGTAATAGATGTGGGTGATGACCAGCGGGTTCGAAACCCCGGTATACCACTTTGTGACGCTGTATAGTGATGAGACACGTAATCTCTTGTGAGTGCGGGGTCGATTGTGATTTGGGGACTATGGCTTAGTCCGACCTGTTGATAATGTGTTATGATATTGGCTATTCTTGAGCCGTCGAACCTCCTTCTCGGATGGTTGCATATTATATTGTGATATTGGCTACTCTTGAGCCGTTGAACCTCCTTCTTGGATGGTTGAGTACACTTATGGGTTGTGAGCCAGTTATTGGATCTCGCGAGGATCGTTATCATTGTCTTGTGATATTGACATGCTAGTTTACTACCAGTCCGTAACTATTACTGTTATCATGTTATTTCCAATCTCTGGAACTTTGATATTACTGTTTTCAACTAAAAAATGATAAAAGATTTTTCAAAAACCACTTTTGAGCCTGCGAGGCTGCATTTGCATATTAGATGACTGGTAGTGGATCAGGCTGCGCACCGCAGTGGTATATATGCTAGATCGGACTGCACGCCGCAGTATTATTATGCTTGGGCTGTAGGAGCCCCTCCGGAGTCTGAACCCCCACAGTGAGCACGAGTACCGAAATTGGATCAGGCTACGTGCCGTAGCGGTTATTTCATGCATTGCATTGCATTTAGCTACATCTGCTAGCTGTTATACTTGTTATTGATATTGTTGGCTCTCTACTGTTGATGTTAAACTGTTATAGGGTATTAATTATAGCTTTACTTTGTGCTTTACTGTGGATTTCTTATCTACGCTATCTTACCCTTGTTTATTACCACTGAGTCCGGCAGTACTCATTTTACTCCCTGCACCTTATGTGCAGATCCATGTACCTTTCAGCAGACCTGATCCGGTAGTCGTTCGGAGGCATTGTGCGGGATAGTCGAGGTAGCTGCAGTGTCCGTAGGACCTGACTCCCTTTCTAGCTGTCTTTTCATTTCATGTTGTCATTTCTTTCCATACTAAGTTATGTTGTAGACCTTATTACCCTTATGTTCTTTAGAGGCTCACGACTCTTGACCCTTCGGTCTATGGGAGTTGGCATGTGTTGGGACTTGGTTCCCTATTTTGATATATCTATCATTGTCGTCTTATAATTTGTTATGCTTAAATGGGATAAGAAAAGCTCATAACTCCATAATCATTATTGATTGGTCAGGCTGGCCTAGCAGTGTGCTGGGCGCCATTACGACCAGATTTGGGGTCATGACAAGTTGGTATCAGAGCCTAGGTTTACTAGGCCTCATGAGTCTTGAGCCGGTTAGTAGAGTCTACGGGGACGCCTGTACTTATCCTCGAGAGGTTACGAACCTTTAGGAAACACTTCACACTTCTTAGAATTCTTATCGTCCGTACTTGATTCAGCTTGAGATACACTTTTTGAAATTCCTTCCACACGTCTGTGTACGCATCTAGCACTCAGCAATATAATTGCCTTATGGGCTTGTGATTCCCTGATCGACGGGCGAGATATAATCTCTGTAAGTTCATGTTGGGCCGGTCGGGAGGACTTGAGGCCAGATCTTTGTCTATGACTTGAGCACACCGGTGCTGATTTTACGAGCTGGTATTATGAAACTTATATGACCGGTATTGTCCCTAACCATGGAAATGACAGAGATATAATCTCCGTAAGTTCATGTTGGGCCAGTCGGAATGACTTGAGGCCAGATCTTTGTCTATGATTTGAGCACCCCGGTGCTGATTTTATGACCTGGTATTATGAAATTTCGTGTGATCGGTATTGTTCCTAACTGTGGAAATAGCAGCTTAATAATGTACGAGCTGTCAGGTGTTAGATCCTTAATGTAATCTATTGTGTAGCCCCGAGCTATGGGCGTGGTGAATATTTATCATATCTCTTAGTTGGAAGGTAAAGTGCCTTACGTGTAGTGGCATCATTTGAGTAAGAAGGCTATGAGTGGCTAAAAGTGCTTTGATGTATGGCTCCGAGCCAAGATGGGGAGGTTGTTATTAATTAATTGATGGCATTATTGTGTGCTATGTTGGTTCTGTCTCTAGGTATGTGGGAAAATTTTGATAAAGGTTATGGTGCTTCGTAGATGTGAAGAAATACAAGGATGCTGTGAACTTATGTTGGTAAAGGATGTTCAGTGTATAGAAAAGAAAGATAGCTAATTGTATCTGTATGTAATCATGTTTTGCGGTGTCAGAGTTCTAGCAAGGCACGAGTGGTTATGTTCAATAAGACAGTTGAATTACAGCTAAATAAGGGTGAATGACGCCCGAGAATTGTTCACGTTGTTCAAAGATTTTGCTTGTAATAGTCAGGTGCCTTAAGACTTTGCATGTGGCTAAAGACGGTGGTTTCGTTAGAAGAGATCAAGATTTGAGTTATATTATGTGAATGATGGGATTCTATGTAACCGTATGGGAAGGTAATGATAACGAATTCAAATCGCAGGAAGTTCTCCAAAATAATGTATTGTAGAATGTGGTACTTCTGGGAAACACTAAGAGAGTATTCAGTGGCCTATGTCTTAGACCGTGTGGTCTTATGTACGAGTCTTGTGTGGTAACATGAGTTGATTTATTATGGTGCTACAGTAATGGCGAATATTAAATCAAAGATGAATCAGAAAGGAAACTGGGTAAATGGAATAACTTGTTAATAAATCGAAGCGGATGATAAGGAATACAATTAATTCCTAGTATGTGTTGGAAGTAATGAGTCTTGCAGATATTGTGCAACAAAGCTCTTGAGTGCTGGAAGTTGTATAACTTGATATGGGTATAAGGACTCAGTCCTGGCAGTTTAATTTATGCAATGTAATTGGGAGAAAGAGTTTGTGATGTGTTTTACCGTGGTTTGAGAATGAGTGTAATTCCTATTGGTATGTAAAACTTGGAATGTGTAATGAGTTTTCTCTATATGGGATCATGAAAGCCCTTGACTAGTTGAGTGCGCCGATGTTTGCGGCGTAGGAAATGAATATGAATGTCCATGTTATCCTAGTGTGGTATTGTATATGCGATTGTTATGGAAAGTTGATAATGACATATTCAAGGTTATGAGATCAGTTCATAATATATTAAGCACCGCGGGCAGCTGCAGGTGATTTAAAGAATCGATCCTTCTGGTGATTTAATAAAATGGTACTTGCTATTCTAGTGATTTGGCAGGGTATATGGTCCAAAAGGACAAGGTAATGTAAACCGATAATATCTAGTGGTATGGTGGTATTCTCTTGTGGGATCGACTGTAATAATTGAGTCGTTGATGTCATAGTGAAATTTCTGAATGGCTTTCGTGGCATGAATGGACGCTTGATGTGCGTTATGTATTCGTACGGTGAAGTATGGAATCAGGCATAGTGATTCATGTGTTATATATGTGTTGGAGAATTGAAGTTCTCGTTAGTCCGCCTATGCAGTGGTTGTATATCGTGTGTATCGGCACCGTTTTTTGATTACTGGAAATCGGAAGCCCTAGTGGCTTTCTCTCTCAACTTGATATGACGAATTTGGATTATGATACTTGATTGCTGACTGGTCATCATTGGGCCAGGTTGTCTACACTGATGTGATATGGACTATGATGGTATGGCACAAATTGCGTAGCGAAGTGCATCAGAGTATGCTCCAGCGGGGTAGTTGTACCTCAGGACCAGCAGACCGACAGGTGGGTATTGCTTTGTCAGTTGGGCCTTCGTGGCGGATATCAGTGCAGAGGTTTCTACCATTGACTTAGTTCTGGTATTGAGGAACTTTGTCGGATGCGTTTCCGGTGGCCGAACTTGAGGCTATATATATGTTTACCATAATGAGCAACTTGACTCGACGCGCATTTCTTTGGCGAGGGTTCTATATGGATCGGGTGGCGCGCCGCCATAGGTATGGTTATTTGGATCGAGGTGGCACGCTGCCACGGGTACGGTATTTGGATCGGGTGGCACGCTGCCACGGGTATGTCATTGGAGCGGGTTGCACGCCACAACAGTGTAATGTGAAAATAGAGTTGGTTATATGTTACCCGGTATACAATACTCCTGTCTTCTGAGGAAAAGTCTGTATTGAGTATCGCTTGGAGAATGGGATATCGGTTGTGTTCTTTCTGGATTTGATAGCATACATTAATTGTTTCACCGTGGGTGAGGTCGATTGCTTGACTTTAGACCTAAATATATGCGTGGCTGACCGTTTGAGCTTGGTAACTTGAGGTGCTCCATGAGCAATGATGTTTGGATAGAATCATGAATCGTGGCAAGGCCACGTGATGTTATGACCTCTCGAGGAGGATTCAGGTACTCTATTTCTATAATGCGAGACGCAATCTCAGTTCTATGTTATGATGGCACAAAGGAATTGAATTACAGCTCTCTTGTTGAAGACAATTGTCATGATTTGAGTATGTATGGATGTCTCTATTGGATCCTGTGTTGTGCTCGTCGTGGCTTAGGCCGGTGTTGAGGTGTCATATCACCAGTGCGGTGTGTTATAATTGAAATGATCGTTGGAGCCAAAATGAGTGTGAGTATATGTGATTTCAGCTGGTTAGAAAGGTAATATCGAGGTTCGGCTCCGAAATCTATTATGGTATTAGTTAAAAGGGGAAATGGATTCATGAATGGGTGACCTGAGAGATGGATTCGATATATCGCGTGTTTGGTTGCCGTGGGCAGTATATGAAGGTGTTGGAATAAGACTTTAGCTAATGAGAAAGGTTCTTTTTGCTAGTTGTCACACCTCTCTTTTTACTACCCCACTAGGAAAAACATATAAATATGTGCTTATAGAGTATACCTCGATGTTCAAATACCCGAAACGGATATAATAGCATAGAGGAAGGAGTTTTTCCACTTAAAGGACAATCGGTTCGGGATTTTGTTTTAATTAATCAGAGTCGCCACTTGGGAAGATAATGGTTTCCCAAGTCACCGGTTAATCCCGAATCCGAGGAAATTGACTCTTTTCGTAATGTCTGCGAAACAAAGATCTGGATAAGGAACTCTGTTAACCCGGGAGAAGGTGTTAGGCATTCCCGGGTTCCGTAGTTTTAGCACGGTCGCTCAATTGTCGTTCTTGACTCTTGTTTGACCCAATATAGATTTTAACAACAAATAAGTGCTTTTAATTTTAATATTTTAATAAAATTGCGACGTTGCGAAAACGTACTTCGAGTCACACCGCAACCAGTACGCCTGTGACTTTTAGTACATTTCGGCTTCGCCGGGATTTGGGATTTGAGTCGCACCAAGTGCACACTCGTATTTAAGGAAAGTATATTAAATCGTGCCTAATAACGTCTAGCGGCTTTTAAGTATTTAGGGAGAAGCTATGGAATTCGCTATTAGTTTTTCCGAGTCTATTCACATATCTTACTTCATCACTAAAGGGGCCCCACTATTTGGTGTCGTGTGAGGCTCATCCCGGTTCAATTTTATAGTCCAACCTATTGTATCACTATATTTTCTATTCTTGTTTTTCCCTTAGTTATTTACAATCAGCTATGATTTCAGCATCGGAACCAGGACATTGCTATTTAGATATTGGGCATGGGCTTCAAAATCCATACTTAATAGATTATCAGATCTGTCGGGGTCTTAGTGACCCAGACTGGCTTTGGGCCTTTATTCAGTAGCCCATTTAGCTATATACTATAGTCCAGGCTTGCGTTGTGTATTAGTCCCAAACCAAATTGAAGTAGCAGTGATGAAAGTAAAAGTGAAGAACTCATAACAGATAAAACATATAGAACTGAGAATGAAATCAAACTACTCTTTATTTATCAAAGGAGAAAATTACTATACAAAAATGATCAACGTTAACTCTAAATTATAACTATCTAATGTACATGAAAATCTAATCAGTAACTGCTTTTACTTTTGTTTCCTAATAACAAGTTTACACTAATGTTAGTTATCTACACTTTGCACCCTAAATCAGTTACAATATCCCTTCCAGCATGTGCTAGAAGGTTCTATTTTATTCTATTTTGGGGCTTTTACTAAAGTATCCCTACTTGTTATTGATTTTTACTGATTTTCCTTTTTAATGAGACCATTATGCCCTTAAATCTCTGCAAAATTGCAGAAATCAGGAGCACAAATGTCTCCTATATCCCTATATGCTCTATTTAATCTACCAATTTGCCATTTCAAGTTCCTTATATGCCCTTAAGGGCATAGCTGAATTACCCGACCTACCTAGGTCAAGTTTTCAGAATTTTTACTCTTATTTAACTAAGGGCCAGTCTTTGTATTAGTATTTAAGGACTGGCCACTTTTGACTTAAGGACTTATTTCAATTTTAACCACTTTGTTTCATTTTTTGTTAATTAAGCTAAGTTGTAGGACTAGCCTGCTTTATTGTTCTATTTAAGCTATTTAAAACTTAGCCAATCCCAAAGCTGGGCTTGGCTTTGCCATTTCAAAGTCCAATACTGAATACAGGGTTGGCTAAGGTCTTTGCAGGCCTAGCCACCTGTGATCATGGCTTAATTAAGGCCTTGGTGAGTCTGAATTCTCAAACTTAACCCAATTATTACACAACTAGCCTACTTAAGTGTTGGCCAATGTGAAAGACCTAGCAGAGTAGATCAATTGCAAAATTGATCACTCTTGGTCACTTATTAAACTTATAGCCTATTTTTGATTTTCAATTTTAACCACTTATGAGTCTTAATTCTATTGCAGCTATAACCAAATCACCTAGGCATGATGGGCATTGACAGTGTTCATACTAACACAAAACCATTACAAACATAGCCATTTCAACAGATAATTGCACGCATAGCCAAATGAAATCAAATTTGTCCATCAACTAATCAAAACTCAGAGAAAAGGTTGAGTATTGTTGAATCTCAATCAATTAGACTTACAAACTTAATTTTCAATAGCAAAGTGCCAATTAACATTAAGCAGGCTTAGTTAGAAACATCTTTATGCTGAATGAGTCATTGGAAAACCCAAATCATACTTGAGGTTCATTGACATAAACACATAAGCACAAAGCTCACAAAGAAGTAAAGGGAATAAGACATGGTCTACCCAGATCAAAGAACAACCAAACGAACTTGAAATAGTTCTAACAGAACAACTACACTAGATTTCCCAAAGACCGACCCTAATCTAAAACATGCGGGTAATAGAGAAGATGAAGAGAAACAGAAAAGATATGGAAAAGAAACAATGAAAAATCCTTAATCTAACATACAAGATGATAAGAATAAGAATCATAATAACTAAGCTAGATTTTCCAAAGATCAAACCTAATCTAAAACATGCAGGTAGTAGATAAGAAGAACAGAAAAGATATTGAAAACAAACAAAGAAAAATCCCTAATCTAACACACAAGATGATAAGAATAATAATCAGAACCACTAATATGCAGTTTAACAGGGGGTATCAAATAAAGAAAAACAAACAACAGACTAAAACATTCAAAGACTGAAGAAACACCCTAGTTCATGTGACAGACTAGCAAGATAAACATACCAAATAAATAACAAAACAAAACAAAAAGAAACAAAGAAGAAAGCATGCAAAAGGGGTAGGAGACTTAGCTCACAGGGCCTGTCCCCTGAGCTTCCTATTTCCCTTTTTTCACTCTTTTTCTTTTCCAATTTTCTTTTCTCTTTTCTTTCTTTATTTGCATTTTCTGATTTTTTTCTTGTTAGACTTCAAGATGAAGTCTTCTAGGGTTTTCTTGATAGAGGGGGGTGTTCAGAAAGGGGAAAGGTAAGATTTTTGGGTGAAGGTTTATTTGAGTCGCCGGAGTTAGGGTTCCGGCGACTTATTCTCTAAGATTCGAGACGGATGGGGAATATTCGAGGGAAGCCACTAGTAGGGTGTGATAGATCAGGTTGATATGCTCCTGTGGTATTAGTTTGGGGTGGGTTCTCCTTGTTTTGGGTCATCGGAGATGAACTCCGATGATCGGAGTTTCAAGAACAGGAGGGGTTTCAGGGGTTTCTTTAAGTGTTGGGGGGATTTTGTGGTGAAGAAAAAGAAAAGAGAAGAAGATGATGAAGGATACAGCTGGAGACCGCCATGAGAGGCGGTGGACTCCATGGCCGGCAGAGTTTTCTAGAGATGAAGATGAAGAAGAATGGGAGAGATTAGGGCGGCTAGGGTTCACGAGTGTGTGTAATGGCTTTTCTCAAACGAGACACAAGCCTTATATACTCGGAAAGGCTGAGGTGATCTTGGCCATTAGATCAGTGATGATCAACAGTCAAGGCTTGCCTTACCCAAACGACACCCCATTGTTTCAAATCAGACCAACGGTTTCTTTCGTTGGATCAATTAGCCTGGACGGATGAGATCAAGTCTCACACATTAAATAACCACTTAAAATTCAACTAATATTCTCAGTCATTGGATTTGAGGAAGTGAACAGCTGAAATCATTTCAACTTAAACAACTGGACCGGATCCCTTGGGCTAAAAGCATTGGGCCAACATTGGATTTCAATTGGCCCAATTTTAATCAAACCTATGTATTTTTGTATTTTCTGGTTTTTTTGTTAATTATTAAGACACCACTTTTTTTTTCTTTTTCTTTTATGAATTATTAAAAAATTTAATATCATACTTATTCTAATTATTTAATATTTCTTTGGCAATTTTCTACTATTTTTTCTAATTTCCGCTACTTAAAACTCTTTTTTGATGATTTTCTTCTTAAAACTAATTAATTCAAACAAAATAATTACTTAACCTATTTTTTGATTTTTTCTAATTTCCAATTATTCAAACACAAAAAGTGTAGCTAATTTCAAAAAAGGCATGTAATTACACTCAAAAATATATTTATTTTAATTTTGGAATTGTTTGCCCGGTGCAAAAATCATGTGCTCACAGCTGCTGCTCTTTGCTCGGGAACACGAAGAGTTTCAGTGCAAAGACAAGTGAGCAGTAATGAGAGATTTTTGCACATTGGCACATTCCGTAAAAGAATTTTTGTAAAACCTTTTGACCGCACCCTACTTTAGAGGCTGCCTACATATCTTGGGCTAAACAGGGATCAGGTCAGTATAGTTCGGGAAGGTCTGGCAGTTTAAAAACTACCAGACTTACTGTTGCATTGACACCGTTGAGACTTGCCGACTTACTCCTTATTACACGGGGGGGGGGAAATGTAAAATGAAGAAGCTATTCTAAGCTATGATCCTACAATTACAATTGTTCCTAATCTAGCTTTCGCTCTTCCTTCTCTTTTTCCTTGATTTTCTATGAGGCCGACTCTCTTTTTTGGTGATTTTCTTTGATGCCGACTCTCTTTTTTTGTTGATTTTCTTTTCTTGCTTTCCTCTTCTTTTTTTTTTTGATTTTCGATGATACTTCTTGTCCTCGAGCTGAAGCCTGCTCAAAACAAAACAAAAACAACAAAATTTTTTCTTCTGCCCTAGTGTTGGCTTTTAGCTAACATAAAACCAAAAAATTGCAGGAAGTAAATATGCAGAAATGTATTCCCTTGTTAGATAGGTGGGCGCCTGGCGGAAATTAAACGTGCAGATATGCAATGCAGAAAAGTATTCCCTTCTTAGATAGGTGGGCGCCTGGACAGAAATTAAACGTGCATGAAATGCAATGCGGAAAAGTATTCCCTTGTTAGATAGGTGGGCACCTGAACAAAAATTAAACGTGCATTAAATGCGATGCAAAAAAGTATTCCCTTGTTAGATAGATGGGCGCCTGACAGAAATTAAACATGGTTGAGATGCAATGCAGAAAAGTATTCCCTTGTTAGATAGGTGGGCGCCTGGACAGAAATTAAACGTGCAATGAGATGCGATGCATAAAAGAATTCCCTTGTTAGATAAGTGGGCGCCTGACAGAAATTAAACGTGCATGAAATGCAATGCCGAAAAGTATTCCCTTGTTAGATAGGTGGGCACCTGGACAGAAATTAAACGTGCATGAAATGCAATGAAGAAAAGTATTCCCTTGTTAGATAGATGGGCGCCTGGATAGAAATTAAACGTGCATGAAATGCAATGCATAAAAGTATTCCCTTGTTAGATAGGTGGGCGCCTGACAGAAATTAAACATGCTTGAAATGCAATGCAGAAAAGTATTCCCTTGTTAGATAGGTGGGCGCCCGACAGGAATTAAACTTGCAATGAGATGCGATGTAGAAAAATATTTCCTTGTTAGATAGGTGGGCGCCTGACAGAAATTAAACATGGTTGAAATGCAATGTAGAAAAGTATTCCCTTGTTAGATAGGTGGGCGCCCGATTTGAATGCAGACATGTATGAAATGAAATGCAGAATAATATTCCCTTGTTAGATAGGTGGGCGCCTGGATAGAAATTAAACGTGCATGAGATGCAATGCAGAAAAGTATTCCCTTGTTAGATAGGTGGGCGCCTGACAGAAATTAAACGTGCTTGAGATGCAATGCAGAAAAGTATTCCCTTGTTAGATAGGTGGGCGCCTGACGGAAATTAAACATGCATGAAATGCAATGCAGAAAAGTATTCCCTTGTTAGATAGGTGGGCGCCTAGACAGAAATTAAACGTGCATGAGATGCAATGCAGAAAAGTATTCCCTTGTTAGATAGGTGGGCGCCCGGACAGAAATTAAACGTGCATGAGATGCAATGCAGAAAAGTATTCCCTTGTTAGATAGGTGGGCGCCTGGACAGAAATTAAACGTGCAATGAGATGCGATGTAAAAAAGTATTCCCTTGTTAGATAGGTGGGCGCCTAACAGAAATTAAACGTGCAATGAGATGCGATGCAGAAAAGTATTCCCTCAGCCTGATGACTGAGGAATGGATTTTGAAGATGCTACCTTCCTCTTTTTTGGTATTTTCTTTAACCGATTTGTCACTCACCTGTGAATTTCACCACTTATTGGCGAACTTTCTCTTTTTGGTGTTTTCTATTTTTCCACATTGGTCACATTCACTTTAAAGTGAATAGTGACAATTTGTTCCTGCATGAATCATGAAACAAAATTTATTAGATATAAACTGCTGGCAACTAGCATCTGCCGTCCCAGCCTCTTATTGCTTTCCTCTTTTTTTTTTTCCTTTTTCTCCTGCTGTGTGGCTTTTCAGCTACTTATCTATTGCGAATTCTTATTGTATTTTCTTACTTTTCCCTTTTTTGTTTTGTTTTCTTTTCCTTTGGCCATGTTTTCCAATCTTCTTTATTTCTCCCTAACTCTTCTTTCTTTCTGATCCAGTGCTGTTTCAGCTTTCGTCATCAGGAGCTGGTAGTTAGCTCTCAAAAGATAAACAATGAAATGCAGAAAAATGAAAGAGGGTAAAGGGTGTTTTGGAGAGATGATAAACTTATCTGGGCGTTTGCTGGCCGATTCTGCTGACCATGCCATGTATTTAAACTCCGACCCAATTCGTTCCAATCATTATTCTGACTCCGAATTGTTTTCAACCCAAACCGATACTATTTTTTGTCGCCTTTTCTCTTTTCCTGATAATCCTTACGATCGCCCTACGGTGCCTCGAAAGGTTTTCACCCATAAGACTCTCTCATTTATTCCCTCTCAATCTTACAATCGCCCTGCAGTGCCGTTTAAGATTTTCACTGACAAGACTCTCTCATTTTATTTCTCTCAAGCTCACGATCGCCTCACAGTGCCGGTTAAGGTTTTCACCGATGAGACTCTCTCATTTTTCCTTTTGTCTTTTGTTTTCTATACCACGGGTGTTATCCAATGTCTTGCTCTTCCTTCATTGCATCTGTTATTATTTTGGAATTGATTAGAAGGTCTTTCTTTGGACCGTAACGTGGCTTTTGGATGGGTTAAGAAAGAAAGGTATAAAAGCTCAAAATTTACGAGGGTTCAAAAATATTTACAACTCTAGGAATTATTTAACATAACTTCTGCCCCAGTTTCAATATGTGGAAATTTTTTTTTGGATTTTTCTTTGTTGTGACTGAACCTCAGAGAGGCTGCCTACGTACCCTTTCGGGATCAAGTCAGACGTAGTTCATCCAACGTCATTAGTTAGATGGATTTCTTTTTGACTTTTTCCCGATTTTTTTGTCTTTTTCTTTTCTTTTCTTTTTTTTTCTTCTTTTTTTCTTTTTTTTTCTTTTCTTTTTCATTCGGTCCTCACTTTCCATTTTGTCAATTTTAACCTTCATTTTCCTTATTGCGTTCTAAGCGATTCCGAGAGAGGGATATGAAAGAATATATTCATTAAGGCTCAAAGGGGTTATCAATGGATAAAGTGTTTGGATAGAGAATAAAACGCCTTCGTCATTTCAATTCCAAAATCACAACAAAATACAAAACACATAATTGAAAAGGAATCATACATAGTATCTTTTGACTGCATCTGAATTGATAGCAGTCTCTACGCACTTTCCTTCAACATCTGTTAAATATAATGCCCCATTGGACAACACCCGCGATACTACAAATGATCCCTGCCAATTTGGCGCAAACTTGCCCTTTGCCTCAGCCCAATACGGTAAGATACGCCTCACTACGAGTTGTCCGACTTCAAACTTCTGAGTTCGTACCTTCTTATTGTATGCTCTGGCCATTCTTCGTTGATACAACTGCCCATGGAAAATTGCGGCCAATCTCTTTTCATCAATCAGACTTAGTTGTTCCAGCCGGGCTTTTACCCATTCATCGTCATCTATTCCAGCTTCAGCTATGATCTGCAATGACAGTATTTCTACTTCTGCGGGTATAACATCCTCCGTCCCATACACCAGTAAGTAAGGTGTGGTTCCAATAGAAGTACGCACTGTCGTGCGGTAACCCATAAGAGCAAAAGGTA
This sequence comes from Nicotiana noctiflora, assembly GCA_032618575.1. Classification (NCBI taxonomy): domain Eukaryota; kingdom Viridiplantae; phylum Streptophyta; class Magnoliopsida; order Solanales; family Solanaceae; genus Nicotiana; species Nicotiana noctiflora. The sequence goes on along the minus strand of JASVEL010008347.1, from coordinate 88,437 downwards.
ACTTTTCATGCCATTGCCTGGACCCCTCCACCATTTTCCTTAGGATCTTCTTGATATTCTTATTTGCCGCTTCTACTGCCCCATTCGCCTTTGGCCTATAAGGTGTGGAATTGCGGTGCGTGATCTTAAATCTCTCGCAAACTTCCACCATGAGATGACTGTTTAGATTGGCTCCATTATCTGTGATGATCACCTTAGGAATTCCAAACCGGCATATAATATTCTCATGTACAAAGTCAACCACCGCTTTCTTTGTCACTGCCTTGAACGTCTTTGCCTCAACCCACTTGGTGAAATAATCGATTGCAACCAAAATGAATCTTTGCCTATTGGAAGCTGCTGGATCTATCGGACCGATAACATCCATGGCCCAAGCGACAAAGGGCCATGGTGCAGACATTGTATGCAACTCATAAGGCGGGGAGTGGATCAGATCTCCATGCACTTGGCATTGGTGACATTTCCTCACATACCTGATACAATCACGATCCATAGTGAGCCAATAATACCTAGCTCTCAAAATCTTCTTCGCTAGGACATATCCGCTCATGTGGGGTCCACAGGCTCCAGCATGTACTTCATTCATAATCTTATCAGCTTGTTGTGCATCCACACACCTCAATAACCCTAGATCAGGTGTTCTTTTGTATATAACTCCTCCACTGAGAAAATATCCATTAGCCAAGCGCCTGATAGTTCTTTTCTGATCTCCAGTGGTCTGCTCCGGGTATTTGGCAGCTTTCAGGTATTCCCTGATGTCATAATACCACGGTTCTCCATCCAATTCTTCTTCCACAGCAAAGCAGTAGGCATTTTGATCACGGACTTGGATCTGGAGTGGATCTATATAGGTCTTGTCCGGATGATGCAACATAGAGGACAGTGTGGCCAAAGCATCTGCGATTTCATTGTGCATTCTTGGGATGTGCTTGAATTCTATAAACTGGAATCTTTGGGACAACTCGTGCAAACAATACCGGTAAGGTATCAATTTCAAATCTCGTGTCTCCCATTCTCCCTGGATTTGGTGTACCAAGAGATCCGAGTCACCCATGACCAAAATCTCTTGAATACCCATGTCTATTGCCATCCTTAATCCCAAGATACACGCCTCATATTCGGCCATTTTGTTGGTACAGAAAAATTGAAGCTGAGCTGTGACAGGATAGTGTTGACCCGTACCTGAAATGAGTACCGCTCCAATACCAACGCCCTTACTGTTGACGGCTCCATCGAAGTACATCTTCCATCGTGGCTTCTCATCTTGTTCTATGTTCTCGACATTCATTGCCTCTTCATCCGGAAAATACGTCTACAATGGCTCATATTCATCATCCACTAGATTCTCTGCTAAGTGGTCCGCAATTGCTTGCGCCTTTATTGCCGTACGAGTTACATAGATAATGTCAAATTCTGTGAGCAGAATCTACCATTCAACAAGTCTCCCTGTAGGCATATGCTTCTGAAATATGTATTTCATAGGATCCAGCCGTGATATCAAGTATGTGGTATATGCCGACAAAATAATGCTTCAATTTCTGAGCCACCCAGATCAATGCACAACAAGTTCTTTCTAGTTGAGTATATTTCACCTCGTAAGATGTGAACTTCTTACTGAGGTAATATATAGCTTGTTCTTTCTTGCCTGTCTCGTCGTGTTGGCCTAGCACACAACCAAAGGAGTTGTCAAGCATTGTCAAGTGCAGAATCAGAGGTCGCCCCGGCTCTGGAGGAACTAACACTGGAGGATTGGCTAAGTATTCCTTGATCTTGTCGAAGGCTTCCTGACATTCGTCGGTCCATTTCACTGCTGCATCTTTCTTTAACAACTTGAAGATCGGCTCACATGTTGATGTCAACTGAGCGATGAACCGGCTAATGTAATTCAATCTCCCCAATAAGCTCATTACTTCCTTCTTATTCTTCGGCGGAGGTAGACTTTGGATGGCCTTGATCTTTGATGGATCTAGTTCAATACCTCGCCGACTCACTATAAACCCCAACAACTTCCCTGAAGGTACTCCGAAAGCGCATTTCGCAGGGTTGAGTTTAAGATTGTACCTCCGGAGTCTATGGAAAAACTTTCTCAGATCCCTCACATGATCAGATTGCTTTTTGAACTTTATGGTGACATCGTCCACATATACTTCAATTTCTTGGTGCATCATGTCATGAAACATCGTGGTCATTGCCCTTATATAAGTTTCCCCAGCATTTTTTAATCCAAACGGCATTACTCTGTAACAATACGTTCCCCAAGGTGTAATGAAAGCAGTTTTCTACGCGTCTTCTTCGTCCATCAAGATCTGGTGATAACCTGCATAACAATCTACAAATGAACCGATCTCATGCTTGGCAAAATTGTCGATCAATATGTGGATGTTTGGCAATGGGAAGTCATCCTTTGGACTGGCTTTGTTGAGGTCTCTGTAGTCCACATACACTCTGGTTTTTCCATCTTTCTTTGGGACCGGCACGACGTTCGCCAACCAGGTGGGGTATTTGGTGACTCGTATGACCTTCGCCTCAAACTGCTTATTCACCTCTTCTTTTATTTTTACACTAATGTCCGTTTTGAATTTCCGCAACTTTTGCTTCACCGGCCGGCACTCGGAGTAGATAGGCAACTTGTGCACCACCAAGTCAGTACTAAGTCCGGGCATGTCATCATAGGACCAAGCAAAGATGTCCTTAAATTCATGCAACAACCTTATCAATTCTTCCCTGAGGGGTTTCTACAAATGAACACTAATTTTTGTTTCCCGGACATTATCTTCGCTCCCCAAATTGATGGATTCCGTATCACTCAAATTCGGTTTGGGTTTTTCCTCATATTGGTTCATGTCCTTACTTATTTCCTCCAGAACATTCTTTCTCACTATCCTCCTCAATTTCTTGTATGGTAATGCGACTGTCAGAACTGGGTCGAGAATCCTTTACGCATGACATCGCATCAGAATCAACACATACAGAACTGTACAGAAGAAAAAATAAAGAAAAATAAGGCAAAAATGAAGAAAAAGGAAAACTGCATTTCATTGATAAAAAGATGAACAAAGTTCGGGATACATTTTGATTTTTCTTTTCATGAGGGGGTGGGAGAACTACAAAAAGTAACAATTATTTTTCTGGGAAAGCGATGATGAAATTTTCAGAGCTAACTACCAAGACTCCTTCCTGATAGGGAAAGGAGTGGCTTCCCAATTGTTCAGCATAACGCCGGATCCCACAAATTGCACATCCATCTTGCTAGTGCCTTCCCCCATCTCAACCATGTTCACATCCCCAAATATCTTCTCAAATCTCCTCAGAAGCTCTTCATCGGGTCGGGTCTCAATGTACCCTGACGCAGCAGATGTCCAATTTCTAGTACCAGGCTTGGTGAAGGTATCAGATAGTTTGGGTATAGGCTTAGGCAGGGTCCAGTTCTTTTTGGTCTTGGAGGCTTTTTGGATGTCGGCATAGGTGGGTTTGAACCCTAAGCCGAAAGTACCTTTGTTCTCTGGTAGTTGAACCGGTTGGGTGACTCCTTGCAAATCTATGCCCTGCCCTTTTCCTGGCGCAAACCCGTTTTTAAGCATCTCCCGAGCCACCATCACAGCAGTAGGTGCTACCATAGGGATCAGCAGTTTCTCTCCTTCAGCAATTTTGTTCACTGTTATGGTATCTGTCACCTGGTAGACCCAAGGTCCCATATCTCCATCAGCATCATCAAATGGCATCACAACACTGCAGGTATTTTCTTCTCCATGCACCACAATTTCTTGTTGCTCCCATTCGAATTTAACCATCTGGTGTAAGGATGACGGCATTGCTTTGGCCGCGTGGATCCATGGTCGACCCAACAATAAATTATAGGACACAGCAATGTCCAACACCTGAAATTCCATGGTAAAATCCACAGGCCCAATGGTCACTTCCAAGACAATGTCTCCCAACGTGTTCTTACTTCCCCCATCGAATCCTCTCACATTTATACTGTTCCTCCGAATTCTATCCGGACTGATATTCAGCTTTCCAAGAGTTGACAGTGGGCAAATGTTCGCGCTTGAACCATTATCTATCAGCACTCTGGTAACCACCGACTCCTCGCTTTTCACCGTAAGATAAAGTGCCCTATTATGCTCGGTTCCCTCAACAGGCAATTCATTATCTGAGAACGTAATCTTATTAGATTCAAAGATCTTATTGGTAATCTTTTCAAGGTGACAGACTGAGATCTTCTCTGGGACATGAGCCTCATTTAATATCTTCATCAGAGCTTTCCTGTGTTCTTCTAAGTGTATTAACAACGATAACAAAGAGATCTGCGCAGGAGTTTTCCTCAGCTGCTCGACTACAGAGTAATCCCGCGACTTTATCTTTTTGAGGAATTCCTCCGCCTCTTCTTCTGACACTGGCTTCTTTAACTGATTCTCTTTCACTGTTTTCATTCTTCTCAACTCTTCTGGGGCAAAACACCTCCCAGACCGAGTCAGACCGTGAGTTTCATTGATTTCTCCAGATACCTCTTTCCCTTTATAGATCACTGCTACCTTGTTGTAATTCCAAGGTACAGTTTTCGTGTTCACTACCGGCATCTGTACCACCGGTCTTATGATCACTGGTTCCACACTCGCGCCTTTCACTGTCAATATCGGCTTCACGCCTGGTACTACAACCTTCAAATTCTCCACCACTACCGGCCTTTTTACTGGTTCCACAACAATCACATTTTCTTTCTCGGCTTCCTTTTCTGTTCTGCTACTGGCTTTAATCATCATAATAGACTGAGACGGCTTCCGACTGCTCTCACCCTGCGCCAATTCTATCATATGTGTTTCATGGTGAGTTGGCAGTGGGTTTTGTGTGATGTTTGGAGCCTCCGGAGCTTGCACTTCAATTCTCCGACTATCAATAAGATCCTGGATAGCATTCTTCAGTTGCCAACACTTTTTAGTATCATATCCTGGTGCTCCTGAACAATACTCACATCTGACAAATTGATCAATGTTTTTCGGAGGTGGGTTTGGAAGTTTAGACTCAATCGGGCTCAACATCCCCAATTCTTTTAATTTGTGATAGAGGCTGGTATATGAGCCCCCAACGGGGTGAATGTTTTCTTTGCCCTGTTCCTCATTTCTGGGTCACGCCTGGGTCTGTTTGGGTTTCTGTAGGTTCTAGAAGCAGGGTATGTGTTTTGTGTGTGGTAGACATTATGTGGGGCTTGGGCTCTCCATACATGTGGCGGTGGTGGTGAGTAGGTTTGGGCTTGTGGGTGGTGGTAGTGCGGGGCAGGTGGGTAATATGGTGGCGGTGGATTATATGTGGTTGGTGTATTGTATGGGGTTGGTGGGTTATATGTGGTTGGCGGGTTGTATGGAGTTGACGGGTTTGGTGGGTATGGACGGTATGGTCTTGGTGGGTGGTGATGTTGGTTACGGTTCCAAGGCCTGCTTTCCACAACTGCTATTTCTTCTTTTTTCTTCTTCCCAATTGCTCCTCCATTCCCAGTCTGTATTGCCTGATTCGTGGCCTTAATTGCCGAAAAACTCATGATCTTGTTCGTTTTTAAACCTTCCTCAACAAAACTCCCCATCTTCACAACCTCATTAAAACTTTTTCCAATTGCTGACACTAAATGCCCATAATAAGTAGGCTCCAAAGCCTGTAAGAAACAATCTACCGTTTCTCTTTCCTTCATTGGCGGATCTACCCTTGCTGCTTGTTCTCTCCACCTGAAACCAAACTCTCTGAAGCTTTCTCCTGGCTTTTTCTCCATCTTCGTGAGTGATAGTCTATCTGGTATGATTTCCAGATTGTATTGGAAATGGTTCGCGAAGGCTTGCGCGAGATCGTCCCAGGTGAACCACCTGGTGTGATCCTGGCGAGTATACCACTCCAAAGCAGAACCGCTTAAACTTTGGCTAAAATACGCCATCAACAGCTCATCCCTGCCTCCTGCACCTCGCATTTTACTGTAGTATCCCCTGAGGTGGGCCACCGGGTCTCCATGTCCGCTATACATATCAAACTTCGACAACTTAAATCCAACAGGAAGTTGCACTTCAGGAAACAGACACAAATCCTTGTATGCCACGCTTACTTGCCCTCCCAATCCTTGCATATTGCGAAAGGCGTTTTCCAAACTTTTCACCTTCCTAGCCATCTCCTCTTGCCCTGCATTTTTAGCAGGTTTCTCTTCGCTTGTCTCCATCAGCGGGGTATGAGATTCGTGTTGTCGAAAGGTTGGCTCCGGTGGGTAGTAATGAGGATCTTGTATTTGGAACATTGGTTCACTAGATGATTTATGCAGGGTGGCAGGTGGAGGTGCCACATATACTGGAGCAACCTGGGGTGGATGTGGTGGTACTTGTTTTATTGGAGGTGGTGGTACTTGGGAAGTGGAAACATAATAGTGATGATAGTCAGGGTATGTTGAGGGTGCATTCAATGTGGGTGGTTCAGGATTGGGGTTAGTTGGAGGGATGTATGTGGGATTGGCAGGGTAATTTGGCAAGGGTTGACCCCTTGACCAAGCATGATACATTTCGGCCATCTGTTGTTTTAATTTGTACATCTCTTCCTTCATCCCCGCTACATCCACAATTTCTTCCTCTTGGGCGGGATCCATGACAGTTGCCTCAATCTCTTGCAACATAGCTTTTGTCATTTTCTTATATCTCGTGTTGTAAGGGTGAGTAGCCAGAATGCTAGTTGCCACAAAAATCTGAATCTCACAAACATCAGCACCCATTAGTTGTTAGCTCATGAAGAGATAAGATGCAACGACTTTAAAATAAACATATTTTCCTCGAGTCGTCATGCATCATCCCGGCCTTTACTTATTTGAACCATCTCTTTTTCTTTTTTTATTTCTTTTTTTTTCACTTTTCTCTCTCTCTTTTTCTCTTTTTTTTATTTATTTATTTGCCTATCGTAATTAAAAGATATAACATAGAGCAAGGGGATTGACAACAACACTTGATTTTCATTGATAGTTCAAAAACATTGGTTTACAAGATGATGTTGTAATGCTAATGCGAAGAAATATAAAAAATAAGATGCATGCCCTATAAATACATTAATGCTCCTAGTGCCCGCGAGACATCGTTCGGTCTTGCCGCGGGCCTATATGCTAAACCCTTTTGGAGCCTATCCAGGTCAGACATGACTTGTTGCACAAAGAACTTCACCGCTGATACAAAGGTTCCTTGGGACATATCTTCACACAGCTGACTCTTTCGGGTGATGTATTGAGCAATGCGAACAATCTTCTCTCGAATAACCCCTTTTTTTTGAAGCAATCGGCTTATCTGTTCAGCGCGAGCATCCAAGGTATGTTGGTTATCTTTTTGTATTTGCTGCAGCTCCAACTCTAGTCGAGCCATAGTTGTGTAACAATGCTCTCTCTCTTCTTCGAGATCCTTGATAATCTTGTTACTTTTAACCGTGGCTGAAACCATTTTCTTTCTTAGCCGAGCTACCTCAAATTCATGCTTATCTTGTAACTGCCGAACCAACTTGGCACTTGGCTCTTATCTTTGGTTATTTGCTTCCGAGCCCTGACTAATTCCTTTTCCGCCTTGTCCAAGTCAAAGCCGTAGTCATTCACTTTGCGCCGAAGAGTCTCAATCAATTTCTCATCCCGGTCTAAGCGAATGGGGGTCTCGGATGCAATTTTCATTTGAGCAACCTGAGCCTTTAACGTTTCGTTTTCTTTCTTCAGCTGCTTTTTCTCTCCCTCATCAGATGCTGCCTGTAAACCACTTTCAAACTGAAGATTTCTCAATTATTCTTCCAACAAGATGATCTTGGCCTTGTATTCTCTTTCTTTGGCCGTCCAATTCTGATTTTCCTTAGACTGCTTCACCAAATCTTGCAGGTGAGGTCTTTTCGAAAGCCGTTCATGCTCAACACCCCGTCGATAGCACGTGAAATATGCAGACGATACTTCTCCTCGAGCTCTATTTTGCACACAAGTATCCACTTTCAGGTTTTGGCACTCATTCCAAATTTGACGGATCTTTGCTTCCGGGAATTGCCCATCCGGACCAATTTCTATAGCTTGCGAACTGAGGTCCCCGTCTCTCGGTATAACTTGACATCTACCCAGCTGTCGTAGGGCCCTATACGAGGCGTAAGGTTGGATGCTTTTTAAACCCATGATCAAGAAAGGTGACCCTTTTGTCGGCATATATATTACCTCGTCAAGAGGTAGCCAATCGTATGTCCAATCGATCTGGCCATCAGTTAATGATCGAAGATGCGAAATCCAATCCTTTACTCCCTCTAGCAATTTGACTTCTTTTGTTCTCGTACAGAATTCTTCCAGACATGTTCGTCCAGTTGGGCCATAACTTGAGAACGAAGGATGACGGCATAGATGTTCAATCAACCAAATCTGCAAAATCAAATTGCACCCTTCAAAGAAGTTGCCTCCGGCTTTCCATGCAGTCAGAGCACGGTAGATGTCAGCTACAATCATTGGAGCTAGAGTACAATTGTCTTGTACTATCAATGTGCTCGCTACCCCGGCAACCTTTATGCTGATGTGCCCATCTTTTCTCGGTAATATGACAATTCCGAGAAATGCCACTAAGAAAGCAAACCTTCGATGCTCCTCCCATTTTTCTCGATTGGACTTGCTGCATAACTTGTTCGTGGAGTCGTTGAAACCCCCGATGTGTCCATACCTACTATAGATGAAGTTCAGGGAGCAAAACCCGTTGGCTAAATCTTCGTTGTGGACATTTCTAACAATTTTCAGAGAATCCAAAAACCGATGCACTGTTACCGTTCTTGGAGATACCGGGTATTTTCCTTTTAAGGGGACCTCATTCTTCCCTATATAGAAAGCAATTTCCTCCAGAGTAGGAGTGAGTTCAAAATCCGGGAGATGTAATACATTGTGTGCAGGATCCCAATATGTGACCAATGCTCTAATTACGTCGCCTCGGGGAATTATGTCCAATAATCCCGTAAGATCTTTCAAGTAACCCTTGACCCAGTCCTGATTTTCCGTTCCCATGTCTTGCCACCACAGTTTCAGCTCCAAAGGGATTTTATTCATTAAGGAGAAATGTTCATTCAACATTGTGCTCATCCTGCACATTTATTAAGGCGATTTTATTTAGAAAAGAGGAAAATCTTTTTCAATGCAAGTTTTCATTTTTTTGAAAGAAATATGGCTTTCGAAGTGGCCATTTTTGCCAAAACAGCCTTCCGGCATCCTTTCGGGACACTCGTCCGTTTCCAAAAATAGCAATCACTTCGATTATTTGAAATGAAAAAATCTTTTTGGTCTTTTTCTAAAAGTGTGGCTGGACCCGTTTAAGGGTTGCCTACGTATCCCACCTAATGGTAAGAATCAAACCTGCGTAGTTCGGTAAGATTAATTGACCACTTAATTCAACAACAAAACCATCAAGGACAATAAAAATGCAACACATAATATGCTCGGTCTTTTTTCAAATACCGGGTCACCTGTCCTAGACGGACCCAACCCCCGTGTTGAGTCCCCTAAGTCAAATATGATGCAAATAATCGTCCTAGACCTATGTTCAAAATCTTATGGTTTCATAAATTGCTAGACCGTGTACCCGAGCGGACAACTCGAATCGAGGAGGGGGCTACGTACCGGTGACTCGCGGAGTCAATCGGCTTTATAACTTATCCGGCCTCTATTTTCTTAATTTTGGGTGACTTAACAGAAAGGGGAGTCTCAACCAGTAAGCACATCCCCGGGGTGAAGAAGAGAAGGGTTTTCGGCACAATTTTTATATACAATCCACATAGTATCAAAGCGATAAAGCACATAGCATGTTGTTCAAATCATATAGTGAAGTCAAATAATATCACGAACGGCAATTCTAAGGAGCTCGAGTTCTTAAACCCTGAAATCGAAGTTCGGGGTTAGGGTCCCCAGCAGAGTCGCCAGAGCTGTCATACCTCCCTTTTTACTACCCCACTAGGAAAAGCATATAAATATGTGCTTATAGGGTATACCTCGATGTTCAAATACCCGAAACATATATAATAGCATAGAGGAAGGAGTTTTTCCACTTAAAGGACAATCGGTTCGGGATTTTGTTTTAATTAATCAGAGTCGCCACTTAGGAAGATAATGGTGTCCCAAGTCACCGGTTAATCCCGAATCCAAGGAAATTGACTCTTTTCGTAATGTCTGCGAAACAAAGATCTGGATAAGGAACTCTGTTAACCCGTGAGAAGGTGTTAGGCATTCCCGGGTTCCGTGGTTTTAGCACGGTCGCTCAATTGTCGTTCTTGACTCTTGTGTGACCCAATATAGATTTTAACAACAAATAAGTGATTTTAATTTTAATATTTTAAGAATTACGACGTTGCGAAAATGTACTTCGAATCACACCGCAACTAGTACGCCTGTGACTTTTAGTACATTTCGGCTTCGCCGGGATTTGGGATTTGAGTCGCACCAAGTGCACACTCGTATTTAAGGAAAGTATATTAAATCGTGCCTAATAACGTCTAGCGGCTTTTAAGTCTTTAGGGAGAAGCTATGAAATTCGCTATTAGTTTTCCCGAGTCTATTCACATATCTTACTTCATCACTAAAGGGGCCCCACTATTTGGTGTCGTGTGAGGCTCATCCCGGTTCAATTTTATAGTCCAACCTATTGTATCACTATATTTTCTATTCTTGTTTTTCCCTTAGTTATTTACAATCAGCTATGATTTCAGCATCGGAACCAGGACATTGCTATTTAGATATTGGGCATGGGCTTCAAAATCCATACTTAATAGATTATCAGATCTGTCCGGGTCTTAGTGACCCATACTGGCTTTGGGCCTTTATTCAGCAGCCCATTTAGCTATATACTATAGTCCAGGCCTGCGTCGTGTATTAGTCCCAAACCAAATTGAAGTAGCAGTGATGAAAGTGAAGAACTCATAACAGATAAAACATATCTAATGTACATGAACTGAGAATGAAATTAAATTGTTCTTTATTTATCAAAGGAGAAAATTACTATACAAAAATGATCAACATTAACTCTAAATTATAACTATCTAATGTACATGAAAATCTAATCAGTAACTGCTTTTACTTTTATTTCCTAATAACCAGTTTACACTAATATTAGAGTTATTTATTAACCGAGAGATTAAGAAATGGTTTGATTATGTAAAATATGATTGAGCTAAACAGTTCAACATACTTACCTACAATGTTCTGATTATCTAAAGCTAAACGAATTATTCACTGGTGCTCAGTTATATTACTAATTTTACTACTAATTAAGCTTATTCGATATCATAAACCAGTCTCAATTGAGTTATTGCTTTATCTAACTGTTTTCTCTTTTAAACTTGTTCATATCTAAGTGCTGATTTACAGATCTGATTAACTATGCGAATGTGATTGATATTACTACTGTGAGAGTTATAATCAATTCAGGCCATGGTTATTTAGCTTGTTTTATGAGTTTTACCTACTTAACTAGATGATCTACTATTTTCGACTACACTACTACTATTATACTATCTATTACATTGTTTTTTTGTTCAACTTCTTACTTATACATACAGTACTACACTAACAAATTACAGATCTAAGCTAATGCTAGACTACTAAATATAAAATAAAACAAAATACAGAAGACAATGATAGATTTAATCTTGAACTTCATTTCACCAAAACTTGAATATTACATTGCTGCGAACAGAGCATGTACCTGATTCAGCAAAGTAGATCAATGAGTTCTAAGGGGAAATAGAAACAGGCACAACAACAGATTCAACAGGTAGATGCAACAGTGTAGAATTGAGTTCCAAATGAGCAAAACAACACAACAATCAGCAATAGAAAACCCAGCAGAAAAACGAGCAGAAATTCCCACAAACAACAAGCTTCAACAGTAATTTCCACTCGAAAATTAGAGAAAACTATTTGCTATCTTAATGTATTTCACTCTGAATTTTTCTATGTGAAAAACCAGCCCATAATCAGTCTTTAGAGGGGGTATTTATAAGTGAAGATAGGTAAAATTTCTGGGGGGAAAGAGTAGGGAATAATCCCATTTCCCTCCCCTTTCAATTTACTAAATCTACACTTTGCACCCCAAACAGTTACAAGATCCCTTCCAGCATGTGCTGGAAGGTTCTTTTTTATTCTATTTCGGGGCTTTTACTAAAGTATCCCTACTTGTTATTGATTTTTACTGATTTCCCTTTTTAATGAGACCATTATGCCCTTAAATCTCTACAAAATTGCAGAAATCAGGAGCACAAATGTCTCCTATATCCCTATATGCTCTATTTAATCTACCAATTTGCCATTTCAAGTTCCTTATATGCCCTTAAGGGCATAGCTGAATTACCCGACCTACCTAGGTCAAGTTTTCAGAATTTTTACTCTTATTTAACTAAGGGCCAGTCTTTGTATTAGTATTTAAGGACTGGCCACTTTTGACTTAAGGACTTATTTCAATTTTAACCACTTTGTTTCATTTTTTGTTAATTAAGCTAAGTTGTAGGACTAGCCTGCTTTATTGTTCTATTTAAGCTATTTAAAACTTAGCCAATTCCAAAGCTGGGCTTGGCTTTGCCATTTCAAAGTCCAATACTGAATACAGGGTTGGCTAAGGTCTTTGCAGGCCTAGCCACCTGTGATCATGGCTTAATTAAGGCCTTGGTGAGTCTGAATTCTCAAACTTAACCCAATTATTACACAACTAGCCTACTTAAGTGTTGGCCAATGTGAAAGACCTAGCAGAGTAGATCAATTGCAAAATTGATCACTCTTGGTCACTTATTAAACTTATAGCCTATTTTTGATTTTCAATTTTAACCACTTATGAGTCTTAATTCTATTGAAGATATAACCATATCACCTAGGCATGATGGGCATTGACAGTGTTCATACTAACACAAAACCATTACAAACATAGCCATTTCAACAGATAATTGCACGCATAGCCAAATGAAATCAAATTTGTCCATCAACTAATCAAAACTCAGAGAAAAGGTTGAGTATTGTTGAATCTCAATCAATTAGACTTACAAACTTAATTTTCAATAGCAAAGTGCCAATTAACATTAAGCAGGCTTAGTTAGAAACATCTTTATGCTGAATGAGTCAGTGGAAAACCCAAATCATACTTGAGGTTCATTGACATAAACACATAAGCACAAAGCTCACAAAGCAGTAAAGGGAATAAGACATGGTCTACCCAGATCAAAGAACAACCAAACGGACTTGAAATAGTTCTAACAGAACAACTACACTAGATTTCCCAAAGACCGGCCCTAATCTAAAACATGCGGGTAATAGAGAAGATGAAGAGAAACAGAAAAGATATGGAAAACAAACAATGAAAAATCTTTAATCTAACATACAAGATGATAAGAATAAGAATCATAATAACTAAGCTAGATTTTCCAAAGATCAAACCTAATCTAAAACATGCAGGTAGTAGAAAAGAAGAACAGAAAAGATATTGAAAACAAACAAAGAAAAATCCCTAATCTAACACACAAGATGATAAGAATCCACTAATATGCAGTTTAACAGGGGGTATCAAATAAAGAAAAACAAACAACAGACTAAAACATTCAAAGACTGAAAAAACACCCTAGTTCATGTGACAGACTAGCAAGATAAATATACCAAATAAATAACAAAACAAAACAAAAAGAAACAAAGAAGAAAGCAGGCAAAAGGGGTAGGAGACTTAGCTCGCAGGGCTTGTCCCCTGAGCTTCCTATTTCCCTTCTTTTTCACTCGTTTTCTTTTCCAGTTTTCTTTTCTTTTTTCTTTCTTTATTTGCGTTTTCTGATTTTTTTCTTGTTAGACTTCAAGATGAAGTCTTCTAGGGTTTTCTTGTTAGGGGGGGGGGGGGTGTTCAGAAAGGGGAAAGGTAAGATTTTTGGGTGAAGGTTTATTTGAGTCGCCGGAGTTAGGGTTCCGGCGACTTATTCTCAAAGATTCGAGACGGATGGGGAATATTCGAGGGAAGCCACTAGTAGGGTGTGATAGATCAGGTTGAAAGGCTCCTGTGGTGTTAGTTTGGGGTGGGTTCTCATTGTTTTGGGTCACTGGAGATGAACTCCGATGACCGGAGTTTCAAGAACATGAGGGGTTTCAGGGGTTTCTTTAAGTGCTGGGGGGATTTTGTGGTGAAGAAAAAGAAAAGAGAAGAAGATGATGAAGGATATGGCCGGAGACCGCCATGAGAGGCGGTGGTCACCATGGCCGGCAGAGTTTTGCAGAGGTGAAGATGAAGAAGAAGGGGAGAGATTAGGGCGGTTAGGGTTCACGAGTGTGTATAATGGCTTGTCTCAAACGAGACACAAGCCTTATATACTCGGAAAGGCTGAGGTGATCTTGGCTGTTAGATCAGTGATGATCCACGGTCAAGGCTTGCCTTACCCAAACGACACCGCATTGTTTCAAATGAGACCAATGGTTTCTTCCGTTGGATCAATTAGCCTGGACGGCTGAGATCAAGTCTCACATATTAAATAACCACATAAAATTCAACTAATATTCTCAGTCGTTGGATTTGAGGAAGTGAACGGCTGAGATCATTTCAACTTAAACAACTGGACCGGATCCCTTGGGCTAAAAGCATTGGGCCAACATTGTATTTCAATTGGCCCAATTTTAATCAAACCTATGTATTTTTGTATTTTCTGGTGTTTTTTAATTATTAAGACACCACTTTTTTTTCTTTTTCTTTTATGAATTATTAAAAAACTTAATTCTACTTATTCTAATTATGTAATATTTTTTGGCAATTTTCTACTATTTGTTCTAATTTCCGCTACTTAAAACTCTTTTTTGATGATTTTCTTCTTAAAATTAATTAATTCAAACAAAAATAATTACTTAACCTATTTTTTGATTTTTTCTAATTTCCAATTATTCAAACACATAAAGTGTAGCTAATTTCAAACAAGGCATGTAATTACACTCAAAAATATATTTATTTTAATTTTGGAATTGTTTGCCCGGTGCAAAAATCATGTGCTCACACTAGGTTCTTTCTGCTAGTACTTGGTTACTATGACCAGTTATTGTGATTAGAGACTATCGTCTCGAGTGATTGGGTTGTTGATACATCATATGATATCACCCGGAGTAGTGAGTATGGGTTATTGCAGTGGATTCGAGTGTACCCTGAGTATAGGCATGGGATTAGCAATTGGTATATGATTTCAGAAAGTGCAATGTGGTTTATGGTTCAGATGGTCTATGAAATTTCAGCTATATGGTGTTTTCAGACTTATGTAAGATAGGGTGACGTGTGATCGCCCCGAATATATGCTTGGTAAGGTCATTCAGCTATTGGGTTGCTTCTAGTACAACTCTGGGTCCGCTTGAGGACGAACGTTTGTTTAAGTTGGGGAGAATGTGATGACCCGGCCCGTCGTCACGGGAATTACCACACCGTTACCTTGTATTTATGTGTTTTATGTTTTTATATCAGTGTTAAAGTCTATCGGGTGAGTTAGGAGTGAATTGGATTGAAAATGAGGCATATAGCCTTTTTGAAGGAAGTTTGAATATGGAAAGTCAATCTGGAGTTAACTATTTAGTTAAAGTGCTCGGAATCGGATTCTGATGAATTGGTTAGTTCCGAGAGGTGATTTGTGACTTAGGAGAGCGATCGGAATTGAATTTGGAGGTCCGGTGTAGAAATAGGCTTGAATTGGCTAAGGTTGAATTTTGGCGAAATCCGAACGGTAGGTGAGATTTTGATCAGGGGGTCGGAATGGAATTCCGACAATTCCTGTAGCTTTGTCATGTGATTTTGGATATGTCCACAAATTTTCAGATCATTCGGACGTCATTTGGTCGGGTTTTAGATCGAATGTGTAATTCGTAAAGTTTTAAGGAATTTAGGCTTGAATTCGATGTGAATTATGGGTTTTGATGTTGTTAGACATGTTTTGAGGATTGGAACAAGTTCGAATAAGGTATTAGGACGTGTTGGCGTGTTGGATGAGTTCCCGGGGGCCTTGGGGTGTTTTCGGATGGTCAAACGGGAGAAAACATGGAAAATTGCAGATTTTGTTTGCTGGTTCTGTTGTTTTCGCTCCTGCAGAAATGGGAGCGCAGGAGCGAGTCCGCAGGAGCGGACGATGGGGCGCAGAAGCGCAGGTCTTCGTTGAAGCGGACCTTTGTCTGCAGAAACGGTGTCGCGGGTGCGGAATATGGTCGCAGAAGCGGAATTGGGTCGAGGGGTGAAGGATCCGCAGAAGCGGAATTTTGGCCGCTTAAGCGAGTCCGCAGAAAGCGGACTCTGAGGCGCGGAAGTGGAAAGTTCCGCAGGAGCGGAGGAAATTCCGCAGGAGTGGACGCGCAGAAGCGTTCTGTGGCTCGCAGGAGCGGAAATGGCTAGTTAGGCCTGGGTTCGCAGAAGCGACCAATTGGTCGGCGAAGCGGTTCCGCAGAGGCAGAAATTGTCCGCAGAAGCGGAAATCGCAGAGGGTTAATTATATTAGAAGTTAGAAATTTCAGAAACATTTCAAAACATTTGGGTCTCGGCTTAAGGGGCGATTTGGGTGATTTTGAAGAGAAACTCAAGGGAATTCGTCATGTAATCAACTATGGACTTAAATTATGATTAGTATTGATAATATTATGCAATTATATCATGAAAATGGAGGAATTTGGGGTATTTTATGGAGGAACCCTAGGCTTGAAATATAGAAAATCAAGGATTTGAGTGGGCAAATGGAGTCCGAATTTGGTAAATTATATATGCCTAGACTCGTATTGAGATGAGGGTTGCGAATATGTAATTTTCGTGATTTTTCGAGAAGCGTATCAAAAGTCGGGTTTTGACAACTTTGTCATTTTTGGTGTAAATTGAGTTGTTTTGACTGGGTATCATTCCATTGGCCTAATTTGATGTGTTTCTACCATATTTGATCAGATTCTACGCGTGCGGAGCTTGATTCTCTTGGCAAGGGCATCGCGGACTAGTCATCGAGCTATTTTGAGGTGAGTAATAGATGTGGGTGATGACCAGCGTGTTCGAAACCCCGGTATACAACTTTGTGATGTTGTATAACGGCAAGACACGTACTCTCTTGTGAGTGCGGGGTCGATTGTGATTTGGGGACTATGGCTTAGTCCGACCTGTTGATACTGTGTTAAGATATTAGGCTATTCTTGAGCCGTCGAACCTCCTTCTCGGATGGTTGCATATTATATTGTGATATTGGCTACTCTTGAGCCGTTGAACCTCTTTCTTGGACGGTTGAGTACATATATGGGCTGTGAGCCAATTATGGGGATCCTGCGAGGATTGGTAGCATTGTTCTGTGATATTGACATGCTAGTTTCTACCAGTCCATAGCTATTACTGTTATCATGATATTTCCAATCTTTGGAACTTTGACATACTGTTTTCAACTGAAAAATGATAAAAGAGTTTTCAAAACTACTTTTGAGCCTGCGAGGCCGCATTTGCATATTAGCTGATTGGTAGTGGATCGGGCTGCGTGCCGCAACGTATATTCATGATATTGTGCTTGGGCTGTAGGAGCCCCTCCGGAGTCTGAACCCCCACAGTGAGCACGGGTACCCAAATTGAGCACGGGTAGCCAAATTGGATCGGGCTACACGCCGTAGCGGTCATTTCATGCATTGCATTGCATTTAGCTACATCTCATAGTTGTTATACTAATATGTTGACACTTGTTGGTATAGTTACTGTTGATGTTGAAACTGTTATAGGGTATCTGATATAGCTTTACTTTGTGCTTTACTGTGGATTTCTTATCTACGCTATCTTACCCTTGTTTATTACCACTGAGTCCGGCAGTACTCATTTTACTCCCTGCACCTTATGTGCAGATCCATGTACCTTTCAGCAGACCTGATCCGGTAGTCGTTCGGAGGCATTGTGCGGGATAGTCGAGGTAGCTGCAGTGTCCGTAGGACCTCACTCCCCTTCTAGCTGTCTTTTCATTTCATGTTGTCATTTCTTTCCGTACTAAGTTATGTTGTAGACCTTATTACCCTTATGTTCTTTAGAGGCTCACGACTCTTGACCCTTCGGTCTATGGGAGTTGGAATGTGTTGGGACTTGGTTCCCTGTTTTGATATATCTATCATTGTTGTCTTATAATTTGTTATGCTTAAATGGGATAAGAAGAGCTCATAGCTCCGTAATCGTTGTTGATTGGTCAGGCTGGCCTAGCAGTATGCTGGGCGCCATCACGACCAGATTTGGGGTCGTGACACATTTCGATAAGTCGAAATGACATCCTTTAAGGCCATAATCCATCGCCAAAGAGAAAATTTGAAATATTCCTAATGCAAAGGGCCATCAGAAGGTATAAAAAGATTGGGACTCGCCATGCGGGAATCCATCTCACGCCAAAATCACCCTGTTGAATACCCAATTTTTTCATATGTATTTTATATACTCAAAATATTATCAAAGTATCATGTACATGCATATATAAGCATGACCAAGAGTTTTGGTATTTTTCCGTAAATTTTAAAGTTTCTAAAATTAATTTGCTGTCTATTTTAATAGTATAAAATTTAATAATTATTTTTAGACTATCATTTTGGTGAATAATTTATTTTTTATTCTCATATTTACATCAAGATATAATTAAGGTGATTTTTGCATATTTTTATAAATTTTATTTGCTATTTTTTAAGCTAAGGGTGTATTTGGTAAGAAGAAAAATATTTTTCGGAAAATATGTTTCAATTTCTCATGTTTGGTTCTCTTAAATGTTTTGGAAAATATTTTCCTTATCAATTTATTTTCCTCCAATTGGAGGAAAGTATTCTCCTTATCAAAAGAAGGGAAAATATTTTCCAAAGCTCAATCCCAACCTTTCCCACCCTCACCAACCTACCCCACCCTGTCCAAAATAAGTATTTTTATTCAATTTAAATTTGTTCATTACCACTCACCCTAATACCCCTCCAGCCCCCCCTCTCCCCCACACAAAAAAAAAATTATATTTTTTGTAATTTAAATTTCTATTTTTTCATTTTTCGGTATCACCTACCCCCCAGCACACAAAAAATTGTACCTTTTTTTTTTTGTAATTTAAATTTCTATTTTTTTATTTTACTACCCCCCAGCTCCTGCCCCGCCCACCCCTCAAAAAAATTAAATATATTTTTAGCTTTAATTTATTATTTATCGGTTTAAAGGCTCAAAAATTTAGAAGTTACAAAATTATGAGTTTGGAGGTTTGTGTGTTTGGAAGGTTGCGAGTTTAAAAATTATAAAGTTCGAAATTCTACGGTTTTCAAAATTTAGCGGTTCGAAAGTTTATGAAATTTGTGGGTCCGGAAGGTTTTTGGTTTGAAAGTTTATGGCTTCATGTTTATTATATCAAAATTATTTATAAATACACTTGACAAATTATTTTCCTTTATTTGCGTTCCAAACACCGGAAAATAAATAAGATTACTACTCAAGAAAATATTTTCTTGGAAAATATTTTTTATGGAAAATATTTTTCGTTATACCAAACACACCCTAAATTGCTATAATTGCGATTATAGCCTATTTTCCGATCAATAGTATTTTACTACTACAAAATTACTCCCAATTTTTTAATTAATATTTATATATTATTAATCAATTTAGTGCTTTTAATTGGTTTTGAAAATTATTTTAACTATTTTTGTTAAAATAAAAAGGGAAGAAAGGATTGTTTGACATTTAGCCTCGTCCATTTCAATTATAACCCATTTGCATTTTATATTTAACCACAATTTGAACTCAATTGCAATCAACCCAATTTTAAAACCGACCCAATCCATAACCCAATTAAAACATGACCGGTAATCACAACCGTTGATCTTATCAATGGATCAGATTAAGCATTTCCTTTTTAATTCATAGCCTACCCCAACCCTAATTCATTTTCGCCCTTCAGCCGCCCTTGAATCCCCAAATGCTCTCAAGGCTCCCCAGAATCATAGACACCCTCTACATTGTACCACCGTGTTTTCATCGCAGTACATGGCTTCTCAGGCCATGGACAACCTATACCCACCTCCTATGGTTCATGTATGCTTGTTGTTCGAAGGTTTGTGTAACAATCCGACTCGTCGTTACAGAAGTTACCGCCCCTTTTTTCCTATTTTATGCTTCTATATGTGTTTGGGGAATTTGAAATAATTGGGATCGAGTCCGGTAAGAAATGAGATAATTAGCCACTTTATGAGAAGGTTAGTTTAGAAAAGTCAATCAAATGTTGACTTTTGAGTTAGAAGGCTCGGAATGGATTTCTGATGATTCGACTAGTTTCGGGGGATGATTTATGACTTAAGAGAGCAACCAGAATTGAATTTGGACGTCCGGTGTAGAATTATGCTTGAATTGGCTAAGATTGAATTTTGGCGAATTCTAGATGGTAGGTGAGATTTTGATCTGATGGTCGGAATGGAATTTCGAGAGTTGTTGTAGCTCCGTTAGGTGATTTTAGATGTGCGTGCAAAGTTTCAGATCATTCGGAGGTGTTTAGATCGGGTTTTAGATCAAATGCAAGTTTTGGAAGTTTTAGTTTAACTTAGGCTTGAATCCATGGTAATTCGATGATTTTGATGATTATGATAGTGTTTTTATGTTGCGAGCAAGTTCTAATAAAGTAATAAAACATATCTATGCATTTGGTTGAGGTCCCGAGGGCCTCGGGGTGAATTCAGATGGCCAACGGGGAATTGTTAGCATGTTTAATGCAGCAGAAATATTGCAGAACATATTTGCTCTATGCGATCACAGAGGGTGTCATACGATCGCATAGAAGGTTATTGAGGGGGTGTGAGATTGTTCAATGCGATCGTGTTACTGAGGGTTGCGATCGCACAGTGTGGGATTTTAGTGAAATGCGATCATAGGGTGACTGTTGCGATGCATAAGAGGATTTCAGGGCCTAGATTTATTTTGTCTATGTGATCGCAATGATGTTGATGCGATCACATAGAAGGAGACGCCTGGACAGAACAGTTTAACGGTTAAAATTTCAGTCGCGACCCACATAATATTTTCACCATTTTTACTCTGCTAAGAGGGCTTTTGAGTGATTTGAAGAGGGTTTTCAACGGGTTTTGCTTGGAGGTAAGTCTCTTGACTAGAAAATATCATTGTACGGAAGAATCAACACTCAAATTCATGAAATTGGGCAGAAATTGTGAAAAACTAGGGCTTTGCTAAGGAACCCTTTGAGTATGTGCAGCCGTCATCAATTCTTTCTTTCCCGATAACTATCTATAACATCTAATTTCGTTTCCAACCCTGTTCTGAAGCCTTATGCGTGCAGATTTGAACTCCGTTTTCGATAAACTTTATATGTACGGACTCATGGCGAGACGAAGAATCTGTTGATATGATTTTTGAAATTTTTCAAGAAGCGGGCCTGGTGCTCGAGTTTTACCAACCTCATCAATTTTAGTACTTTTCAAGTAATTTTGATTGGGTTATGTTTCTTTGACCCATATTTATGTATTCACTGTGGTTTTGACTAGATTCGAACCGCGAGGAGGTCGATACAAAAGGAAAAGGCATTACGGACGAGTCTACGGCCGGTTAGAGGTGAGTAGTTGGTGCATATGATGGCCTGAGGGTTTGAAACCCTGACTTATCATATTGTGGTGCTCTTTAGGGCATGACTCGCACCCCATGGCAGGTGCGGGATTGTTTATAACCGGGGATTGTGACTTGGTCCATCCCGAATATGAATATTTCTATATTGGCAATTGGTACGCACCTTGTGTTGAATATATCTGGGCTTATTGCCATGTTTGGGGCCTTGTGCCGATCTGTAGCATCCTTAGAGGATGATTATCATTGTGATAACATGTTTTTTATAATCATTGATCTCAGTCCTGTGTTTAATCACTGTTATGAAATGCTAAGTCACTTTTCCTGGAGTAAATAACAAAAATATATTCTTATTAATGAATTGGAAATTGGGAGAATAAATTGAAACTGTTATCTAACTCATATGCATATTGTGGACTAAGTATGGATCGGGCTACACGCCACAGCGAATGTTATGAATATATTGCGCTTGGACAGAAGGAGCCCCTCCAGAGTCTTTACACACCCCTAGTTAGCAATGTGGACGTTAAATGGATCGGGCTACGTGCCGTAGCGGTCATGTGCATTACATTGCATTGCATTCATGCATTGTTATATACTTGTGCTAAATGTTATTAGCTGTTGTTGCTGGTTATAGTTGGATATCGGACTGTTAGTTTTAGCTTTGCTTTGTGGCATTTCGTGGATTTCTTATCTTTAGACATTTTATATTCTTATTACTCACTGAGTACTTAGTATTCACCCCTACTCCCTGCACCTTTCTGTGCAGATTCAGGTACACCGGAGGTTCCGCTGAGCAGTCTCATTTTCCAGAGTTATCAGAGTTGTTGAGGTAGCTGCTTGACGTTCGCAGGACCTGGCTTCTCTTCTTATTCCAGTTTTATTTATATATGCATTTTTCAGACTTGAGTATTTTGTTCAGATATTGTTATCCGGTTTTGTTTAGAGTCTCTAGACTCTTGACCCCAGATTTTTTGGGAGTGTTTTATCGTTTTTTGCACTTATTAGTATTTTCCTTCTATAAATATTGGATTATTACTCGACAACTATTATATTATCCTTAAATTATTGATTTTGAGATTTGTTGTTAATATGAGAATGATGGTTAGTCAGGCTTGCCTAGCTTTAGCGTTGGGCGCCGTCACGACCGGGTTTCGGTCGTGACAAGTTGGTATCATAGCCTTACTAGGCCTCACAAGTCATGAGCCAATTTAGTTGACTCTTGCTGATCGGTACGTAGAGGTTTGTATCTATCCTCGGGAGGCAGCACAACCTTTAGGAAACACTTCACTTTCTTGGAATTCTTATTGTGCGCATTTGATTCAGCTTGAGATATAAGTCTTGCATCCTTCCACATGTATGTATGCGCACACGAGCTAGTAATATATTTGGCTTGATGACTGGTGATTCCCCGATCGAGGGGGCGAGATGCAATCTACGTAAGTTTCACGTTGGGCCAGTCTGGAGGACTTGAGGCCGGATCATTGCTTATGGATTGAGCACCGAAGTGTTGATTATGCGAGCAAGTGCTTTGAACTTATGTGTTTGGTAATGTCCTTATTAGCCGAGATAGAGGTCAGATATCCACACGATGAGTATGTTAGTGATGTGAGGTGTATCTATGTGATCTTGGTAGTGACAAAGAAGTCTGTGGGAGAATAGATGAACTGTTAAGCGATTTGTTTCCTATTGCGATCTGTTGTGTAGTCCCAAGTTATGGGCGCGTGAAGAATATTGTCGTATCTCCTAGTTGGAAAGTTAAGTGCAATACGTGTGGTGGTATGAGTTCAGACTCAAAAATACTAATTTGGCGGTGTTATGTGTATGTTGGTGGGAGGTGTGCTAAAATACTAAATTGAGGCGAAGCATGTGGGTTATCTACTACGAAATGTTCTCGCGTGGTATGAACCTTGTGTGTGTGTTAGAAGATCTCATGTGTAATGGGAAGGTATTTTATATGTGTTATGATTCAAATAAGTGAAACATATGTCCCTGTATCGATTTTGATAATATAATACATGTAATATTGAGGTTAATGTTGTTGATATACATTGTGATGTTTTGTTAAGTTGTAGCCGTGTTGTTAGGAAGATAATATAGAGGTTTGACCCAAAAATTGATTGTGATATCAATCAAGGAAAGTGTATTCATGAATGGTTGATCTGAGAGATGATTACAGTTCATAGCATGTTTCATTTATTGTTGGCAGTATGAGACAGTGCGACGTGGTTCTATGGTTTGGTTTATGGATTAAATGGACTGTGAAAGTTCCGTTGTATTATGTTATCGGGTCTATGAGAAATAGGGTGACGAGGTATCACCCTAGGTATATGATTGGTAAGATCATTTAGCTACTGGGAACAACTCTCGATACGCTCGAGGACGAGCAGTTTTTAAGTTGGGGAGGATGTAACAACCCTACTCGTTGTTACGGAAGTTGTCGCCCCATTTTCCCCATTTTATGCTTCTATATGTTTCATTATATGTGTTTTGAGAATTTTAAGTAATTCGGATGGATTTCGGTTAGAAATGAGACAATTAGCCACTTTATGAGAAGGTTAGTTTTGAAAAGTCAACTAAATGTTGACTTATGAGTTAGAAGGCTCGGAATGGATTTCTGATGTTTTGACAAGTTTCAAGGGATGATTTATGACTTAGGAGAGCAACCAGAATTGAATTTGGAGGTCCGGTGTAGAATTAGGCTTGAATTGGCTAAGGTTGGATTTTTGCGATTTTTGGATGGTAGGTGAGATTTTGATCCGACGGTCAAATGGAATTTCGAGAGTGCAGTAGCTCCGTTAGGTGATTTTGGATGTGCGTACAAAGTTTCAGATCATTCAGAGGTGTTTAGGTTTGATTTTATATCAAATGCAAGTTTCAGAAGTTTTAGTTTAACTTAGGTTTGAATCCGTGGCAATTTAATGATTTTGATGATTATGATATTGTTTTTATGTTGCGAGCAAGTTTGAATGAAGTAATAGAACATATCTGTGCATTTGGTTGAGGTCCTGAGGGCCTCGGAGTGAATTTGGATGGCCAACAGGGAATTTTTAGCATGTTTAATGCAACAGAAATATTGCAGAACATATTTGCTCTATCCGATATCGCAGAGGGTGTCATGGGATTGCATAGAAGGTTCATGAGGGGCTGTGAGATTGTTCAATGCGATCGCGTTGCTGAGGGTTGCGATCGCACAGTATGGGATTTTAGTGAAATGTGATCGCATGGTGATTGTTGCGATCGCATAAAAGGATTTCAGGGCCTGGATGTTGTTGTCTATGCGATCACAATGGTGTTGATGCGATCGCATAGAGGGAGACGCCTGGACCGAACCGTTTAAGGGTTAAAATTTCAGTCGCGACCCACATAATATTTCCATCATTTTTACTCTGCCAAGAGAGCTTTTGAGCGATTTGAAGAGGGTTTTCAACGGGTATTGCTTGGAGGTAAGTCTCTTGACTAGAAAACATCATTGTATGGAAGAATCAACACTCAAATTCATGAAATTGGGTAGGAATTGTGAAGAACAAGGGCTTTGTTCTTGAAAATGAATTTTTAGGATTTGAAAGGCCATTTGAACTCCGTTTTCGATAAAGTTTATATGTACAGACTCGTGGCGAAACGAGGAATCCATTGGTATGATTTTTGGAATTTTTTAATAAGTGGGCCCGGTGCTCGGGTTTTACCAACCTAGTCAATTTTAGTACTTTTCGAGTAATTTTTATTGGGTTATATTTCTTCGACCCATATTTATGTATTTGTTGTGGTTTTGACTAGATTCGATGTGCAATAAGGTCGATACGAAAGGAAAAGGCAGTGAGGACGAGTCTATGACCAGTTAGAGGTGAGTAGTTGGTATATATGATGGCCTGAGGGTTTGAAACCCCGGCTTATCACATTGTGATGCTATTTAGGGCGTGACTCGCACCCTATGGAAGGTGCGGGATTGTTTATGACCGGAGATTGTGACTTGGTCCTTCCCGAACAAGAATATTTCTATATTGGCGGTTGATACGCACCTTGTGTTAAATATATCTGGGCTTATTGCCATGTTTAGGGCCTTGTACCGATCTGTAGCATCCTCAGAGGATGATTACCATTGTGATAACATGTTTTGTATATTCAATGGTCTCAGTCATGTGTTTAATCACTAGTATGAAATGCTAAGTCACTTTTCCAGAAGTAAATAACTAAAATATATTCTTATTAATGAATTGGAAATTGGGAGAATAAATTGAAACTGTTATGTGACTCATATGCATATTGTGGACTGAGTATGGATTGGGCTGCACGCCGCATCGAATGTGATGAATATATTGTGCTTGGGCTGAAGGAGCCCCTCCGAAATCTGTACACACCCCCTGTGAGCACTGCGGATGTTAAATGGATCGGGTTATGCGCCGTAGCAGTTATGTGCATTGCGTTGAATTGCATTCATGCATTGTTATTTACTTCTGCTAACTATTATTAGTTGTTGTTGCTGGTTTGTAGTAGGATAAAGGACTGTTAGTTTTAGCTTTGATTTGTGGCATTTCGTGGATTCCTTATCTTCAGACATTTTATATGCTTACTACTCACTGAGTACTTAGTACTCACCCCTACTCTGTACACCTTTGTGTGCATATTCAGGTACACCGGTGGTTTAGCTGAGCAGTCTCATTTTCAAAGTTATCAGAGTGCTTGAGTAGCTGCTTGATGTTCACAGGACCTAACTTCTCTTCTTATTCCAGTTTTATTTATATATACATTTTTCAGACTAGAGTAGTTCGTTCAGATATTGTTATTCGGTTTTGTTTAGAGGCTCTAGACTCGTGACCCAAATATTTTTGGAGTGTTTTATCGGTTTTTGTACTTCTCAGTATTTTCCTTCTATAAATATTGGATTATTACTCTACAACTATTATATTCTTCTTAAATTATTGGTTTTGAGACCTATTAATAATATGAGAACGACGTTAGTCAGGCTTGCCTAGATTTAGGGTTGGGCACCATGACGAACAGGTGTGGGTCGTGATAGTTCGAGGCCAGACCACGAGGTTCTTCACTCAGACCCTCACTGATTCGATGATTCCGGCCATCTCTGGCCTTGATGGTTCTTGGTCCATTTGTGCTTGATTAGGACATTATCTAACTTAGACTGGATATTTTAGAAGCCTTTCTCATCTCTGGGGTTCATCTGAAGCCCTATCTATCGAGGTTCTCTCTGATTATATTTTGATTTGTTACTTGTTTGAACTATTGCTTAAGTTTCTTAAACGTTTTCTCTGATTTTCTTTCCAAAATCACTTCTTTTCAGTTAGGGTTTCTAGAAAGTTCTTAAAATGTTTCTGACTCTTATTTTTCTTTTCTTGGTGTGGATCGATCCCTACTATGTTCTTACTTAATCTTTTCTGACTCGCATGCTTTTCGTGTGTTCTTATATTTTCCTTGTTATGAAATTTGTCTGTTATGCTCCGTTCTATCTCCTACTGGTTTCAACACCATGTTCTCACATGCCTATCTTGTGTGTTTCTTTACTGTGTTTTCCTACTGAGTCTTAGTCCTTTGATTGCCTTTACTGTACTTTGCTTGGATTCTTTCTTGATGTGTTTCATCAACTGTTTCTTTAAGATTACACTACCTGAACTCATTTAAATTTCAAGCTTTTTCTTAAAACTTGTTTCATGTACTAGTTTCTATGTTGTAGTTGCTGTAAACTTGCTATTGTGCTTGTTTGCTTCTCATGAGACTCTGAAATAGCCTGTCTCAATAGCTTTGCTTCTCATCTTTGTTCGAGTTTAAAAACCCTATGATTTGGGGATTGCTTTCGTGAATTTGGTTTTGTTTTTGGACAAGGGTTCTACTTTGAAACCTTGAACTCTTAGACTCACTCCGAGTTTCTGAATTGAATTTGAACTTTTCTGCATTTGTGATTTTGAATCTTTCTTGTTAGTATTTCGTAATTAGCATGATATCCTTCTTGATTGACATGTCTTTATGTTTTATATATCAGAATTTGTCTTTAAAAGGTTTTGCCAACTATTAATTGATGCTGAATCCCTTTAATGTAGCTTATTTGATTGTTACTGATTTTTCCCTAAATTAAAAGTGTACTTTACCTCTATTTCTGACTCGAACAAGGCTTTCATTTTGACTATTTACTAGCTATTTTACTGATTTCCTTTCCTTGTTTTCACGAATCAAATACCACTAGACTTTTACCTAAAATGTTTTCTATGAATTTAACATTATTTATCTACTTTTCACGAGACATTTACTTGATTTCCTTCCTTAAATAACTTCTGCTTATTACCATTTGAATTTGGACTCCTTAATTAAAGGAAGTCTATATGCTGATTGATTTTAATTGGTACATAGTTCCATAACTATTAGTAAACTATGATTCTTGCCTTAATTTCTACACCCGTTTTCAATTATAAATACCCTGCTCTTTGATAGAATCATTGATAAGGATAGAGTTTTGGAAGCTCCAAGAAGGCCATTTACAAGATCTCAAGCTAAGGAATAGCAAACTAAGGTTGCTGGACTTCAATGGCAAATAAAGAAGCTTCTAATTATGGAGGAAGATCTGATGCCCAAATGAGAAGAGTTGTCGAAGTTTTACAATTATTTGGTTGCTCAAATTGAAGTCCAAGAGGAGGAAGATTTTTTCACCCAAATCAGCCCTTGAAGTACACCAAATGGGCTGAAAATGAGTTTAAAAGAGTTCCAGAAGGAGGTGTTACAAGAGGAGCCTAATTGAAATCCGAACCAATAACCCAAACTAGTTGTTTTAAGGCCCTAATTTGCCCCAAAGGGTCTTGGCCGCCCCTCACATAATTTATGACTTTTCTTAGTCTTGAGCAACCACCTACCTTATTGTAATGATTATGTTTTCCATTACAACCACCCCACCTAGTTTTTAATGTTATTTTTATTCCTTTGTACTCCTATAAATAGGGTGTTCTTCTCATTCATAAGACAAAATCTTATTGATTAAGTATATCATACTTTGATAGTTCTTTTTAACCTTTGTTACTTGTGCTTTGAGATTTATCTTTCAACCTTTACTAGTTCATAGTTCAAGGTAGTAAGATTACTTCTCTTTTGTGGTATCTTTGATTCCTTTGTGGTATTCTTAGAAGGCGATTAATACTAGTATTAATTGTTGTCTCAAGTTACTCGTAAAGTGGTCAAGATCCGAATCTATTGTTTTGATTTGCTTTTTTAAGTAAAGGCGTTTGATTTCTTTAATAAATCAAGACGTTGTTACTTTGTTCTTGTCAAGGCTATAGAACTTGCGTTCTTGAAAGTTCTCGGAATTCTTTCCTTGAATATTTCCCATCCTTTATTTTCGTCTCTTTAACTCTAGTTGTTCAATTCGTGTTGTTATTGCTTTCGCATTTACTTATCAAATTCTTACTCTATTTTGGATTTCCGACCTAGTTGTTATCAAGTGGTATTAGAGCGGTTCTATCAAGATTTCGTTCTTGATAATTCTTGGGATATCTTGAATACTAAGAGGAAAAAAATACGAAAATCAGTTTAAAAACAAGAAAAGTATAAATGTTGTTCTCCAGGATATTTCTTTTGTATCTAAGTTGTTTCTATAATTAACAAAGGAAAATCCTTGATTTTCTTACTCTTTGTAATTTGTACATTTATATTCTTTCCTTTTTTGTTCGTGTCGTATTTCAACCGAGCCTAAAAGTTTTAGGATTTGGTTCTTTCTTCTTTTATTTGTTCCCAAAAAACAAAAACAAAAAAAGAAAATCTGAGTTTTACTACTGAGAACTACATACAACTTGGGTTTAACTATACATCTATAAAGTACTTTGTTCAAAGGTTATTCTGAAAAGAAAGCAAATTTGTGTGATACAATTTTTGAAGATGTCACATACAGGTAGTGATGATGAACGAGGGGTTCTCCAAGAAGCTGAAATCAAAGAAAGGAATGATTTTACCTTGCAAGCCATGCATCGATAGTTTCAAAGGCTGAATCTTCAACTCTAAGAAATGAGGGATACCATTGCAGATCAAAATGATACAATAGCTGAACTTAGGAGGGAAAATAATGTTAGGCCACCTGCTAGAAGAAATGTACCCCATGCTCCTATTGTAAATCAAGCAAACTTTATTGATGATTTTAGTAATATTGACTTTGATAGGGTGAGATGAGATATGAGGGGACAAAGAGGTAGAATAGAGGATGATAATATAAGTAGTATAGAGGATGATAATATAAGTAGTATAAAGATGCAGATGCCATCTTTCAAGGGAATAAGGGATCCAGACTTGTATCTTGATTGGGAGAGAAAGGTTGAAGCCATCTTTGACTGTCACAACTACTCTAAAGGTAAGAAGGTTAAACTTGTTGTTGTTGAGTTTTCTGACTATGCTTCTATTTGGTGGAAAAAGCTTAATAGGGATAGATTGCAAGAAGGACAAGCACCAATTGCTACTTGGGCTGAGGCTAAGAGGGTGATGAGGAAGAGATTCGTACCATCAAACTTTCAAAGAGAGCTACAACTACGTGTTCAAACACTAAAGCAAGGATCCATATCAGTAGATGAGTACTTTAAGGCTATGTATATAGCTATGATCCAAGCTAATTGTATGAAGGAAGAAGAGGCTACAATGGCTATGTTTTTAAATGGTTTAAATAAGAAAATAGCTGATGTAGTTGAATTACAATAATATATAACAACAGATGAGTTAGTTGATTTGTGTATAAAGGTAGAAAATCAAAATAAAAGAAAGCAAACTAGCTCATGGGGAGGTCGTACAAGCACCATGCCTAAGAAGCCATGGCCAAATAATGAGATGAAGAGTTCTTCTAGACCTCAAGAAGACAAGGGAAAAGGTAAATTATAGAACAAAGAGGGAGGTAAAACCTTTAACTCTAAACCTTTTACACCTTCTAGTTCTATTCAGTTTCAAACATGTAAAGGAAGGGGACGTATGATGCATGAATGTCCAAGTAGAAGAAACATCATTCTAAAAGAAGATGGAAGATATGAGAGTGAAAAGAGTGAGAGAGAAGAAGAGGGAGATATAAGAGATGAAGGTGATTTAGAACTACCAAATGATGGAATGGTTAGGGTAGTAGAGAGATGGCCGAGAGAAAGAGAGAGAGGGCAGCAATTTGAGAGAAGAGATAAAAAAGGGTTCGAATGAAAAAATAGACAGTCTTGGTGAGAGGAAAGAGGCTAAGGAAAGAAAAAAAGAGTTTCTATATAAAAGCCAAAAAATGTTTAAATGCAAGAAAAGAAGGGCTGCCCATAATACTACTTACTTACAAAGAGGCTTTGATTAATTTTGAGTTGCTAACTTCTTCTTTGTCAAGTAGTATTTCTTCTCTTTTGCAGGATTTTGAAGATGTTTTTCCAGAAGATATTCCTAGTGGATTTCCACCTTTACTTGGCATTGAGCATCAAAATTGATTTTGTACCTGGATCAAAAATCCCAAATAGGCCAGCCTATAGGAGTAATACAGATAGGACAAAAGAACTTCAAAGGCAAGTTGAGGAGTTGCTTGAGAAAGGCTTTGTGAGAGAGAACATGAGCCCTTGCTCTGTTCCGGTCCTATTGGTACCCAAAAAGGATGGAACTTGGAGGATGTGCATGGATTGTAGAGCAATCAACAAGATTACGGTAAAGTATTGCCACCCTATTCCTCGTTTTGATGACATGTTGGATCAATTACATGGATCCAAAATGTTTTCTAAAATTGATCTAAATTTGAATGGATCTTGGAGATTAATGGAAAACTGCTTTTAAGACCAAATATGGGCTTTATGAGTGGTTAGTTATGCCTTTTGGCTTGACTAATGCACCTAACACTTTCATAATATTAATGAATCATTTTTTAAGGATTTTCATGGAAAATTTGTTGTAGTGTACTTCGATGATATCTTGGTCTTTTCTAATACTTTAGAAGAGCATGAAGAACACCTAAAACAAGTTTTTGAAGTTCTTAGAAAGCAATTGTTATTTACTAATCTTAAGAAGTGTACTTTTTATGTGGATCATGTGATTTTCTTGGGTTTTGTAGTTAGTTCTAAAGGATGAAGAGAAAATCAAAGCAATTAAAGAATGGCCTAAACCTAAGAGTGTAACTGAAGTTGGGAGTTTTGAAGGACTTGCTAATTTTTATAGGAGGTTTGTGAGAGACTTTAGCACCATTGCTTATCCTTTAACCGAAGTTATTAAAAGGGATAGGATTTTTAAATGGGGAAAAGAACAAGATGATGCTTTTAACTTGTTGAAAGAAAAGGTATGTTCTACTCAGTTATTACAACTGCCTGATTTTTCTAAATCTTTTGAAATTGAATGTGATGCTTCTAGCAAGGGAATATGTGCTATTTTGATGCAAGATTCTAAATCTATTGCCTACTTTAGTGTGAAGTTGAGTGGAGCTACATTGAACTATTCCACTTATGACAACGAGCTCTATGCTTTGGTAAGGCTTTTAGCCACATGGCAACATTACTTGGCCAAGGGAGTTTGTCATTAAAACTGATCATGAATCCTTGAAATACTTGAAAAGTCAAGGTATGCTTAGTAGAAGACATTCTAAGTGGCTTGAATTTATTGAAACTTTTCCTTATGTCATTTCTTACAAACAAGGGAAAAAGAATGTTGTTGCTGATGCACTTTCAAGAAGGTATGTCTTAGTTTCTACCCTCACTTCTAAATTGATGGGTTTTGATCAAATCAAGGAACTTTATGCTAATGATGTTGGTTTTGGCAAAGATTGTAAGTTGGGTCCTCTTGATAGGTTTAACCTACAAGATGGGTTTCTCTTTAAGGAAAATAAGTTGTGTATCCCTAATTGCTCTTTACGTGAAGTATTTGTAAGGGAAGCACATTGTGGAGGGATTATGGGACACTTTGGGGTCCCAAAGACATTAGACATACTTGCTGAAAATTTCTTTGGGCTTGGAATTAGAAAAGATGTTGAAAGAATGTGCACACAGTGTTTGGAATGTAAACAAGCTAAATCTAAAGTTTTGCCATATGGTCTTTACACGCCATTACCTGTTCCTACTTTACCTTCGATTGATATATCTGTGGATTTTGTGTTAGGTTTGCCTGGAATAAGCTATGGTAAGGACAGTATATTTGTTGTGGTAGATAGGTTCTCCAAAATGGCTTGTTATATTCCTTTTTTAAAGACTAATGATGCATCACATTTTACTAATCTTTTTGCAAAGGAGGTTGTGAAATTGCATGGTATACCTAGAACTATTATTAGTGATAAGGATGCTATGTTTTTGAGTCACTTCTGGCGTGTATTTTGGGGGAAGTTGGGCACTAAATTGTTGTTTTCCACTTCTTGTCGCCCACAAAATGATGGAAAAACTGAAGTAATTAATAGAACCTTAGGAAATATGTTGAGGGCTGTTTTTAAAGGTAAATTTACTTTATGGGAAGATCACTTACCTATGATAGAATTTGCTTACAATAGAACAATCCATTCTTCTACAGGTATGTCTCATTTTGAAGTTGTTTATGGCTTTAATCCCTTAACTCCACTTGATTTATTACCATTAACTACTAATTATATTGATAATCTTGATGGTAGGAAAAAGGCTGAGATGATGAAAACAATTCATGAGCAAACAAGGCTTACAATTGAGAAGAAAAATGAGCAAACCACCTTGTGAAAGAATAAGGGTCGAAAACAAGTTATTTTTAAACTTGGAGATTTAGTTTGGGTTCACTTTAGAAAGGAGAGATTTCCTTCCAAAAGGAAGTCAAAGTTGCATCATATAGGAGATGGCCCCTTTCAAGTCCTTGAAAGGATTGGAGACAATGCTTAGAAGTTGGACCATCCCGGTGAGTTTCAAGTAAGTGCTACATTCAATGTTGATGACTTGTCTTTGTTTGATGTAGGATCAAATTCGGGGATGAATTCTTTTCAAGAAGAGGAAATGATAGCATCACTAATAAGGATAGAGTTTTGGAAGATCCAAGAAGACCATTTACAAGATCTCAAGCTAAGGAATTGCAAACTAAGGTTGCTGGACTTCAATGGCAAATAAAGAAGCTTCTAACTATGGAGGAAGAGCTCATGCCAAAAGGAGAAGAGTTGTCGAAGTTTTACAATTATTTGGTTGCTCAAATTGAAGTCCAAGAGGAGGAAGATTTGGTCACCCAAATCAGCCCTTGAAGTACACCAAATGGGCTCAAAATGAGCTTAAAATAGTTCAAGAAGGAGGTGTTACAAGATGAGCCCAATTGGAATCCAAACCAATAATCCAAACTAGTTGTTTTAAGGCCCAAATTTGCCCCAAAGTGTCTTGGCCACGCCTCACCTAATTTATGACTTATCTTAGTCTTTAGCAACCACCTACCTTATGTTTTAATGTTATTTTTATTCCTTTGTACTCCTATAAATAGGGTGTTCTTCTCATTCATAATACAGAATAATATTGATTGAGTATATTATACTTTGAGAGTTCTTTTGAACCTTTGTTACTTGTGCTTTGAGATTTATCTTTCAACCTTTACTAGTTCATAGTTCAAGGTAGTAAGATTACTTCTCTTTTGTGATATCTTTGATTCCTTTGTGGTATTCTTAGAAGGCGATTAATACCAGTATTAATTGTTGTCTCAAGTTACTCGTAAAGTGGTCAAGATCCGAATCTATTGTTTTGATTTACTTTTCTAAGTAAAGGTGTTTGATTTCTTTCATAAATTAAGACGTTGTTACTTTGATCTTGTCAAGGCTATAGAACTTGTGTTGTTGAAAGTTCTCGGAATTCCTTCCTTGAAGCTTTCCCATATCCTTTATTTTCGTCTATTTAATTCTAGTTGTTCAATTCCTGTCGTTATTGCTTCCGCATTTACTTCTCAAATTCTTACTCTAGTTTGGATTCCCGACCTAGTTGTTATCACTCTTTCATTAACACACACGATTTTTAAGCATATATAAATCACAACTCTCTTCTGAAATCTACACTCTTGCTTCTTGATTGCATTTTGGCTTTCCTAAATCTATTGTTTCTTCCTACTTGCTTCTCTGAACTGGTATATCCTACTTTTGATTCTAGCATCAAATCCAATGTGTTTGCTTACATGCTTTATGCCCACCCCTACTTTACTGCTTTGTCTAGTTCAACTTTAAAATAATTGCTTATGTCTTGCTATTTGTTCCTGCAATGAATCCTTATCCCCATTCCCTTTTATGCGCTTGGACTGTAATTTAAGACATGGAAACATACAAAGTTGTTGTCATGGATTAAGTTTAGGTCATTTGGATCCTAGCCTCTTTTAATCTCCCGTACCCCTATTCCCTTATGTGTATAGAGTTAAGGTATACACTGGCAGCATCTAAATTATTGTCCATAGATGAACCTGACCTTCAAAAGGTCCTAACTCTCTAATTTTCAAGCTGACAAGCTGGTTAGGGGTGTGCCAGCAGCCCAGTTTCTGGACATGACCACCAGCCTGCCCTGGCTCCCCCTAATTCCTTTTTATTGCACTTACACTTACTCTTAGTCCTTAAGTCCTGCCTCCACCCCCCGTGAGCCTTTCCTTGGGACCTTGGGTTTCCATTGAACTTGGACATTTGAGGGCTGGCCCTTCCACACGGCACTATTATTTGTTCTGCAATGATATTTGGGGTGTAATCACTGCCTGGAACTCTTGAAGTTCCTTGGAACTTTGACACATCCCAAATAAGAGAAAGGCTTTGAAAATCCGATCCTGGAAGTTGGTTTATCTCATTTTATTAGACTTTGAGTCTAGATTAGCCTGATTAGACGTAGATGTAACCACTGATGTGTTTTTTATTATTTCTTTTGATTCACTTAGTCTGTAATAATCTTTGTAATAACTACTGTGGTATAGTGAAAAGGGGTGGGATTGAATGCATGCCAAATGGGTAGATACCATGCCTATAGGACGTATACTCTTTCAAATTTCGCCTAGAAATCATGTTCATAGGTCATCACTTTCAATTCTGCGTTTTCACATAAAAACCATGTATATAGGATCAATATTTTTAATTTTGCATTTTCACATAGAAATCATGCCTGTAGGATATATACTCTATCAATTCAGCGTTTTCACATAAAAACCATGTCTATAGGATTAATATTTTCAATTTTGTATTTTCACATATAAATCATGTCTATAGGATATTTACTCTTTCAAATTATGCATTCTTTATATAGATACCATTTTCATAGGTTTTTTGCATCTTGTGATATATAGCATATCAATAAATCATTGCTGAAATTCTGTACATTTTATAGATGACATGCCTATAGGATTTCCTGCATTTTTTACGTGTGCATCTGTCATTAAGCAGATGCACTTATAGGACCTAAAATAAATCAACCACACATCTATGACTCGCTTAAAGGATTTTTGCAAAACAAAATCTGTAACACCTAGAAAGCATGCCTATAGGAGTAATCAATTAAATTTGAATTGCTCACTCGCCTTTTTAATATCAGTAGTTATTTGCTTAAATGCTCTCAAAAGTTATTAGTACTTTTGCAATCAACTTGTTCTCTTCTGTCTCTGGAATTGTCACGACCCAAACCGGTCATGATGGTGCCCAACACTAAAGCTAGGCAAGCCAGACCAATAACTGTTTCCAAATAGAAAACCAATCCCAAAAGGACGAATTCAAGAAGAATATACGGGTCAGTAAATATACTGCAATAATAATAGTAGAATCAAATACTGAGAAGTACGAATATGGAAAATAATACTCCCAAAAGATCTGGGGTCGTGAGTCTAGATCCTCTAAACATGAACTGAATAGTAATAGAAATACTGAATAAATACTCAAGTCTGGGACATATAGTAATAACTAAAATGAAGAGAGAAGCTAAGTTGTGCGAATGCCGACAACTACCTCAGCAACTCGATAAAATCTGACTCGTCTAACCATCCTGTGTACCTGAATCTGCACACAAAGTTGCAGGGAATAGGGGTGAGTACTAAGTACTCAGTGAGTAAAAAGCATATAAAATAGCTGAAAGTAGGAAATCCAGTGAATACCACAAAGCAAAGATAAACTACAGTCTGATATCTACCACGAACTAACAACAACAGCAAATCACAAATTAGCACAGATAATTTACAAACAAGAATGCAATGCAATGCACATGACCGCTACGGCGCGTAGCTCGATCCGTTTAAAGTCGACGATGCTCACTAGGGGTATGTACAGACTCCGGAGGGGCTCCTTCAGCCCAAGTGCAATATTTATATCATCTGTTTTGGCGTGCAACCCAATCCATCCCCAGTCCATATCATGCATATGAGTCACACAATAGTTCAATTTATTTATTTCCAGGTTCCAGTCCATTAATAATAAAAAATACTTTAATTTTATTTAATGTTCCAAATACAGGTGACTTAGCATTTCATTATAGTGATTTCAAGCCAGGATTAAGATCAATGATTTTACAAATCAAGATATCACATAGATATCTATCCCCTAAGGATACTACAAGTCGGCACATGGCCCCAAACATGGCTTATAGCCCATAAACATATTTAACACTGTGTGCGTTTCAACCGCCAATATAATATTATTCATGTTCGGGATGGATCCAGTCTCAATCCCTAGATTATTCATATTTTGAATGGACAATGGGGTGCGAGCCACGCCCTAATAGCGTCACAATGTGCTAAGCTGGGGTTTCAAACCCTCAGGCTACCATATACATTAACTACTCACCTTTAGCCGGTCGTGGACTTATCCGAGATACCTTTTCCCTTCGAATTTGCTGCCTTGTGCGTCGAACCTAGTCAAAACCACAACAATTACATAAATATGGGTCAAAGAAACATAACCCAATCAAAATTACTTGAAAAATGCAATAATACACGAAGTTGGTAAAACCCGAGCCCCGGTCCCACTTCTCGAAAATTCCTAAAATCATACCAGCGGATTCCTCATCTCTCCACAAGTCCGTGCATATAAATTTTATTGAAAACGGGGTCCGTTTGACCCCTCAACTTCCACTTTTTATCTTCCTAAATTTCCAAGCCCTAACCACCATTAATACCCCTTAAATCCTTAGTTTTGGGGTGTTTAATCTATATTTCTGTGTCACAATAATATAATTCAAGTTTAGGAACCCTTACATGAAGAAATACCACTGATTCCCCATGAAAATGCTCGAAATTTGCCTCTCCCAGAAGTCAAAAGTGTGTTTTAGAACTCTATAATTTTGATACACTTGTTTCACTAAATCACAATGATTTTCGCTTCTAGGACAACCCAACCGCTTCTACGGTTTTGGCTCCGCTTCTGCGAGAATGCCCAGCCTCGCCTAGGCCGCTTCTAGGACTATTGGGCCGCATCTGCGAAACCGCTTCTGCGGTACTTTTTCAGCAGATGCTAAAGCATCAGAAACCAAAAAACTACAGACCTGTTATAACTTCAATTTTTCCCCGTTTAACCTTCCGATAACATCTCGAGGCCCTCGGGACCTCAACCAAAAGCACAAATACATCAAGTTACTTCATTCAAACTTGCTTGTAACAAACAAATACCATCATAAACATCAAAATCACCAAATTCTCATGGATTCAAGCCTAAGTTTCATTAAAAATTTCGAAACTAACATTTGATCTAAAACCTGACCTAAACACCTCCGAATGACCTGAAATTTTGCACGCATATCAAAAATCACCTACTGAAGCTACCGCAACTCTCAGAATTTCATTGCGAACCTCGAATCAAAATCTCACCTACCATCCGGAATTCGCCAAAATTACCTTAGCCAATTCAATCCTAAATCTACACCGAACATCCGAATTCGATTTTGATTGCTCTCCTATGTCATAAATCATCCCCCGAAACTAGTCAAATCATCAAAAATCCATTTCGAGCTTTCTAACTCATCGGTCAACATTCAGTTGACTTTTCCAAACTATTCTTCTCATAAAGAGGTTTATTGCCTCATTTCTAACTAGATTCCCTCCAATTTAGTTCTAACTCTCCAAAAACATATAAATTAACATGTGAAAGCATAAAATGAAGAAAATGGGGTGGTAACTTCCGTGACGACGGGTTGGGTCGTTACATTCTCCCTAACTTAAACAAACGCTCGTCCACAAGCGGGTTGAGAAACATACCTAATGTCTCAAACAAGTGTGGATATCTGCTCTGCCTCTCCTGATCGGTCTCCCAAGTTACTTCCTCCCCGGGACGACCTCTCCACTACACTTTCACTGAAGCTATGTCTTTGGATCACAACTTATGAACTTGTCGACCCAAAATCGCTACTGGCTCCACATCATAGGTCAAGTCCTCATCCAGCTGTATCGTGCTAAAGTCTAATACACATGACGGGTCTCCAAAGTACTTTCGGAGCATAGATACATGGAACACCGAGTGAACTCCCGGCAAGCTGGGTGGCAAAGTAAGCATATAGGCCACCTCCCCAACTTTCCTAAGCACCTCAAAATGTCCAATGAATCGTGGGCTCAACTTTCCTTTCTTTCCAAACCTCATAACGCCCTTCATAGGCGAAACTTTCAGCAACACCTTCTCGCCCACTGAATAAGACACATCTTGGACCTTCCGGTCCGTATAACTCTTCTGACGCGACTGAGCTGTGCGAAGTCTCTCCTGAATCACTTTTACCTTGTCTAAGGCATCCTGGACTAACTCTGTCTCCAATAATCTAGCCTCGCCGGGCACAAACCAATCGACTTGGGACCTACACCGCCTCCCATATAAGGCTTCATACGGTGCCATATGAATTCTGGACTAATAGCTATTGTTATACGCAAACTCTGCAAGAGGCAAGTAATTAGCCCAAGAACCTCCAAAATCAATAACGCAAGCACGCAACATATCCTCCAGTATCTGAATTGTACGCTCAGACTGCCCATCCGTTTATGGGTGAAATGTTGTGCTCAACTCTACTTTTGAACCCAACTCTCGCTGAAATGTCCTCCAGAACTGTTAAGTGAACTGGGTACCCCTGTCTGATATGATGGAAACTGGAACTCCATTCAATCTCACAATCTCACAGATGAATATCTCTGCTAACCGCTCCGAGAAGTATGTAGTACACACAAGAATGAAATGAGTTGACTTGGTCAGCCTATCCACAATCACCCAAACTTAATCAAACTTCCTCGCTGTCTGAGGGAGTCCACTAACAAAGTCCATAGTGATCCTTTCCCACTTCCACTCGGGAATATCAATATGCTGGAACATACCACCGGGCCTCTAATACTTATACTTGACCTGCTGACAGTTTAGGCACCGTGCTACATGATTCACAATATCCTTCTTCATCTTTCTCCACCAATAGTGCTGCTTCAAGTCCTGATACATCTTTACGGCACCTGGATGAATTGAATACCGCAAGCTGTGGGCCTCCTCCAATATCAACTCATGAAGGTCATCAACATTAGACACGCATAACTGGCCCTACATCTGTAACACACCATCACTATCAATAGTAACATCTTTGTCATCATCATGCTAAACTCTGTCCTTAAGGACATGCAAGTGTGGATCATCATACTGGCTCTCTCGAATACGGTCATATAAGAAAGACCAAGATACCACGCAAGCCATTACCTGACTGGGCTCAGAAATATCCAGCCTCACCATCTGATTAGCTAATACCTGAACATCAACTGTAAGGGGCCACTCCCCAACTGGAATGTACACCAAGCTGCCCATACTAATAGACTTCCGGCTTAAAGGATCTGCCACTACATTGGCCTTCCTGGGATGATACAAGATGGTAATATCATAGTCTTTGAGTAATTCAAGCCATCTCTGCTGCCTCAAATTGAGATATTTCTGCTTAAACAAATGCTGAAGGCTACGGTGGTCTGTATATACGTCACAAGATACACCATACATGTAATGCCTCTAAATCTTCAAGGCATGAACAATAACAGCTAACTCTAAGTCATGAACGGGGTAGTTCTTCTCATATGGATTAAGTTGATGAGAAGCATACACAATAACTCTACCCTCCTAGATCAATACACAACTAATCCCAACTCTCAAAGCATCGTAATACATCGTATAAGACCCTGAAGCTGATGGCAATACAAGTACCAGAGCTGTGTCTAGACCGACTTGAGCTTCAGGAAGCTCTCCTCACATTTATCAGACCACACAAATGGAGCATTAGTCTGTGTCAACTTCATCAAAGGTGAAGAAATAGACCAAAAACCCTGAACAAACTTGCGGTAATAGCTTGCCAAATCGAGGAAACTCTAGATCTCTGTAGCTGAAGACGGTCTGGGCCAATTCTGTACCACCTCGACTTTCTTTGGTTCAACCCGTATACCATCGTTAGACACTACATGTCCCATAAAAGTCATAGTGTCAAGCCAGAACTCACACTTAGAAAACTTCGCATAAAGCTTTTCCTCTCTCAATCTCTGCAATACCACCCTCAAGTGTTGCGCGTGCTCCTCCTGGCTGCGCGAGTACACCGGGATATCATCAATAAATATGATCACAAAAGAATCCAGATACGGCCGAAATACACTATTTATCAAGTGCATGAATGCGGCTGGGGCACTAGTTAGCCCAAAAGACATCACCAGAAATTCATAATGCCCATATCTCGTTCTGAAAGATGTCTTCATAATGTCTGAATCCCTAATCTTTAACTGGTGATAACCTGATCGAAGGTCAATCTTAGAGAATACACTGGCCCCCTGAAGCTGATCAAACAAGTCATCAATATGAAGTAACGGGTACTTATTCTTTACTGTCACCTTATTCAACTGCCTGTAATCAATTCACATTCTCATTGTGCAATTTTTCTTCTTTACGAATAATACTGGTGCACCCCAAGGTGACACACTCGGGCGAATGAACCCCTTATCTAAAAGTTCCTGAAGCTGTTATTTTAACTCTTTTAAATCCGCTGGTGCCATGCGGTATGGAGGAATAGAAATGGGCTGAGCGCCCAGCACCAAGTCAATATTGAAATCGATGTCCCTATCAGGCGGAATGCCCAGCAGGTTTGTTGGAAATACATCCGGAAAATCCCTCACAACGGGGATCGAATCAAGACTGGGTGTCTCAGCCTCAACATCTCTAATGAAATCCAAATAAGATAAACATCCCTTCCCAATCATTCGTTGGGCTTTTATAAAGGAAATCACCCTGTCGGATACATAATGAGTCACACCTCACCACTCGATCCTTGGATTACTTGGAATAGCTAATGTGACTGTCTTGGCATGACAGTCCAGAATCGCATGGTAAGGAGATAACCAATCCATGCCTAGAATCACGTCGAAATCCACCATGCCCAATAATAATAAGTCAACTCGGGTCTCCGGACCCCCAATAGTAACAAGACAGGATCGGGATACCTGATCCAAAATAATTGTATCACCCACCGAGGTAGACATATGCACGAGTAAGGCAAGAATACTAAGGGTCATACCCAAATGATGCACAAAATATGAAGAAACATAGGAATAGGTAGATCCGGGATCAAATAAGATAGAAGCATCCCTGTGGCAGACTGAGATAATACCTGTGATGACTGCATCTAATGCATTAGCATCCCTCCTATCTAGAAGAGCATAAAAACGAACCTGACCTCCGCCTGTACGATCCTTACCCCTAGGGTGACCTCTGGGTACCTGAACACCACTCCTAGCTGACTGAGCTGGTGCTGAAGAAACAGGAGAGCAGAAGATGAGGGTTGGTCCCCTTGCTGAGACTGCTTACGAAAAACAACTGGGGACACTCCCTCCCGATATGGCCAAACTCACCACACTCAAAGCAATGACCTGAAGCTGGAGAAAGGGACTGTTGAGGACCCCTCGATGCAGATGAACCCAGAGCTGAAGGAGCAGGAGCAGACCTCTGAGATGGAAGGACGCTAAGTGCAGGCTGTCTCTGCTGACGACCCTGCTGGCCCTGATGGCCCTGATGACCCTGACGACCACGGTCTGACGAAGCTCCACTAGACTCTACACGGCCTGACTAAGGAGATCTAAAGGAACAACCTCTACTGTGCTGAGACTGGCCCATAGACAGAGCACCAGTGTAACTCCCTATACCACGAGGCCTCTTAGCCTCCCTCTCCTTACGCTCTTGACGGTGGTTTGTCTCAATCCGTCGAGCTGCATCAACCACCTTCTCAAAAGTAAATGTTGTAGCCCTCTCTCTAGTCATCAATATGCGGATATGATAATTGAGACCATCCACAAATATCCTGATCCTCTCACGATATGTCAGAATCATCCACATGGCATGCCGAGCTAGTTGTGTAAACCTCAACTCATACGAAGTCACTGTCATATCTCCCTGCTTGAACCACTCAAACTGACGATGCAGTTCATTTTTCTACGAGTGGGGCACATACTTCACCAGATATATCGTGGAGAACTGCTGCAGAGAGAGGGGCGCTGCCCCAATAAGCCTATGCCTCTCAAAATCCTCCCACCAATGAAATACTGGTCATGTTAACTAGAAGGTAGGGAAAGCAACACCACTAGACTCCAGAATACCCGCAGTACGAAGCATACATTGGCACTAATCCAGAAAACCCTTGGTATCCTTGCCCTCAACACCACTGAACGCCGGAAGATGTAGTCTCTCAAAGCTCTCCAACCGACGTTGCTCATCATCATGCATAGTTGGGACCACATGAGCTGGGGCTAGTGCGACTGGTGCGACTGGTGTAGCCGGCTGAACTAGCTGAGCTGGAGCTGCCTCAGTGCTTGTAAACCCTAAACTACCAGCTCGGGTGTGCGAGCAACGAGGGTTTGATTTTCTCCCCCTGCCTTTGAAGAAGCGGCTGCAGTAGAGACCGCAACCACCTGAGCTAAGCTAGTACACACTAATAGGATCTGTGCTAAGGTCTCTTGAAGACCCGGTATCTCAATAGACACTATCGATGCCTGAACCTGAGCTACTGTAATGCCTGCAACTAGAGCCTGATCCTGAGCCAGATCCACTAGCACTGGGATATGACCCTGAGTCTGGTCAGCTGGTGGGTCAGCATGTGCTATCATTGCTGCCTTACCTCTGCCACGAGCACAGCCTTTGGGTGCCACTGGTGGTCGTCCACCACGTCTGTTAGCACGGGTTCTCGCCAACTGCAAGA
This sequence comes from Nicotiana noctiflora, assembly GCA_032618575.1. NCBI lineage: Eukaryota > Viridiplantae > Streptophyta > Magnoliopsida > Solanales > Solanaceae > Nicotiana > Nicotiana noctiflora. The sequence continues at coordinate 44,810 of JASVEL010008347.1, read as the reverse complement.
GAATAGAATATGAAAAATTTAGTTTCATGATAACACAGACCGAACGATATGAATCCAATAAAGTGAAGTGTTTCCTAAAGTTATGTAGCCTCCCGAGGATAGATACGGACGTCTACGTACCGATCCGCGAGAGCCTACTAAACCAGCTCATGACTCGCGAGGCCTAGTAACCTAGGCTCCGATACTAACTTGTCACTACCCAAACCCGGTTGTGATGGCACCCAACACTAAAGCTAGGCAAGCCATACCAACAACTGTTTCCTAATAGAAAACCAGTCCCAAAAGGACGAATTCAAGAAGAATATAAGGGTCAATAAATATACTCCAATAACAATAGTAGAATCAAATACTGAGAAGTACGAATATCGAAAATAATAATCCCAAAAGATCTGGGGTCACGAGTCTACAGCCTCTAAACATGAACTAAATAGTAATAGAAATACTGAATAAATACTCAAGTCTGGGACATATAGTAATAACTAAAATGAAAAGAGAAGCTAGGTTTTGTGAATGCCGGCAGCTACCTCAGCAACTTGAATAAACTCTGATATAGGCCGGAGTGCTCGTCTAACCCTCTTGTGTACCTGAATCTGAACATAAAGGTGCAGGGAGTAGGGGTGAGTACTAAGTACTCAGTAATAAAAAGTATATAAAATAGCTGAAAGCAGGAAATATATAGAATACCACAAAGCAAAGCTAAACTACAATCTTATATCTTCCACGAAGTAACAACAACAGCAAATCACAAATTAGCACAGATAATTTACAAACAAGAATGCAATGTAATGCACATGACCGCTACAACGCGTATTCCGATCTGTTTAACATCGACGGCGCTCACTAGGGGTGTGTAATAGACTCCGGAGGGGTTCCTTCATATCATCCACTGCGGCGTGCAGCCTGATCCATCCTCAGTCCACATCATGCGTATGAGTCACAGAATAGTTCAATTTATTTATTTCCAGGTTCCAGTTCATTAATAATGAAAAATAATTTAATTTATTTAATGTTCCAAATACAGGTGACTTAGCATTTCATAATAGTGATTTCAAGTTAGGACTAAGATCAATGATTTTACAAATCAAGCTATCACATAGATATCTATCCCCTAGGGATACTACAAGTCGGCACATGGCCCCAAACATGGCTGATAGCCCACAAATATATTTAACATAGTGTGCGTTTCAATCGCCAATATTATTCATGTTCGGGATGGACCCAATCTCAATCCCCAGTCATAAACAATCCCACACCTTCCATGAGGTGCAGACCACACCCTAATAGCGTCACAATGTGCTAAGCCAGGGTTTCAAACCCTCAGGCTACCATATATACTAACTACTCACCTCTAGCCGTCCGTGGACCCATCCACGATACCTTTTCCTTTCGAATTTACCGCCTCGTGTATCGAATCTAGTCAAAACCACAGCAATTATATAAATATGGGTCAAAAAAACATAACCCAATTAAAATACTTGAAAAACGCAATAATACACGAAGTTGGTAAAACCTGAGCCCCGGGCCCACTTCTCTAAAAATTCCAAAAATCATACCTCATCTCTTTACGAGTCCGTGCATATAAATTTTATCGAAAATGGAGTCCGTTTGACCCCTCAACTTCCACCTTTTATATTCCTAAATTTCCAAGCCCTAACCACAATTAATACTCCTTAAATCCTTAGTTTTGGGGTGTTTAATCTATGTTTTTACGTCACAATAACATAATTCGAGTTTAGGAACCCTTACCTGATGAATTCCCACCGATTCTCCGTGAAAACGCTTGAAATTCGCCTCTCCCTGAAGTCAAAAGCGTGTTTTAGAACTTTGAAATTTCGATACACTGTTTCATTAAATCACAGCGATTTTCGCTTCTGCGACAACCCAATCGCTTCTGCGGCCAGAGAGCCGCTTCTACGGTTTTGGCTCCGCTTCTGCGAGAATGCCCAGCCTCGCCTTGGCCACTTCTCCGACCATTGGCCGCATCTGCGGAACCACTTCGGTGGTACTTTTTCCGCAGAGGCGAAAGTATCAGAAGCCAAAAAACTACAGACCTGTTATAACTTCAATTTTTCCCTGTTTAACCTTCTGATAACATCCCGAGGCCCCCTAGACCTCAACCAAAAGCACAAATACATCACGTTACTTCATTCGAACTTGCTCGTAACATAAAAACACCATCATAAACATCAAAATCACCAAATTCTCATGGATTCAAGCCTAAGTTTCATTAAAACTTCTGAAACTAACATTTGATCTAAAACCCGACCTATACACCTCCGAATGACCTAAAATTTTGCATGCATATAAAAAATCACCTAACGGAGCTACTGCAACTCTCGAAATTTCATTCTGAGCCCCGGATCGAAGTCTCACCTACCGTCTGTAATTCGCCAAAATTTAACCTTAGCCAATTCAAGCCTAAATCTACAAAGGACCTTCGAATTCGATTATGATTGCTCTCCCAAGTCATAAATCATCCCCTGAAACTAGTCTAATCATCAAAATCCATTTAGAGCTTTCTAACTCATCGGTCGATATTCAGTTGACTTTTTCAAACTATTCTTCTCACAAAGAGGTTTATTGCCTCATTTCTTACTAGATTCCCTCCGATTTACTTCTAACTCTCCAGACACATATAAATTAACATGTTAAAGCATAAAATGGAGAAAACAGGGCTGTAACTCCTGTAACGACGGGTTGGGTCGTTACAGGATTAATAGACATCATGCCTACAGATTATGTTTAATGCAGATAAATTATTAGATAATTAATCAGTATTCAGTTTTCTGCAACTACATCTAAGTAGGACTAATTCAGACTCTTTATCTGGGAAATATGTGGTAAATCAATTCTTCCGACGTTAATTTTAATCAAGGACCTAAATAGTATGTGTAAGACGTGCTAAACAATTCATTTCTTTAAGTGAGGAGGCATACTTGAGCCTTTAATTGTTCTTATTTCCCCCCATTAACTACTTTATGTATTTTGATTGTCGCTCGAGATTAATCCTTTTTCAACCTCTGAAAATCCAAGCCTCCTCCCTTTAGGATTAGTAGTCCTAAATGCCTCCAGGACTGATAGGTGGGATGGGTAATATCATGTTGTATATATTGATACCATTCGACGCTTAATACCTTAACGGGGTGGGAAGGGTAGACATGGAGATGATGGTTACACGATACCACTACGCGTACGATTGGTTACCGGTATTGTGTGGATGGTCATGTGTTTCATAAACCTAGGACCCCTCTCTTTATGTAACTTTATTTAATATTAATAAATTCTGTCTTTTCAACTGCCTAGTACCCCCCTTTAGTTTTACTGCATTATTTGTTTTCCTTCTAATTTTTCTTCTTCTTTGTTTATTCAATGTCATGACTGATTTTCTACATCTAGACCCTCTTACAAATAAATTGTAGACTCCAATATGCTTGTTACATACCTATTTACAACCCTTACGTGTGAAATTATTTGTATATTTGTTTGCATTAAAGTCACAACATAGCATGGCCGAGCACCACACTAGTGGATCTTGAGGGGGTGCCTAACACCTTCCCCTCGAGATAATTTCTAGCCCTTACCCGAACTCTGGTTTTCAAAATCAAAGCCCTTAGTGTCCTAATGCACTTAATCATTAGGTGACGACTCTTCTACTCCAAAAACACAATTCCCAAACAGGAACAGAGTTGTCCTCCCAAATATCGCAAACCCAATTTCTCGAGAAAAATGGGGCGTCGACAGCATGGCGACTCTACTAGGGAATTATTTAGGCTTTTACCACTTCAAGTTATATGTGAATTTACTTTATTGCTTTGTTTGGTACCTTTATTTGAAACTGACTTGTCTTTTTGTTCTTTTTCTTTAACGCTTTCATTTACTGCTTTCCTTCAATACTGTTATAATTTCTGAGCAATTATTGTAATCACTATGAATGTAAAAATACGTGACAATTTTTTTTTTTGTAATTTCATCTTCAACATCATATTTCACTCGTGCCAAACAAATACCATAGAAACGTTTGATGAGTTATTGCGCTTTTTCGATATTATTACCCCCTAAATTTGGCAAAGGCATATTTGCAGTAAAATCAATCGTATCAGCGGAGCAGTCGACGGTTTCGTGCCTTTCCCTCTGGAGTTTTCTGCTTAATGGTATCGGTCTACAACCCATAGAAACCTTATCCTATTTAATTGTACATGCATCATTGTCAAACCTAGTCGAGTCAGTTATGTTGTCCACATAATGACTCTTTAAGATAGCCTTGTCCAAAGTCCACTGGGTTTCCTTGGAACCCAAACGGACAACATTATATTTTATGCATTTATCTGGAGGACTAAATGCTGTTTATGCTAATTATTGGTTTAAATAGTAGATTCCGGTGGGGTAGGGGTCTAACCATTTTGTTTTGCAGGAAACGAATGACAAAGTTCCCGACTTCGGTATGGTCAACATACCCTCACTCTTGCTGACCTGGTGGAGGAACCTCCCATTAAGTAACCAAATCAACGAATGGAAAGAGAGAGTCAACAGGGCTGGTGAGAAGTTGGAATATCTGGAATATAGTCTGCTAGAACTAGAAGGAAAAGTGAGGAAAAGAGTCACCGACTACCAGAATACCGAGGGAAATGAAGGAGAGAACCTGGAAAAAGCATTTCTACTGGAGAATCAATGTCGAACTGGAGGATTTGATCAACAAGAACATTCAACCCGGGAAAGGTCCTTCTAAGACCAAGTAGATACAAATTTACTTTTTCGCGTTATAAATGTAATAAGGCCAATGACCATTAGTGACATCTTTACTTTATGCAATTTTAGAGTTGTTTTGAGATTTTTCGTATTTTTATCAATAAAATTAGGCATTTAGCATTATAAGTTCTCCGAATTAACTTGTCTCTAAGCCTACCTCAGCCATAATGAGGCACCCAATTTAGACACAATTTATATTCTTTTACTATGTGTTTAAATATTGCAAGATTTTTTGTCGGAATCTGTACTAACTTGTTACCATTTTGTTCGTGCATTCTGGAAACGTCATCCTACTCCACAAGATCTAACGGCCCTCCGCCTCCTCCTCCTCCAAGTCCTATCAAAAGCAAGAACAATGCAAAAATGAAGGACGTGAAGAACATCAGGAGAACTCAGCTAAAAGGATAAAGGTTCCTCAGGGTATTCATGTGTTTAAAGAAAGCGTCGCCCAGCTCGAATATAAGTTGCTGAAATTTAAAGAAGAACTAGACCAAGTTCAGAACTTGGCAAGCTTGTCATTCTCCCTCACTACTCCAGATGTCGACTTTCCCAATGCTCAAATACCTCCACAAAACATCCCAAAAATACAGAAACAACCCGCTAATCATCAAAACTGCAACACATGTCATAACAAGCTCCACTCCTCATCCCTGAACCATAAAATGATCATCCCAACCACACTCCCATCTATGTGGAAACCATGACACAATACACTCAACCCATTATACATACACCAGAGTCAGATGACAAAGACTCTCTTATCAAGAACCTGGCTGCTGAGCTCAAAATATTAACTAGCCAAGTCCAGGGCATTGAAGGAAGCAAAGGCATTGTAGGGCTGAATTATGAGGATCTTTGCATTTAGCCAGGCATCGAACTTCCCGAGGGGTACAAACCTCCCAAGTTTGAAATGTTTGATGGATCAGGGGATCCTAGAGTCCATTTGAGGACATACTATGATAAGTTGGTCGACATAGGAAGAGATGAAAATATTCGCATGAAACTCTTCATGAGAATTTTGAAAAACGATGCGCTATCTTGGTACATTAGCCAAGAGCCCAAGAAGTGGGCAAGCTGGGTAGGAATAGCGTCTGATTTCATGGACAGGCTCAGTTTCAATACAGCAAATGCACCAGATATCTTCTACATCCAGAATCTAAAAAAGAAACCTACTGAGACATTCCGCGCGTATGCTACTCGATGGAGATCCGAGGCTGCTAAGGTCATGCCGGCCTTAGAGGAAGAACAAAAGAACCAATTTTTTGTCTGAGCTCAAGATCTGCAGTATTATGAGAGGTTAATATTGATAGAGGGCCAGAAATTCACTGATATCATCAAGCTAGGATAAAGGAGTGATAAAGGCATTAAGAGCGGCATGGGCACTAATTTTGAGGCATTGCATGCTACTAACAAAGCCCTACAATTTGATGGCGCGTGTAAGAAAAAGGACGTGAGTGCCATGATGGTTTCACGGAGAACCAAGTCCCCAGTAAAATACCAAGTCTACCCAATACCACGTCTCACATACCAGCCTATCTTTAATTACCAAGCACATCCACCATCTTACAAAATTCCATAACATGCTTACCAATCACCCCCCCTCCCCCACATATCGAATACCTCACCAAGATATTCCCAACCTACACCTGTCTACCAAGCCTATAACCCTCACTACCAATCACCTCCTGCCCGCCAATACTTCCCCAGGCCACGCCCTAGCTTCGACTGTAGACCTCCCAAGTAATACATCGCCATCGCCGAGCCAATCGACCAACTATATGAATGACTCAAAGCAGCCAGTTACGTCACCCTAATCCCTTTCATAACTCCAAAAAATCCTTCCTAGTGGGTCAATCCAAACAAAATATGTGCATTACATTCCAGCATGAAAGGGCATACCATTGATATGTGCCGATCTCTGAAAGACAAAATCCAAGCCCTAATTGACAACAAAATCATCATGGCGAAGGAACCTACTCCTAACGTGCACAATAATCCCTTGCCCGATCATAAAGGTGGAAGTGTGCACATGATTGAGGTAGAAGATAATTGGGACCCCAAAGTGTCAATTGGATTAATTGTCGAAAGTGACGAGCCCAAGAAACCAATAGTCACCCTAAATATAATTGTGGTCTACATCTAGCCCACTAGGAATGATGAAGTAAACATGGCCATGCCTCTCGATCTTGAAACACCATCATCCAAAAGGATCGCAGAGCCAATTTAGGTGGAGTTTGGGTCTCCAAAAGTACCATTTGAAGTTTTTGTGTTGCCACCCAAAACAAGGGTGCCCATTCCTGTGGCAATGTCAGCCGTAATGCCATTCCATGCACTGGCCATTCCTTGGGATTACACCGCCGAGGTAAGTAGAAAGGGAAAAACTAGGTCAGGAGAAGCAATTGTAGAATAAGGTATGACCAGAACCGGCAAAATTTATACTCCGGAGCACTTAGTTGAATCAACTAATCAGGCCTCTGGACGGCCTATTGAAATTGGACATGATGATCTCCAGCGGAAGATACAGGTAAAACAATACTCAATTGTTGATCAATTAAATAAAACACCAGTGCAGATCTCCATTCTAGCTCTACTGCAGAGCTCCGAGACAGACAAGAATGCCTTGATGAAGATACTGAGCGAAGAGTACGTACCCATTAATATAACTAGAGGAGAGATAGCGAACATGGTCGAGTAGGTATTGGAGAGTAATAAAATCACTTTCCATGAGGATGAGTTGCCCCTTGAAGGTTTAGGCCACAACAAAGCATTGCACGTTACTGTGTAGTGTAAAGACTATTTCATCACTAGGACTTTGATTGACGGAGGGTCCAGCCTCAACATTTGTCCTTTGGTGACCCTCAGAACATTGGGGAAATGTTTGCATGAAATAAAAGATGGGACGATCAACGTCAAAGCTTTTGATGGTTCCCAAAGGTCCAATATTGGGAGATCAGTTTATGTCTGCAAATGGGGCCAACTTGGTTCGATGTTGATTTTCAAGTAATAGACATCCCAGCATCCTACAACTTACCACTGGGACGACCTTGGATCCATGCCGCTAGAGCTGTAGCATCAACTCTGCACCAGGTAGTGAAGTTCGAGTAGAATCACCAAGAGGTAATTATTCGTTGTGACGGTAGTAACCCCATATTCAGTTGTCAAACCATCCCATCGATTGAATGGAGAAGGAATCTAGGAGGAGAAACCTAACACCAAATAGAGCGAGTAAATGTCATGGACAAATATAAGTGATAGTATAACAAGATAGAGAGTATACTGAATTGGAGTGGGTATGAACCCGGCAAAGGGCTGGGCAAAACCTCTAGGGAATCACCAAGCCTATCATACTGATGAATCATGGCACCACTTTTGGGTTAGGGTATGGATATACTTGGGAAGAATTCTAGAACTAGTCGCCACAATGGCGCGACCTTGACTATCAACTGGAGCACCCGATAACCCACCTGGAACAAACTTTCCAGCCAGCCGACATCATGTATTGGGTCAGAGGAAGATGAAACATTGGCAGCAATGAAGAACCTGTTCTTGGATGATGACAACATGGACTATCATATCATTCTCGAGGAGGAAGTAAAGGAAGGCCCTTCATTACAAGAGGTGAGCCGAGGAAAGCGCTTCAACAATTGGTCCATCAGAACTACCAAGGCCCGGAAAGCTTCGGGGTAACAAGGCTGAACAAAGCATTATGCATTATCTTTTACTTTTTCGTTAATTGATTTCCCTTCAGTATTATCTTTAAATCTTGAAAAGATCTCTGATGTTCAAAATAATTTTGGAATTTATCAAAGCATTTTAGTTTCTTATATATGACTTGCTCTTATTATTTTTCTGCCATTTATTTTACTTTTACACAACACTAATATTACTTATCTTGATGAACCGATGGATATGACATGGAACAAGATAACACAACAAACGAATATAGACTAGGAAGAGGATGAGATACTAGAAGAGTTCGTTATAGAGGTCGAATATTTTGAGAATAGACCTAAATCTATCCTGGACGAAACCAAGGTTGTCAATCTGGGGGATGCGGAGAATGTCAATGAATTGCGCATCAGTCTTCACCTGTCACCATCAGCAAAGGAAGAGTACAGGGAGTTCTTAAAAGAATATGAGGACATATTTGCCTGGTCATATGATGATATGACCTGTCACGACCCAGATTTCTCACCATCGGGATCATGATGGGGCCTGCTCGTGGTAGCTAGGTAAGCCAATGTACTCATCATTTTTATTAGTAAAACCATTTTGTTATCAATTTGATAGCATAAATAATAATAATAAATCTAACTGCGGAAGAGGATGAGATACTGGAAAAGGTCGTTAAAGAGGTTAAAGACTTTGAAAATAGACCTAAATCTTACCCGGACAAAACTGAGGTTGTCAATCTGGGGGATACAGAGAATGTTAATGAAACGCGCATCAGTCTCCCCAAGTGCAAGGTGGGAAGTTCTTGAAGGGAAGGATGTCGAGGGTCTATTTGGAAACAGCCTTTTTACCCAAGGGTAGGATTATGGTCTATGTACACACTACCCTCCACAGACCCCACTAAGTGGTATTATACTGGGTTGTTGTAGTTGTTGAAATAAATACGAAATACTCAACAACATCCTCTACCCAAGATTTGGTGTCACCTACTCATGAACCACTAAGAATAAACTATATATAAAGGTCTGAAGAAAATATAACAGTTGTCTGTCTCGAAACAATGAGACCACAGTGTAAATGAAAAGTATAAGAAAAGATGTCGGTCCTGCGGACACCTACAAGGTTACCTCAGTCTCGTGGTAATAAGATCCTGCTATCGAACTACTACTGCTGCTGCCACTCTGAACCTGTGCTAAAATGCACATAAGTGTAGTATTAGCACAACCAACCACATGAGCTGGTAAGTGCCTAGCCTAACCCCGGGGATGTAGTGACGAGGCTAGACTGGACACCACATAAACCTATGCAGTTATCAAATATACAGGGGAAAATTGAATATCAAGAAATCAACAACATGGGAGGGGGGACATGCTGCGGGGAAATACATATAAATAGTCATCCAGAGTACAACCCAAAAACAACTTAATTCCACAGTGAAACAAGAATAAATATTCAAACATAACCACATATGTCAACAACTTTTGCAGCGTGCAACCCATTCTATAATTACCATTGTTGCAGTGGGAAACCCGTTCCATAATTACCATTGTTGCGGCATGCAACCCGCTCTACAATACTACTGTTGCGGCGTGCAACCCGTTCCATAATTACCATTGTTGTGGCGTGCAACCCGTTCAATAATTACCATTTTTGCAGCGTGCAACCCGCTCCATAATACTACTATTGTGGCGTGCAGCCCGTTCCATAATTACCATTGTTGCGGCGTGCAACCCGTTCCATAATTACCATTGTTGCGGCGTGCAACCCGGTCCACAATACTACTGTTGCGGCGTGCAACCCGACCCACATTATCATTGTTGCGGCGTGTAACCTGCTCCACATTAATTATCATTTATCATTGTTGCGATGCGCAACCCGCTCCTCAGTATCATTTGTTGCTATGTGCATCCCGCTCCTCAATATCATTTAACAGTTTGAGTCCCCAAGCAACAGTCACAATTAAGGGACACACAGCAAACAACTATATAGCAAACATCCCAGCAAGGGAATACAATTAACAATTCAATCATCCCGGCAAGGGAGAGAAAGACTAACAACAGAATCAACAAAAAGTCCCGGCAAGGGAATAATCAGTAACTCTTTCTCTTTCTTTCTTTTCTTACTCCACGATATCACTAGATCCCAAAGTCCAAGGAATCCTTATCACATATTCTGTCACAACAACAATGACATCCTAGTGAGGGAACACATATTATCTCAATTATCCCGACAAGGGGATTGCCATAATCATATTAGTTCCAACATCTAACTACCACAGCTACAATGAGCCTGTTACCACACTTAACCATCTCAGTAACATCTAACCGACTATCACACCCAACCACCCTATCTATAACTAACATGTTACAATACTTAATCACCCCAGCTATAACCATAAGCTTTACCTAACACAAGGAAACATCTCCCTAAGAATCTGTAATATCAATTATGAACACAACACCAGGGAACCACAACTTAACCATGGCCTACCAAGGGGGCAACACAATGATCTCTCCTCTTTCTCACTTTTACTTCACTATTCTTTTCAAGCAATTGCTCTAGAGTTGAATATACCGTGTATTTTCACAATTCATTTTACAACTGGATCCAACGCTCCTCGGTGGCACAAGTCATTTCATATACTTTCAATATTCGTATCACAATTCGGGCCAATGCCCATAGGAATCAAATTATTATATTATCATTCTCATGTTATTCACAACATATGGAAATACTCCAATAAACATGAATTTCATAATCAGTTCATGATAATTACATTATAAGACTCATGATCATGCTATATACTAATGTATAGATACTCGTAACCATGCATATACATTGTACTCGATCACATAGCAATTAGCAACAAGACTCAACTCCTATTCCCTCAAGCTAGGGTTAGACCAAACATTTACCTCAAAGCCTTAAAGTCCGCTTAATCCTCAACTACTGCTTTACCTCGTGCTTCAACCTCAAATTTAGTGATATCTAGTCATAATCATTTGATAATATCAATAAAGACTCAATGGTAACATCCCATAGCATAGATATAAATTTCCTAGCATTATTTCAAAAATCCCAAAATTAGACAAAATCTGAGCCCTGGTTCCACTTCTCGAAACTCAAACATCTTTACAAAAATTATTCGTCATTTTCTCCCGATTCTTTACATATAAAGAACACCAAAATCGGAGTCCGTTTGACCCATCAAATCGACCCCTAAAAGTCTTATAATTTCAGGCCCCAAAATCCTATTTTTCATGAATTAAATAATGGGATTATGGTCTATAATCAGCCATAAATGACTTTTAATAATCAAATCACTTATCTATATGATACCCACTGATTTTATATCTTAAAAATTGCCTCAGAAGCTTCTTCCCGTTCCAAAATTGGAAGAAACCTCGACCTGCTCATTATAGGTATACGATTCACCTGTTTTACTCCTCCCAATGGATTCCTTGTACAATTATAATGAATTTAGCCTTTTGAATCACTCCATTTGACCTTGTAATGAAGGAGATATGTAGATTTTAAGATTTGCAAATAGTGCAGGTGTTTAATATGCCGTCAGGGGCAGTTTCGTCATTAATGTAAAAATCCAGGCAACATTAGTGAAATGGCCATAAAATCCTCATACAATGTCCAAATTTGATGATTCTTTTTGCTACGGGTCCGTAATTATGATACGGATGTAATGCTTTATTCAAAATAGTAATCGGAGCTTATTTGTTCAATATGATATTATTTATGCTTGAAGAAACGGTGTCGAAGCATAAGAAAACGAGCGTAACGCTACCCAAACCTATCCGAAACTCACCCGAGCCCTTGGGGCTCGAAACCAAATATTCACACTGACTAAAAAATATCATACAAACTTACTCGAGCGATCAAATCTCCAAAATAACATTGAATCAAGCCTCAAGATCATCACTTTTCATTTCAAAGTTCATAAACCTTAACTTTAGCTATTTCGGTCCGAAACAAGTCGAACGACGTCCGTTTTAAACCAAACTTTACAGAAAGCGCTTAAACAATATTTAAGACTTGTACCGGGCATCAGAACCAAAATATGAGTCTGATACCATAGTCTTTTAATAAATTTTCATTCTCATTTTCAATAATAATTTCAGAAAGATAATCTAACAGAAAAATTCTTTTGCTAAGGTTCTAGACCTCGGATTTTGACTCCGGGCACATGTTCAAGTCCCATATTTTTCTACGGACCTTCCAGGACAGTCTGATCTCGGGTCTGGATCCGTTTACCAAAAATGTTGACCAAAGTCAACTATAATCATATTAAAATTAAAATTCTTCAAATGTTTCAAAGAATTCACATATTTCAACATAAAAACTTTCCGGCTACACGCCAGGACTGCGCATGCAAATTGTGGCAACATAAAATGAGGTTTTCAAGACCTCGGAAGCACGAGAAAAATAGGTGATGACCCTTTGGGTCGTCACATCCTCCACCTCTAAAACAAACGTTTATCCTCGAACAGACAAAAGAATGAAGTGCTTTAGTCGGGGAACAAATGTGGATAACGGCTCCGGAGGATCTCCTTCAGCCCAAGCGCAATATAATCATAACATTCACTGCGGTCTGCAGCCCGATACATACTCAATCATAATATTTACTGCGGTGTGCAACCCGATACATACTCAATCATAAACTCGTAGTGCCTATACCGAGTGCGGAATGCTGTCTTAGGGACATCAAACGCCATAATCTTCAGCTGATGGTAGCCCGACCTCAAGTTTATTATTGAGAACACCCTTGCTCCCTGGAGCTAGTCGAACGAATCATCAATCCTCGACATTGGATACTTATTCTTTATCGTCACTTTGTTTAGTTGCCGACAATAAATACACATTCGCATCGATCCATCCTTCTTCTTCACAAATAATACCAGTGCACCACAAGGAGAAACACTAGGCCTGATAAAGCCCTTCTCTAGCAAGTCCTGCAACTGATCCTTTAACTCCGTTAACTCTGGCAGGACCATGTGATACGGCGAAATAAAAATAGGCTAAGTGTCCGGAACCAAATCAATGCAAAATCAACATCCCTGTCGGGCGGCATACCTGGCAGGCCTGAAGGAAACATCCAGAACTTACGAACCACGGTCACAAAATCGATAAAGGAAACCCCCGCACTAGAATCACAACATAAACCAAGTTGACCAAAAACCCTTTCTCGGCTTAGAATGACCTGATACAGCGCAAAATAAGACCGAAGCTTCTCTACCACAAGCCAGAACAGTACCTGCACCTCAACCTCTAATACTTTTACCTCCATTGCTCGCATCTCTACCTCCACCTCTAATACCTTTACCTTCACAAAGTCTCCGAAGAAATAGCTGATCTATCACTGGTCTGTGTTGCTGCTCCACCGAAGAAGCGGTACATGACCATGCCATTCGTGAAAGAATGGAGTAGAAATTCAGTCAGCATTTGAGAAATCAATAGTACAATAAGAAAGAACAAATGAGAGGTTTTCCTAACTCAATAAACTCTAAGGAACAAGTACAGACGTCTCTGTACCTACCCCTTAAACTTTACTAAGTTTGTTCGTTAGTTGTGAGACCTATGTAACCTAGTGCTCTGATACCAACTTGTCACAACCCGGATTTCCCACCATCGGGATCGTGATGGCGCATACTCGTGGTAGCTAGGTAAGCCAATTTACTCACTTTTTTTTATTAGTAAAACCATTATGTTGTCAATTTGATTGCATAAATAACAATAATAACAATAACTGCAGAAGTCTAATTTTTATAAGTCTGAAATAAATACGAAATACTCAGCAACATCCTCTACCCAAGATATGGTGTCACCTACTCACGTACCACTAAGAATAAACTACATATAAAGGTCCAAAGGAAATATAACAGTTGTCTGTCTCGAAACAATGAGACCATAGTATAAATGAAAAGCATAAGTAGAGATGTCGGGCCTGCGAACGCCTGCAAGGCTACCTCAGTCTCATGGTAATAAGATCCTACTATCGAGCTACTGCTGCTGCTGCTGCGCCACTCTGAACCTGTGCTAAAACGCACAGAAGTGTAGTATCTGCACAACCAACCCCATGTGCTGGTAGTGACGAGACTAGACTGGACACCACATAAACCTGTGCAGTTATCAAATATACAGCGGAAAATCCAATATCAATTATGAACACAACACCAGGGAACCGCAACTTAACCATGGCCAACCAAGGGGCAACACAATGATCTCTCCTCTTTCTCACTTTTACTTCACAATTCTTTTCAAGCAATTGCTCTAGAGGTTAAATTATCACTTGTATTTCCATAATTCTTTTTACAACTGGAGCCAACACTCATCAGTGACACAAGTCATTTTATATACTTTCAATATTCGTATCACAATTTGGGCCAATGCCCATAGGAATCAAATTATAATATTATCATTCACATGTTACTCACAACATATGAAAATACTCTAATAAACAAGAATTTCATAATCAGTACACGATAATTACATTATAAGACTCACGGTCATGCTAGACACTAATGTGTAGATACTCATCACCATGCCTATACATCGTACTCGATCACATAGCAATTAGCAACAAGACTCAACTCATATTCCCTCAAGCTAGGGTTAGACCAAACACTTACCTCAAAGCCTTGAAGTTCACTTAATTCTTAACTATTGCTTTACCTCGTGCTTCAACCTCCAATTTAGTGATATCTAGGCATATTCAATTTGATAATATAAATAAAGACTCAACGGTAACATCCCATAGCCTTGATATAAATTTCCTAGCAATATTCCAAAAATCCCGAAATTAGATACAATTTGAGCCCCGAGCCACTTCTCGAAACTCAGATGTTTTTACAGAAAAGTGTTCTTCATCTTCTCCTGATTCCGTACATATAAGGAACACCAAAATCGGAGTCCGTTTGACCCCTCAAATCGACCCCTAAAGGTCTCATAATTTTAGGCCCCAAAATCCTATTTTTCTACTGTTTTTTATGAATTAAAGAATGAGATTATGGTCTATAATCACCCATAAATGAGTTTTAATAATCAACTCACTTACCTTAGTGATACCCACTGATCTTCTCTCTTAAAAATTGCCTCAAAAGCTTCTTTGCGTTCCAAAATTGGAAGAAAACTTGACGTTCTCATTATAGGTATATTGTTCACACATTTTACTGCTCCCAATGGATTCCTTGTGAAATTCTAACGAATTTAAGCTTTTGAATCACTCCATTGGACCTTATAATGAAGAAGATATGTAGGTTTTAAGATTTGCAAATAGTGCAGGTTTTTAATACGCCGTCAGGTGCAGTTTCATCATTAACCAGAAAATCTAGGCAACCTTAGTAAAATGGCCATAAAATCCTCATACTATGTCCAAATTCGATGATTCTTTTTTCTATGGGTCCGTAATTACGATACGGATCTAATGCTTCATTCAAAACAGTAATCGAAGCTCATGTATTCAAAATGATATCATTTATGCTTGAAGAAACGATGTCGAAGCATAAGAAAACGAGCATAACGCAACCCGAACATATCCGAAACACGTCAAACAACGTTCATTTTCCAAACCAAATATGCACACTGACTCAAAAATATCATACGAACTTACTCGAGCGATAAAATAGCCAAAATAACATTTAATCAAGCCTCAAGATCATCACTTTTCATTTCAAAATTCATAAACCTTAACTTTAGCTATTTAGGTCTAAAACACGTCAAACGACGTCCGTTTTCAACCAAACTTTACAGGAAACGCTTAAAAAATATTTAAGACTTGTACCGGGCGTCAGAACCAAAATACGAAACCATAGTCTTTTAATCAATTTTCATTCTTATTTTCCCTGATAATTTCAGAAAAGCAATTGAACAGAAAAATTCTTTTGCTCAGGTTCTAGACCTTGAATTTCGACTCCGGGCAATGCCCGAGTCCCATATTTTTCTACGGACCTTCTGGGACCGTCCAGTCTTGGGTCTGAGTCCGTTTACCAAAAATGTTGACCAAAGTTAACTATAATCATATTAATATCAAAATTCTTCAAAATTTTCACAAAATTCACATATTTCAACATAAAAAAATTTTGGTTACGCGCTCGGACTGCGCATGCAAATTGAGGCAATATAAAATAAGGTTTTCAACATCTCGGAAGCACGGAACGGATGAGGAAAACAGGTGATGACCTTTGGGTCATCACATGACCAGTCTTAGTACATCTATTGTAGCTCACAAACTGCCAATAGATCTGACATGTGCACTTGTAAAACAAAAGCTTAAGAAGTTCAAGCCAGATAAGAGTTGAAAAATCAAAGAAGAAGTTACCAAACAAGACAAAGCCAAGGTCCTCATCATAGTGGAGTATCCGACATTGTTAGCCAACATTGTGCCAGTGCCAAAGAAGGACGGGAAGGTCAGAGTCTGTGTCAACTACCGGGACCTCAACCAGGCGAGTCCGAAAGATGACTTTCCCTTACCGAACATACGCATCTTTATCGACGATTGCGCCAAGCACGAGCTGTAGTAATTCATCGATTGTTTTGCTGGGTACCATCAAATATAGATGGACGAAGAAGACGCAGAGAAAATAGCTTTCATCACACCGTGGGGGATGTACTGTTAAAAAATGATGTCGTTTGGATTAAAGAATGCTGGGGCCACCTACATAAGGGACCTGCCTACTATTTTCCATGACCTGATACACAAAGAGATCGAGGTGTATGTAGATGATGTCATCATCAAATCCAAGAAAGCCACTAACCACATGGAAGATTTAAGAAAGTTCTTCAGCAGATTGACAAGGTATACCCTGAAACTAAATCCTGCCAAGTGAGTATTCGGGGTTCTAGTGGGAAAACTGCTTGGGTTCATCATAAGTCGACAAGGAATAGAACTCGATCCATCAAAGGACAAAGCCATTCAAGAATTACCACCTCCAAATAACAAGAAAGACGTTATGAGTTGCTTGGGGAGACTCAACTACATCAGGTGGTTCATAGCCCAGTCCACTGTTAATTGTGAACCAATCTTTAAGATGTTGAAGAAGGACACCGTCACTAAATGGACTGATGATCGTCAAAAGGTCGTCGACAAAATCAAGGAATACCTGTGAACGCCGCCAGTGCTGCTCCCGCCTGAACTAGTTAGACCATTGTGAGCACGTGATTTTTGCCCCAAGCAAACATTTCCAAAATAAAAATACAAAATGATTTTTTGATTGCAATTGTTTTGATTAGTGTATAGAAAATGCTAGTGTTTGTTTTAATTGTTAAAAAATAATGAAAGAATATTTGAAATTAAATACAAAACGAAGTTAATTGAAAAATGTCAAAAAATATAAGGTAACTACTAGGAAATTGGAAAATCAAGGAAAAAATACAAAAATCTGAAAATCAAAGAAAAATACATCAACATAAACCTACAAGGAAAATAAGTCTAATATACAAGGGAAAATACAAGAAAATTAAATAAACAAATACAATTCAAAATTAACAAAAATATAAAATACAATTTGAAATACTAAGGAATTGGGCCAAATACACAAATTATTTAGCTCAAAACAACACAACAAAGACCATGCCCAAGGTCAAAAGACCGGCCAGTCTCACAATAGGACCAAACAACACCGTATAACACAGCAGATCTGGGCCGTTGATACAATTGATCAATGGACCAAATAAGGCGGTGGCCTTGTGAATAAAATGACACCGTTGAGGAAAGAAATTAAGGCCGTCCATCTCATTAATCTAACGGATGAGACCAATGTCTCAATTAAAGCCAAATGGTGTCGCTTAGGCAATTAGATCTCAGTTGTCTATCTTATTAATCCAACGGATGTGAGTAAGGGTTCATTAAACCATACATTATCGTTTTGAAGGCAAAAAGATCTGGACCGTTCAATTAATTAAATCCAATGACTGTTAAACAAAAATACAAGTTTAGTATATATCCCAGACCCCGTTCATTTCCTATCACTACACACACACACGTTCACAATACAAACCCTTGCCGCCCTTTCTTCCTCTCCCTTCTCTCACAAGACCACCGGAACCCTACCGGTGGTCAAACCTCCAGTTGTCTTCTCTGGCTCAGGCCACTCCCCTGAACCACTTCCTTCTTCTTTTCACACCATTACTCCATTGACCTCACCCCAGAAAACCCACCAGTCTCCCAGTCTTGAAATTCCGGTCGCTGGAACCCTAGCCGGCGACCACCAAACTATGAACCAACCCTCCACCTTAACACCCTAGAACCACCATAAAATGATCTTTCACCCCATCCTAGTCCCATACCTCTAATATATCCCAAACTCTTTGAATATAAAAAAATGTGTCGCCGGAACCTTACTCCGGTGAACACCCAAAACCAAAACCCTTCAAAAACCACATCCTGGGTCTCTAAATATCCCTTTACACACCCAAACCAGAGTTCCAAGAGTCTGTTTGGAAGATCTATCATCTAAGAGGCTCCAAGTCTCCAAAACGCTGGAAAATAAAGAAAGAAAGAAGAAATAAAGAAGAAAAGAAAGAAAGAAAATGAAAACAAAAGCAAAACACAAAACCCTAAAGCGAAGTACCCTGAAACCTACCATTGTTCTGTGCTTCTGTGTTCTTATCTGTTAAAAGTTGGATCTGTTTAGAAAAATACCTATACATGTTTAAAATTAATTAAATACCCTGAACTCGTCTCTATTCTGTGCTTTGTTCTTTTGTGTTCATATTTGCTGATAACTTGAATCTATTGCATGTATATGCCTGACATTGTCAAAGTATTCTTAGTTCTGACTGTAGCTACCTGTAAATCATATGCTATTAATTATTTTATGCTATTGTTCAATAGATCCTGTATCGACTAGGGTTTTGATTAATTGTAATTCAACCATTATCAATTTGTCTCTATGAGTTCTGATTAATTTTAAAAGTTAGTCGTAATTAGGGTTATTTATGTAAGATTACATAAAACTAGCTACATTTGCAATATGATTTATACGTTTGTTTCTTCTGAACTTCTGAGTGCTTAGTCACATCTAGGTTATATGTGTAAAATATCTATTGTGGTTATATTTGCAACATAGTGTAAATCCTTGATTTTGTAAAGTTTATTTGTGGCTATCTTTGTAAGAGTGGTTAAAACTGAAAAGGTTAATTAGTCTGAAACTAGCTAAAATTTAAAACGAGTCTCCGGTTGTTATATTTTAAATATGTTAATTACCCCAAGTCTTGGCAGATCTAATAGTAGGTCGGGTAAATATTATTCAGTGTAAGGGGTAAAAAGGGAAGGTAAATTGGTATTTCTGTGGATTATATAGAGGTAATAGGGGCATAAATGATATTGAGGCTTGGTTTTACTGAAAATACATGAAAAATAAGGGGTAGACTAGGCATAGTTAAAAGGCAAATGTGTAATAAACCTTAGCAAGTGAGGGTAGCTAGGTCAAATCCACCCAATAGAAAAATAAGGAATAGCCTAGAACCTTCTAGCAGGGGTTCAAGTGTATTTCCGTTATTATGCTATACTTAACTAATTGAATTAAAAAAGAGTTGGGGTGGAAAATAGGAATAAATAATTCAAAATTCTCTCCCAAATTTATTCTATAAATAGGCTGTCTCAAGCCTGAAAAAGGGTTCACAATTGGAGGGTCGGAAAAACTTTACTCCAGGGGTTCTGAATTTGAGAGTTTGAGGGTTCGATTTCTGGAGTTCAACTTTTGGTTCCAACTTTTAGGAGAGAATTTCAGAATACTACTAGTCTTTCACTTAGCATACAGTTTGAGTACTATTTCTGGAATATTTGCTGGTTGTTCCTCTATCGTGTTTACTTCAACTTTGCTTCGATTTCCATTTGCTCGAGTTATTTATTGGTTTACTGCTGAGTTTTGAGATTTGTTGTGTTAATTGCTCCTGTTCACTGTTGCTTATTGTCATTGATGTTGCTGATTTTCCTTCTTCTCCAAAACCTAGAACTCATTGATTTGCTTTTGAATCAGGTACACTACTATGTCCTGGAGCTGTAATTGAGTTGCCTGTTGAAGAAATAAATATTAACCAGTTCAAGTCACTCAATTATATATCTATTCGTTCATTATGTAGTTTTAAATACTTAGATCTTTGTAATTCATTAGGAACTGATTGTAATAAGTATTGGACTCAGCAATTATACTTTTAAATTTAGTAGTAGTAGTAGAGACATAAACAATAGGTTAAATAAGTTAGACAGAAAATTATCACCGAAATCTAAAACTAAAAATGGCTAAAACACAATTGATCTACTTAGATTTATACATGTTCCGAAATTAGACATGTAATAGTAACACTTAGATAATTTTGTTGATCAAGTTCTGAATTAGCATCAATTAATTCGAAAAAGCATGAGTAGTTGAATTTTAAAATCATGTTACTATTTTATCACTGTTAAAATTGGTTTAGCTATAAAACTCGCATTAAGCTATTGTGATATGGTGATCTAAATATGGTTGTAATAACAGTGGTAATTCGAGAATGTTTAGTTGAAGTTTAGAACACTGTTTTCAGTTGAATGAGAGTAATAATAACTCTGCAAATAGTGTCTCAACCAATAGATAATTCATAAATTCATACTCTGTTAATTTAGTAGTTAAATAGCAACAAGTTGATTAAAGGGAATAGGGACAAAATAATACCACTACAATAAAAAATTAATCACGTCAGTACTCCGTTCTACTTTAAGGCTAAAATTGTCTCTACCGTTAACAAAGTATGCAAAATTGTCCCTACCATTACTAAAGTAGGTAAATTTTTACCTAAATCTAACAGATTTGGGGAAAAAGCCAAAACATTACATCTACTATTGAAATTTATCCACGTTTATACTCTGTTATACATTCGTGCTAAAACAATACATGTCATTATTAAAGTAGGAGAAATTGTACCCAAATCTAGCGGAGCTCCTACATGGCAACCGGGTCCCTCTTAATAATGTGCCAACTAACTAATAAATTGCCAACTATACTATTACAACCTGCCCCATTAGATAACGCCTCCACCTTAAAACAATCTCAGTCGGATAAACCTACGGTTCAAGCTCAAATTCCTCATCTTTGCCTCTTTCTTTCTCCTTTGCTCGACTTTATTTCTCTCATCTTCATCAATGTCGCAAAGTAGTACTTCTCAGAGAAGAACCAAGTGGACTGATATTCCCCATTGGTCTTTAAAATCCTCCTCATATGTTCTCCATGCATCCCACCATAAGTACTTCTTATATTCCTCATGTCCCCATTTTTTGCACCAATTTTCCTCTATGTGCCTACACAATATCTATGGTGTGCCTTAGGAAGAACCAAGTGGATTGAATCATTCAACCCCTTAAAATGGAAAAATACTAAAGAAATGGATCAAATACTAAACATCTCCAGTAATGCAATAGTGGAACAAACAAATTAAATGCAGTAATGAAACTGTAATTAAATGCAACAGCAATGAAACTAATGAGATGCTACAGAACATAAATGAAATGCAACAGTTATGAACTAATGAGATGCAACAAAACAGTAATGAGATGCTACAGGTATGAACTAATGAGACACAACACTGAAGAATAGAGGCAAAAGTTTACTAAATGAAATAGTAAAGTCATAACTTTGCATATCTGAAATAAATGTAATCTCTTCGCCGCTTTTGAGGTCCAATGAATGTTGTAGTAGCCTTAAGAACCAACTTCATGTCACTTTGGTCCTTTTATCAACAACAGCCCAAGCTAAGGGATAAAAATGCCTCATGGAGTCTTGGCCAATAGCTACTAACAGTTGACCCTTGCATTTTCCTTTCAGAAAGGTTCCATCCAAGCCAATGAATGGTCTCAACGTACTCTTGAACTCCATTTTCAATGCATGAAAGCATATGTACATTCTTAGGAATCTTCTTTCACGTATAAACGTGGATAAATTTCAATAGTAGGGGTACTTCTTTGGCCTTTTTCCCAAATCTGTTAGATTTAGGTATAAATTTATCTACTTTAGTAACGGTAGGGACAATTTTGCATACTTTGTTAACGGTATGGACAATTTTAGCCATAAAGTAGAACGGGGTACTAACGTGACTAATTTTTTATAGTAGGGGTATAATTTTGGTCATTTTCCCTTGATTAAGCTAGTGTTGACATTCTTAGTTAATTGACAATATTGAAATATCAAACGTAATTTGCCATTATTAGAAAAAGTTAATTGCTAGTATTGAATAATATTTGTTTGTAGTACTGTTGTTAAAATGTTAATCTGCCTTAATTTCGCTTTAGATATAAGTAATTTGGGCCTAGTCGTGAATACATACCCGGATCTAATTGATATGGAATTCATGCCTTGGGACAGAAATGGAAGTGTTAGCTGGACCCTTGTTGTCCAGTTGCGCCTTGGTGCAATACTGTGAAATAGCCTGGATTTCAGGCCCAATAACATATAAAGGGCCTAAATCCAAATAAAGGGTGGTATAAAAATGACATAAATCTGAAACAGTTATACTTAGGATGAAAAACACAAAAATAGAAAACGTAGCCCATTTAAGATTGGACTTTAACAAAATAGAGATGAGCCTCACTAAATCACAAATACTTAATTGCGGGGCCCTCAAATAAGTCTCAACATAAAAATTAAAGATTCGGAAGGACCGTTTAGCAAATTTTACGGTCTTTCCCAAAGTTAATAAAGACGTAGATACTTTAGGCGTAATTAATAATATCACATTCCTAATATGGGTGGACATTTATGTGATCCAAATCCAAAATCCCGGGGAAGTTGAAATGCACTAAAGTCACGAGCGTACTAGTACGGTGTGACTTGAAATACGTTTTCGCAACGTCGCAATTCTTAAAAATGACAAAGCGGGACATTAATAATGCATAAAAATCAAGCATCTGAAAATCAGATAAAAACAAAAACAACAATTGAGCGACCGTGCTAGAACCACGGAATCCGGGAGTGCCTAACACCTTCTCCCGGATTAACAGAATTCCTTATCCGGATTTCTGATTTGCAAACTGTAACAGTCATAATTTCCTCAGTTCGGGATTAAACGGGTGACTTGGGACACCATTATTTTCCCAAGTTGCGACTCTGAAATTTAATAAATAAATCTCGTTCCGATTGTCCTTTAATTGGAAAAACTCCTTCCCTTTTTATTATTATATCCCTTCTCGGGGTGTAGTATTCATAAGCGGTATAAGTAAAAAAGGAGGTGTCACAGCTGTGGCGACTCTGCTGGGGACAAGAAACCCAGAACTTCGGTTTAGGGTTTAAGAATTCGAGCTCAGTTAAAATTGACGTTTTTGTTTATATATGATTTCATTGTATGCTTTGATCAACGTGCTACATGTTTACAACTTTGATGTTACATGAACTGTCTATATAAAATTATGCCGAAAACCCTTATTTTCTTACCTCCGGGGATGTGCTTACTGGTTGAGAATCCCCTTTCTGTTAGTGTCAATACCCCAATAAGAAATAGAGGCCAAAAACGTTACAAAGTCGGACGATCCTGCGGGTCCCTGGTACGTAGCCCCCTCCTCGGTCCGAGTTGTCCGCTCGGCTACATAGTCTAATACAATTGAAAATCAGGATATTGAGCCTAGAATTAGGATGATTATCATCATATCAGACTTAGGAGACTCAACACAGTGGTTGGGTCCGTCTTGGACAGGTAACCCGAATGTATAAAACTGAGCATGATTATGTGTTTCATTTATTTGTCCTGGACTATTATGCTGACCGGCTAAATACCTGAAAAATGAAAAGAGAGAGAAAAATAGCAATTACTAGAAAACAGATGTCCAAATACTGTCGAAACTCTGTCAAAATTTTGAGGAAAAATAGTAGAATTAAGTTAGTCGAAATTAAAAATAGTTGGTCTAAAAACAATTTGACCGAACTACACTAGTTTGATTCTCACCACTAGGTGAGATAAGTAGGCAACCCATGACGGGTCCAATCACCCCTTTTAAAAAAATAACCAAAAAGGTCAAGTTTTTAATTTTTAATAAATCAAAGTGATGTCTTTTTTGAAAATAGTCGAATGTTCCAAAAGGACGTCGGAAGGCTGTTTGCGCAAAAATGGCCACTTTTGAAGTCATTTCCCTTAAATAATAAATATAGCCTTGAAATCTTCAAACAAAGTATTGAAAGGCTAAGTTCACAAATAGGGATACTTTTGAAGAAAAATGTTGAAAATTTTCTTTAAAAATGTATTTTTGTTTTTAAGTCAAATAATATGAGTTTAAATTGCATTTGATAAATGTGTAGGATGAGCATAATGTAAAACAAAACTTGTTCACTAATGAATAAGGTCCCTTTGGAGTTACGATTATGGTGGAGTGATTTGGGCCAAGATGGACTGGGCTGCTTGATATCGTACGTCGAGGAGACATTATTCGAGCCTTAGTCACCCTCTGGGATCCTGCACACAATGTCTCCACTTTTCGGACTTTGAGCTTACTCCGACATTGGAAGTGATTGCTAAGTACATCGGAAATGGTGAGGTTCCCTTAAAAGACAAATATTTGGTTGCTCCAAGAGCCATCACTGTGCACAGATTCCTCGACTCTTTGAAAATAGCCAGAAATGTTCCCAATGAAGATTTGGTCCACGGGTTTTGCACTATGAATTTTATATACCATAGATATGGCCACGTTGGAGGATTTAATGTTCCAACGAACAAACACTGCGGCAAAGCAAACCGGGCTAAATGGGAGGAACATAGGCGCTTTGCCTTCATGGTAGCCTTTCTGGGATTAATAATATTTCCAAGAAAAGATGGGAACATCGACATCAGAGTTGCCAGGATTGCCAGTAGCCTCCTTACACAGGACAACAGTACTTTGGCACCAATGATAGTGGCCGATATCTTCCGTGCTCTCACAACCTGCAAAGCGGGAGAAGATTTCTTCGAGGGGTGTAATCTACTACTATAGATATGGATGATCGAACATTTATGTCATCACCCTCAGTTTTTGAGTTATGGATCGTATGAAAAGACTTGTATCGAAGAATTCTACATGAGGACAAAAGAGGCCAAGTTGTTGGAGGGATCAAAAGGTTGGGTCACCTACTTCCGATCACTTACTGCTAGCCAGATAGAATGGGCATACAGATGGTTGCCCATCAATAAAGTCATATACATGCCATTAGAAGGATCATACTTTCTCCTAATGGGTCTTAAAAATATCCAACCTTATGCGCCATATCGAGTTTTACGGCAACTCGGGAGATATCAAATCGTGCCAAAAGATGGGGATCTCAGTCTTCAATAAATAGAGATTAGTCTCGATGGGCAATTTCCTGAAGCAAAAGTTCAACAAATATGGAATGAGTGCCTATGTCAGATAGTGGACACTTGTGTAAGGGATCGGGCTAGAGGTTAACTGTCGCCTGGGTATTACACATGGTACCGAAGAGATTTTGAGCGTGAAAGACCGACGAAGAGACCTCACATTCAAGAATTTGTCGAGCTATCAAAGGAACAATGGGATTGGCTGGCCAAGGAAAAATAATACCAAGCCAAAATCAGTATATTGGAAAAACAAGTTCAGGACCTCAAATTCGAAAGCATCTTACAAGCAGTGGCCGATGAGGGTGAAAAGAAATAGCTGATCAAAGAAAATGAATCATTGAAGGCTCAGATTATGAAATGAGAGCAGTAACTGAAACCCCAGTTCGACATGCTGGGGATGAAAAGCTAATTGATAATTTGTGGCACAAGGTGAATGACTACAGATTTGATCTAGATAAAGACGAGAAGGAATTTATTGGGGTTCAGAAACAATTGGCCAGAAATGCTGAAGAAAGGGCTCGGTTAGAATTAGAGTTACAACAACTTCAAAAGAAGAGCCAGCAGACCTTGGATGCTCGTGTCGAACAGATCGGGAGGTTTCTTTGAGAGAAAGGAATTATCAAGGAAAGAAGTGTCAACATTGCTCACTATATTACACAGAAATGCCAACTGTGCGAGGATATGACCCAGTCCACATGTGTCGCTGCAGCAATGATCTTTGTAGAACAAGTAATGATAGACTTGGATAAACTCCAAAAGGGATTAGCATATAGGCCCACGGTAAGACCGAACGATGTCTCGCGTGCACTAGGAGCTTTAATATATTCATAGGACATGCATTTTCTGTATTTTTATTTTTTGCGTTGAGAAAGTTGTAGAACAACATCATCTTTTCTAATCAATGAGTATCAATGAAATTGAAAATCCAAAAAGTTGTCATTATTTTTTCCTTACATGGAATTGCTTGTGCAAATAGGCAAACATATAGGATCAAAAAACAAAAAAAGAAACGAAATAATGAAAGCGAAAAAATATTGGGCAGAAACAAAGGAAAGAAAAAGAAAAGCCGACAAAGAAAAATTGGCGGGTTAAAATAAAGACAATAATGTCAGGATGAAGCATATTGCCTGCCAAAAGTTATGTTTTTGAAACTTGTGATGTTCATCTATTATGATCTAACTATTAACAAGTTTTTGTCAAGTATCAGATAAAGCAGTTAGCAACTGGCATTCTGGCACATCACAACTACAACACTCGTTCTAAAAGCATGACAAAAGCGGTAACCCAAGAAATTGAGCCAACAATCATGGATCTCGTGCAAGAGGAGGAAGTAATAGATGTGACTTGTATGAAGGAAGAAATGTATAAGTTGAAACAACAGATGTCAGAAATGTACCAGGCTTGGTCGAGGGGACAACCCTTACCTACCTACCCAGCCAACCCCGGATATATTCCTCCACCAGTCCCGAACCAAGATCCACCCACCATGAACTCATCTTCTACATACACCCTACATGCCCATACTATTACGCCACTACATCACAATCACCACCCTCACTTCCTAAACAAGCTCCACCACCACCACCCAGACTGCTCTAGTGTATGTAGCACCACCACCAGTCGCTTTACACAAAACCTCTAGTGAGCCTATATTTCATATCCTGGATAATCATTACTACCTTCCAGAACCCACCTTCAGACAATATGATTCTTATACCCCACTTATCGATATGACGGAAGAGGAGAAACCCGTTAGAAATCCTGAGCATGAGGAGATGACCAGGAAAATAAAGAGCCTTAAGCAGTCGTTTCACAATATGCATGGCTTAGGAGGCCAAGTTAGTGTGGCATACAAGGACTTGTGTTTTATCCCCGAAGTACAACTACCCAGCTGAGTTTAAATTGCCAAAATTTGACATGTTTGATGGCCATGGTAATCCAGTGGCCCATCTGAGAGGATATTGCAGCAAAATGCGTGGAGCTGGGGGAAAATATGAACTACTTATGGCTTATTCAGTCAAAGCCCCAGCAGCTCAGCACTTGAATGGTACACCCGTCAAGATCATACCCTATGGTTCATTTGGGATGATTTGGCTCAATCATTTGCGATCCACTTTCAATATAATCTGGAAATCATCCTGGATAGATTATCATTGACCAAAATGGAAAAGAAGCTCGGAGAGAGTTTTCGGGAGTATGGTTTCTGGTGGAGAGAGCAGGCAGCTGGTGTGGATCCACCAATGAAAGAAGGAGAAATGGTAGATTGTTTCTTACAAGATTTGGAGCCGACATACTACGGGCATCCGGCGTCTGTAATCGGAAAGAATTTTAATGAGGTGGTAAAAATGGGGAGTTTTGTTGAAGAAGGTTTGAAAACAAATAAAATCATGATTTATTCAGCCATCAAGGCTACAAATCAAGCAATTTAGACGGGGACATGAGGAGAAATTGGAAAGAAAAAGAAAGAAGAAGTGGTAGTTATAAAGGGAAGGTCTTGGTCTCGGGGCCCCAACCCATATCACCATCAGCCTCGCCCATATCAACCATACCCACCAACACCGTATAACCCACCTCAACATTATTACCCTCCGATTAGTCCTCAGTTTTCTGTCCATCACGCCCAGTATTACCCACCGCCTCCTCCTTCATGGTGAGCCCCAACCACTCAGAATGTCTACCATGCCCAAAATACATACTCGCCACCAAAAACTTACAGAAATCCCAACAGAACCAGTTTCTGTCCTGACCATAAAGTCAAAAGTGACAGGGCTCAAAGAAAGAAAACATTCACTCCTCTAGGCGAGTCATATACCATCCTCTTCCACCGATTAAGACAACTGGGGATGCTGAGTCCTATTGAGCCTAAAATTCCCAATCCTCCACTAAGAAACATATACCAATCCATCCATTGTGAATATTGTTCAGGGGCACCTGGACATGACACAGAGAAATGTTGGCACCTAAAATTTGTGATACAAGAACTCATTGACTCTAGAAGAATTGAGGTACAAGCCTCTGAGGCTCCTAACATAAGACAAAATCCTTTGCATGTGCACCATGAAACACATATGATAGAGCTGGTACAAGGAGAAAGCTGCAAAAAGCCCTCTCAGACTGTGATGACGATTAAAGCAAACAACAAGACAGAGGAGAAAGTCAGGAGTGAGAAAGTATCGGTTTAGCCACCTGTAAGTCAGCCTGCAGTGGTAGTTGAACCTGTACCTATAAAAGTGATAGTACATGGGGTGAAGCCCATATAGACTAAAGGGGCACATATAGAGCCAGTTGTTATCAAGCCAATCGTTCAGATGCCGATTGTGAACATCAAAGACATACCTTGGAATTATGACAAGGTAATTGTCATGTACAAAGGAAAAGAAGTCAAGGGGGAGATCTGCGAAACCCATGGTTTGACTCAGTCAGGGAGATGTTTTGCTCCTGAAAATTTGAGGAAGGCAAAAGTTGTGAAAGAAAATCCGGCCCATGTGAAGAAAGCGGTCACCAAAGAAGAAGCTGAGGAGTTCCTAAAGAAAATGAAAGCTCAAGATTATTCCATAGTTGAGCAGTTGAGGAAGATACCACCTCAAATATCTTTGCTATCTCTGTTGATTCATTACGATAAACATTTAAGGGCATTAATGAAGATCCTGAATGAAGCTCATTTACCAAAAAAGATCACAGTGTGTCATTTGGAAAAAATTACAAACAAAATCTTTGAGGCAAATAGGATAACATTCTCAGATGATGAACTGCCATTGGAAGGGACAGAGCACAACAAGGCGTTATATCTTATAGTAAAGTGTGAGGAATCAGTGGTGACTCGTGTCCTGGTCGATAATGGGTAGAGTGCTAATATTTGTCCTTTATCTACTCTGGGAAAACTGAACATTGATCACTAAAGAATCCACAAAAATAGCATATGTGTGAGAGGATTCGACGGAGGCGGAAAGAACACTGTTGGAGATATCATATTAGAACTCACTATCAGACCGGTTGAACTCACCATGGAGTTTCAAGTGTTGGACGTTGCAGTGTCCTATAATCTCCTGTTTGGACGACCATGGATCCATGTTGCAAAAGCGGATCCTTCTTCACTCCATCAAATAGTGAAGTTTGAATGGGATTAGCAAGAGATAGTAGTGCATGGTGAAGATAATGTTTGCAGTGCCATCACGCCATTCGAAGAAATTGAGGGTAACAAAGGTCCTTGGGTGTACCAAGTGATGGACACTGTGTCTGTGAACAAGATATCTGAAGATGAAAGCATCCCAGTACCCAAAGTAACCCCTGCAGCGGTCATAGTTGCTAAGGAAATATTAAAGAACGGGTTCTCTCCGGGAAAAGGTCTAGGAGTTGTTTTGCAGGGAATAATACAACCAGTTCATCTTCCAGGTAGTACTAATACTTTCAGCTTGGGTTTTAAGCCAACCATCGCCGATATACAGAGAGCCAAAAGATTGAAAAAGAAAGGATGGACCATCCCCAAACCTATCCCAAAACCTTTCTATTCCTTCGTCAAGCCTAGTACATAAAAACGTCCGGCGACTGTCATGCCAAGCCATGCGGAGATAAAGCCAGATGAAGGGCTGTTAGAAAGGTTTGAGAGGTTGTTTGAAGGCATGAATATGATAGAGGCAGTCAAGGGAACAAGCAAGATGGATGTTCAGTTTGTTGGACCCCAGATCAGGCTAAATAACTAGGAAGCTACTCCTCTTCCAATCAGAAGGTAGGTGTGATAGTTAGCTTTAAAGTTCCATTCCTAAAATCTGTCTTGTTTCAAAAATTGTAATCCTATGTTTCATCTAGTCAAATGTATCCAAACCTTGTTACTTTTCAAAGTTTAATGAAATGCAATTTCTTTCTTCCTCTATTTTTGTAGCCTTATTTTATTTTCTTTTCTTTTCTTGTACAGTCCAATTTTTGCTGATTTCAATGATATGTCATGCATGAAGGATTCCCAATCCAGTCTTGATAATTAGATAGTTATACAAGAAATTGAAAATGATAGTGAAATGGAATATGTGGATGAGGAAGTTTTGGAGGAAATTAGTAAGGATTTGAGCCACTACGAAGAGAACCCAAACCAAACTTAAATGAGACGGAGTCTATTAATTTGGGGGATGAGGAGAATATTCGAAAAACAAAGATTAGTGTGCATTTAGAGGCCTCA
Organism: Nicotiana noctiflora; assembly: GCA_032618575.1. Lineage (NCBI taxonomy): Eukaryota > Viridiplantae > Streptophyta > Magnoliopsida > Solanales > Solanaceae > Nicotiana > Nicotiana noctiflora. Next base: position 13,927 of record JASVEL010008347.1, on the reverse strand, counting down.
CTCAGAAAAGACTTGATCAAGTTATTACATGAGTACAAAGATATATTTGGCTGGTCTTATGATGACATGCCAGGGCTCAGTACTGATTTGGTGGTATATATGTTGCCCACTTATCCGGAATGCCGACCTTTTAAGAAAAAGTTAAGAAAGTTCAAAACAGATATTAGTGTGAAAATAAAAGAAGAAGTCAATAAGTAGTTTGAGGCAAAGGTCATACGGGTCACCAAGTATCCCTCCTGGTTAGCCAATGTTGTACCTGTTCCAAAGAAAGATGGAAAAACCAGAGTGTGCGTTGATTATCGAGACCTTAACAAAGCAAGTTCGAAGGATGATTTTCCATTGCCAAACATCCACATATTAATTAACAATTGTGCCAAACATGAGATTGGTTTTTTTGTGGGTTGTTATGCGAGTTATCATCAGATCTTGATGGACGAAGAAGATGCAGAAAAGAAGGCCTTTATTACACCTTGGGGAACATATTGCTACAGAGTAATGCCGTTTGGGTTAAAAATGCTGGAGCTACATATATGAGAGCAATGAACAATATGTTTCATGAGATGATACATCGACAGATTGAAGTGTATGTGGATGATGTCATTATTAAATCCAAAAAGCAGTGCGATCATGTCAAAGAATTGAGAAAGTTCTTCCAGATGCTTTGAAGATACAATCTCAAGCTCAATCCAACAAAATGTGCTTTTGGAGTACCATCGAAGTTATTAGGGTCGTGGTAAGTCGGCGTGGTATTGAATTAGACTCGTCAAAGATAAAGGCAATTCAGAACTTGCCTCCGCAAAGAACAACAAAGAGGTGATGAGTTTGTTAGGCAGGTTTAATTATATTAGCAGATTTATTGCCTAACTAACGTCAACCTATGAGACTATTTTCAAATTATTGAAGAATGATGCCGCGGTGAATTGGACTGAGGAGTGTCAAGATGCATTTGACAAAATCAAGGAATATCTGCCAATTCTCCTGTGTTGGTTCCTCCAGAACCCGGAAGGCCCATTATCCTTTATTTGAATGTATTGGATAATTCCTTCAGCTGTGTACTAGGGCGGCATGATGAAACAGGGAAGAAGGATCAACCAATTTACCATCTCAGTAAGAAATTTACATCTTACGAGGTAAAATATACTCAATTGGAAAGATAATATTGTGCCTTAACATGGGTTGCACAGAAGTTGAAACATTACTTGTCGGCTTCACCACTTATCTCATATCTCGTTTGGATCCACTGAAGTACATCTTCCAGAAGCCTATGCCCACAGGAAGGCTCGCTAAATAGAAAATCCTGGTTACTGAGTTTGATATTATTTATGTAACTCGCATTTCACTGAAGGCACAAGCAGTTGCTGATCATTTGGCAGAAAATCCAGTTGATGATGAGTATGAACCACTGAAGACATACTTTCCTGATGAGGAGACAATGAATATTGAAGAATTGGAACAAGACGAAAAGCCGGGTTGGACATTATACTTTGATGGCACTGTCAATAGCAAACGAGTCAGAATTGGAGCAGTGCTCATTTCAGAAATAGGTCAGCATTATCCTGTTAACGCTCAACTCCGCTTTTTCTGTACTAATAATATGGCCGAATATGAAGCATGTATATTGGGACTAAGAATGGAAATAGACAAGGGTGTTCAAGAGATTTTGGTCATGGGTGATTCGGATCTCTTGATACATCAAATTCAGGGAGAATGGGAGATAAGGGATTTGAAGCATATACCGTACCGACATTGTCTACATGAACTATGTCAAAGATTTCAATCCATAGAGTTCAAGCATATCCCAAGAATTCACAATGAAGTTGCAGATGTTCTGGCCATATTGTCATCCATATTGCACCATCCGGATAAAGCTTATGTAGATCCATTGCAAACACAAGTTCATAATCAGAATGCTTATTGTTTTACGGTAGAAGAGGAACTTGATTGTGAACCATGGTTCCATGATATTAAAGAATATTTTAGGATAGGGGTATACCCTGTGCAAGCTACGAGAGATCAGAAAAGGGTTATAAGATGACTAGCGAGTGGATTTTTCTTCAGCGGAGGGATTGTATACAGGAGAACCCCGGATTTGGGTTTACTAAGATATATAGATGCACAGCAGGCTGCTACAATCATGACAAAAATACATGCAGGAACTTGTGGACCTCACATGAGTGGATATGTTTTGGCCAAGAAAATACTAAGGGCTAGATATTATTGGCTTGCTATGGAGCGACATTGCATCAGATATGTACAGAAAAACCATCAATTCTCACGGAGACTTGATTCATTCCCCTCCATATGAGTTGCATACAATGTCAGCACCATGGCCCTTTGTCACCTGGGGCATGGATGTCATCGGGCCAATAGAACCCGCATCATCTAATGAGCACATGTTTATTTTGGTAGCCATTGATTATTTCACTAAATGGGTGGAGGCGAAGAAATTTAAAGAAGTAAAAAAGAAGGCAGTAGTGGATTTCGTACATATAAACACTATTTGCCGCTTTGGAATTCCCAAGGTGATTATTACGAATAATGGAGCCAATCTTAATAGTCATCTCAAGGCGGAGACATGTCAGAAATTTAAAATCATGCATAGTAATTCAACACCTTATCGACCGAAAGCAAATGGAGCAGTTGAAGCTGCAAATAAGAATATTAAGAAAATCCTTCGAAAATGGTAGAGGAGTCGAGACAATGGCATGAAAAGTTACCCTTTGCTCTGATGGTTATCGCACTACTGTGCGTACTTCAATTGGTGCCACCCCTTACTCATTGGTGTATGGAACGGAGGTAGTGATACCTGCAGAAATTGAAATACCTTCCCTCCGGATTATAGCCGAGGCTGAAATTGATGATGATGAATGGGAAAAAGCCCGGTTAGAGCAATTGAGCCTGATTGATGAAAAAAGATTGGTAGCACTATGTCACGAACAGTTGTACTAACACACGATGGCCAGAGCATATAACAAGAAAGTACGTCCACGGAAATTCGAGGTTGGACAATTGGTATTGAGACATATTTTACCACACTGGGTCGAAGCAAAAGGAAAGTTTGCACCTAATTGGCAAGGGACGTTTAGGGTATCCCGGGTATTGTCTAACGGAGCTTTATAGCTAACAGATATAGAAGAAAAAAGGTGTAGAGACTACCATTAACTCGGATGCATTCAAGAGATACTATGTATGATTGCTTTCATGTATATAATTGTATTTTTCATATTTTTGAAATTGAAATGATGAAGGCATTTTATTTATCTATCCAAACACTTTACCTATTGCTACCTCTTTTGAGCATTATTATATTACTCTTCCGTACCCCTCTCTCGGAATCAATGATGGAGTCAAAATGAATGATGAAATGAAAAGAAAAAAAAGAAGATCGAAAATAAAAGAGAAAAAGGAAAGTTTTGAAAAAAAAAAAGAGAAAAAGTAAAGATATGAAAAATAGAAAAAAAATATATACAAAAGAAGAAAATCAGGATAAGTAAAACGATGAAGAGATCTTATGGTATGAACTACATCTGACTTGATCCCGAAAGAGTACGTAGGCAGCCTCAATGAGGTTCAGTCATGACAGAAATAAAATCCAAGTTTCCCCAAAATTAAAACTGGGGAAAAAGTTATGTTTTTATGATTCCGAGAGTTGTAATTGTTTTGAACCCATGTTATAAGTTTGAGCCTTTATACCCTTCTGTCACGACCCTAGTTCACCCTCCATGAGCGTGTCGTGATGGAACCTAGTCCATACGACTAGGTAAGCCTAACAATGTGGATGATAACCAAAATTTGCGGAAGCAAGCAAAACAAACTGAATTAGAGAAATAAAATGGTGCTTAAGGTACCGCTTGGCACGTAGCATAACAAACTCAAAACCGACGACAATTCCCAAAACCCGGAAACTCACAAATCACAAGCTAAGAGGATACATAAGAGGCTCTAACTCAAGAATATCTATATAAGAAGAAATAATGAAACACTACACTTTTTACAGAAAACTAGAAAAGGGACTCCTCGGTGTGCGGACGTAGCAGATATACCTTGAAGTCTCTACCGGTATGCCTCCTTCCAAGGCTGACAGAACTGAACGAAAGTACATGTATCTGCACAACAAAAATGTCTAGAAGAGTAGCATGAGAACACCACGGCGGTGCCCAGTAAGTATCTAGACTAACCACGATGGGGTAGTGACGTGGAACAGTCATGACACCTACCAGGAAATAAACACTATAATAGAAAAGATAGAGATGTTATGTAAATATGTAAGGACTGTCCGGATAAATAAGAACTCAACAATTTGCAACAAGGATAACGGACAATAAGAAAAATCAAGATACAATAAATGATAATACAAAAATGACAGTAGAAATCACAACCCAAGTCCTGAAATCACAACATAACGAGACCAAACAAATCGCTAAGTCGCTATTCTGAAATGATCCTTACATAAAGCCTTTCCAACTTTTTCCTTAATCCTACCACAACTCTCAGATTAGCCACAACTCATGGAAATACCCAGAATATGAAATCTAACACTTGGCATCTCGTGCCCCATCAATAACACGACAATGCTGGCAACTATCTAGTCAACTAGAGTCACTTTCATATATACAATGGATAAACGACGTCATATCTCTACCCTTAGTCAAATCAGAAGGGATTCATCTCAAATAGAAGGGTCCAACTACGTGTATGCTTGTGCAAGTGTATCTAACAGGAATCCTGCCAACTAGTAAGTATAAGAAATGGGAAGAATTAGCACCCGGCTCATTCACCCCGGAGAGAAACAATAAAACTATCAATCATATCACATTGAGTTTATAGGGAACTTCCGCGAATCGAACCCGTAGCCCGGCATACCAATAATAGAGGATATCTCAGGAATTGAACCCGTAGTCCTTCATAATAACAACAAAGCAACTCCCGGGAGTTTAACCCGTAGTCCCTCGTAATGACAACAGAGGTACTCCCGGGAATTGATCCCGAAGTCCTTCATAATCAGCCCCTGACATAGCCCTCCTTATTTCGCCACGTGTGCAATCAATAACAACTGCGCAACCCATATATAAATATATAACATATCCCGCCTTACTACGCCGCATGTGCAAGGACATCAATAGGAACAACAACACGACAAAGACCTCATGTAAATCCCCAACAACAACCGTACGACAGAGACCTCGTGCATCATGGTACCAACAGCCACACAGTAACAATAACATCTCAGAAAGGGAAAAATCTATAGCTGAAATAATATCGTCCCGGCAAGGAATTCAACAATAACTAATAAAGTCGCGGAACACCAAGGAAAAACACAATAACCTCAATGACAATGGAGGTGTAACAAACACATAACAACTACACTAATACCTCGATAGTTGGACATATAATATAATTGCACAAGGTTACAGGTAAACCTACAATCAAGGAGTATTCAACAGTAAGGAAGTTAACATGAATCAAATAATTACCATTTAAGAAATATCAATTAATTATGAGATATCTATCTTTCTTCCAATTAAAACCAATTAATTATATGAGATATAACATTTATGAATTTCCAATTAAAGGCGAGTAGTTAGGGTGGGCATTATGAATATAGAAGGGTACTTGTCTTAAGTTTAAACACGTAAAAGCCCATTTAACATCAGAAATAAATCAAGAAGAGCAACAAATATCAATCAAGACATGTAGAGGTGAAACTAATAACAGGGGACTTAATCGTATCAATATTATCTTCCTACTCGGTGAATTTCACAAGTCTAAGAACCTAAAGGGGACAATTTACCACAATTAAATCCGAGCACGCACTCGTCACCTCGCATACACGGACTACAATTAACAGAGAAGACTCAAATTCTAAGGGGAGGTACCCCACACAAGGTTAGGCAAGATACTTACCTCAATCCGGCCAATTCAATACTCAATTTAGCTTTTCCTTTACCAACTCCTCAATGCTTGGCTCAATCTAGCCAAAAATAACTTGAATACATCAAACAATGCAAGAGAAAACAATTTCAATTGACAAAACTATGATTCTTACACAATTTGCAAAAAGTCAACAAAAGTCAACTCCTTGGGCCAGCATCTCGGAACCCAAAAAAATTACAAAAACTGAACACCCATTCCGCTACGAGTTCACCCATACAAAAATTATCTAATTCCGATACCATTTGGTCATTCAAATCATCATTTTACATTTTTGAAAGATTTCATAATTATTCCCAAATTTTCTTTTGGATTCTCATGAATTTGATGTTAAATCTAAGATATAATACAAAATATAGTTGGAAAAGGATTAGAGACACTTACCCAATGATTTGGGAAAGTTCGGATCTTTGAAAAATCGCCTATGGAGGTTTAAGGTTTGAGAAAATTGAAAAATGGGTGAAAATCCCGTCAAAAACCTCTATTAATAGGCCTCAGATGTCGCATTTGCGACCTAGGGTTCGCAACTGCGAACCCTTAGATATTGCGAACAAAAAAAGGCTGGCATAGGTCGCATTTGCAACAAAAAGTTCGCATTTGCGAAATGGGCATCGCAAATGCGATGAAAAGTTCGCATTTGAGAACGTAGCGGAAACCAGCAATTTTTCCTGACACGAAAATGAGCAAAACTTCCTCATACGATGTCCAAATTCGATGATTCTTTTTCCTATGGCTCCAAAATTTTGATAAGGATCTAATGGTTCAAACAAAACTAAATTTGGATATCATTTGCTTAATATGATATCATTTTTGCTTGAAGAAACGACGACAAAGTATCCAAAACAAGCGCAACATAGCCTAAACCTATCTGAAACTCACCCAAGACTCCCGGGACCCCGTCTAATCACACACACAAGTCATATAACCTAACATGGACTCTTTCAAAGCTTCAAATCATATAACACAATATCGAAACGATGAATTGAATCAAAATCAAGCTTATGAACTTCCAAATCTTCAAATAATGAACCTCCCTTATCATTTCAACTCGGAATGACGCCAAATTTTGCAGACAAGTCCAAAATGACATAACGGAGCTACAGAAACTTCTGGAATTAAATTCCAACCCTCGGAATAAAAATCTCACTATCGGACCAGAAACTTTAAAAATTCAAACTTCGGCATTTCAAGCCTAAATAAGCTACGAACCCCCAAAATTCATTCCAAACACGCTCCCAACCCAGAAATCACCTTACGGAGCTAACGAAACCATGAGATTTCCATTCCGAGGTCATTTTCACACTGTTCCAAACACGGACCATCTTTCAACTCTTAAGCTCCAATCTAGGGACTAAGTGTCCCAAAACACTCTGAATCCTAACATCGAACATCCCGACAAACCAAAATAGCAGAAATGAACTTATGGGAAGCAGTTAACGGGGGATCGGGGCGTAAATTCTAAAAACGACCGGTCGGGTCTTTACATCCGTTCGTCCTCGAACGAGCATAAACAACAAAACTGAAGTGTTTAATCACTGAATGCGCACTTCCAACGTACACCCGCGGGTGATCCCACATCACCCTAATCTACTCAAGCCTGATGACACCATCTCAACTGAAATTTAACTTTTCTAGCAATACCATTAAGCCTTCAAACCATATTCATCATCCTTCATCCATTTCCAAAAGACTTCCAAGTCCATACCCGGTACCGGTCTTACCTAGCTAATTCAACACAAGCCAACATACACAGGGTACAACCACGCAACATGACACACCACATATAGTCCCGCAATAACATCTCTGATAGCAATAAAATGCCTAAGATCAAATCTGTACAGGCCATAAGCCTCATATTCAATAGGAACTCTTTTCAGTCACCCATACCACTGGTGACGATACAACAACCACGAGAATCACATGGCAAAACACCCGATTAACCAAATCTCAGCCCATACCAATGAGTACACCCCACAAACTAAAACTCAAGAAGCATAGAACGAAAATGAATAAATATGAGAAACGAAACACATAAGAACACTTACAAATAGTTAAACTAGCACAAAATTCTTCTAAAACGTAATTCTATAAGACATCTAACTAGAAGGAATAAAAACATATAATGGTATCACAAAATCTTATACTGGTATAACTTTCACCACGGTACACAACCCGGTCTCAACATATCAAATCATGTGAAATCACGAGGGTCTCACCCTCAATATTGGATCACAAGTAGGGTACACATCAACCCATCTAGAAGCTCTTACTAGATCACTTCCATCTACGATTTACACATAGACTAGCCCCCACACTGGTGGAGCATAAGAATCATAGCTCATAGCCAAGAATGCTCGAAAATCACATCAAGCCTACCGAAATCAGACAACTGGAAAAATATCACCAGCCTCATAACTCTCAACAACGGCTAGAACAGACGATAAACATGGCTATCACTCATCAAATCTCCCAATGGGATAACCACATAGACAGAGTGAAAATCATGAAGCACTCCCATAAATGAAACAACAAATAAGGAACTCATCCTAATAAGTAGAATTGTGATGAGCTACAAATAGTGCCTTTCTATAACAACTGAATTCGTACCTGGTTGACATTAGTTGGCGCACCAGCCTCAAGCCCACTATATGAAACACATAAACGAGCTGGGCCTCCCCATCTTGGGTGCCCTATCCATGTCTAAATACCTCGTTGTATCACATCAGTCCGAAATCTGGGACAATCTCTCACCATATGGCTAGTATCTCTCTGCTGATGAGGCGGTGGGAACTGTGCGGTACGGGTCCTTCGCGACCCATGAACACCTAGTTGACCCGCAAAACCTCTACCATGACGTACCCTACCTCCATAATAAGGACCAGTATATCTCACCGACCTATGAGGCCAGTATATCTCACCGACCTACGATGCCTCCTCGCTTCCTCAAACTCTCCTTTGTGATCTCGTCTACTCTCTCTCTCATGACTCTGCCTGCCCTCTCTCTCTAGCATACATAGTCTCTATCCTCCTGGCAATGTTCACCACCTGCTGATATGGAATGTCCATTTCCAGCTCACGGGCCATGCTGGACCTAATTCTAGGAATAAGCCCCTCGATGAACCAGCGAACCTTCTCGCAAACAGTGGAAACCAAGGTTGAGGCATGTCTAGCCAAACTGGTGTAACGGACAGCATACTCCAAAACGGTCATGGCACCCTGGCGAAAATGCTCAAACTCCGCGCGCCATGCATCTCTGAGGCTCTGAGGAACAAACTCTCTCAGAAACATATCTAATAACTGAGTCCAGGTCAATGAAGCTGCCTCGTCTGGACTGTCTAACTCATAGGTGCGCCTCCAATCATAGGCGGCCCCTCGAAGCTGAAAAGTAGTGGAAGAAACTCTGCTCGATCCAGAGATACCCATAGTACGAAGAATACGGTAACACTCATCAAAGAACCCCAATGCATCGTCTGATGCTAATTCACTTAATACCAGAGGGCCATACTTCTTGAACCTCTCTAGTCTAACCTGCTCTTGCTCGGAAACTGCTACCATACCCTCGGGCTGAACTGGTGCCACAGGCGGCGTAGGAATAATCTCGGGAACCTTCTCAACATGCGCTCGCTGCTCAGGAGTGTGGGAGGCGGGAGTCTTTTCTGCTCCCTCGTCCTGGGGAGGGGAAGTAATCCAGCCTGAGCCAAAGCGGTGTACATAGTCATGAACTGTGCCAAAGTCTCCTAAACGGCTGGGGTAGTATAACAGTAGGCGTGTCAGGTGCCTCGACTCTAGCTAGATCTGCTGGTAGTATATCTACAACAGATCGCGTAGGTGCCCTCGCTGCACCACGTGCGCGTCCTCAAACTCTACCTCGACCCCGAACTCCGGCGGCTGCACCAGGGGGCGCGGGTGCCTGATCACCTTAGATAGTACGTGTCCTCACCATCTGTGAGAGAGTAGAAGACAGGGGTTTAGGATCGTGGATGTCAAAATCTCGCACGACAGAGAAATCAAAATAAAGTGAAATTTTCCTAACAGTTACATAGCCTCTCGCAGATAAGTACAGACGTCTCTGTACCGATCCACGAGTCACTAAAAAAACCGGCTTGTGATCTGTGACTCCTATGAACCTAAAGCTATGATACCAACTTGTCACGACCCTAGTTCACCCTCCATGAGCATGTCGTGATGGAACCTAGTCCCTACGACTAGGTAAGCCTAACAATGTATAAGATAACCAAAATTTGCGGAAGCAAGCAAAACAAGCTGAATTAGAAAAATAAAATGGTGCTTAAGGTGTCGCTTGGCACATAGCATAACAAACTCAAAACTGACGACAATTCCCAAAACCCGGAAACTCACAAATCACAAGCTAAGAGGCTACATAAGAGGCTCTAACTCAAGAATATCTATATAAGAAGAAATAATGAAACACTACACGTTTTACAGAAAACTAGAAAAGGGACTCCTCGGTCTACAAACATAGCAGATATACCTTGAAGTCTCTACCGGTATGCCTCCTTCCAAGGCTGATAAAACTGAACAAAAGTACCTGTATCTGCACAACAAAAATGTGCAGAAGAGTAGTATGAGCACACCACAGCGGTGCCCAGTAAGTATCAAGACTAACCTCGATGGGTTAGTGACGAGGAACAGTCATGACACCTACCAGTCAATAAACAATATAACAGACAAGATAGAGATGCTATGTAAATATGTAAGGACTATCCGGATAAATAAGAACACAACAATTTGCAACAAGGATAAGGGACAATAAGAAAAATCAAGATACAACAAATGATAATACAAAAATGACAGTAAAAATCACAACCCAAGTCCTAAAATCACAACATAACGAGACCAAACAAATCTCTAAGTCGCTATTCTGAAATGATCCTTACATAAAGCCTTTCCAACTTTTTCCTCAATCCTACCACAACTCTAAGATTAGCCACAACTCATGGAAATACCCAGAATATGAAATCTAACACTTGGCATCTCGTGCCCCATCAATAACATGACAATGTTGGCAACTATCTAGTCAACTAGAGTCACTTTCACATATACAATGGATAAAAGACGTCATATCTCTACCCTTAGTCAAATCAGAAGGGATTCCTCTCAAATAGAAGGGTCCAGCTACGTGTATGCTTGTGCAAGTGTATCTAACAGGAATCCTGCCAACTAGTAAGTATAATAAATGGGAACAATTAGCACTCGGCTCATTTACCCCGGATAGAAACAATAAAACTATCAATTATATCACATTGAGTTTATAGGGAACTTCTGGGAATCGAACCCATAGCCCGGCATACCAATAAAAGAGGATCTCCCGGGAATTGAACCCCTAGTCCTTCATAATAACAACAGAGGAACTCCCAGGAATTGAACCCGTAGTCCTTCGTAATAACAACAGAGGTACTCCTGGGAATTGAACTCGTAGTCCTTCATAATCAGCCCCTAACATAGCCCTCCTTATTTGGCCACGTGTGCAATCAATAACAACATAGCAACACCGCCTTATTTCGCCACACGTGCATCACAATATTCCCACCTTATTTCGCCACATGCGCAACCCATATATAAATATATAACATATCCCGCCTTATTACGCCGCATGTGCAAGGACATCAATAGTAACAACAACACGACAAAGACCTCGTGTAAATCCCCAACAACAACCGCATGGAAGAGACCTCGTACATCATGGTACCAACAGCCACACAGTAACAATAGCATCCCAGCAAGGGAAAAATCTATAGAAGAAATAATATCGTCCCAACAAAGGGATTCAACAATAACTAATAAAGTCGCGGAACACCAAGGAAAAACACAATAACCTCAACGACAATCGAGGCGTAACAAACATATAACAACTACACTAATACCTCGATAGTTGGACATATAATATAATTGCACAAGGTTACAGGTAAACCTACAATCAAGAAATATTCAACAGTAAGGAAGTTTACATGAATCAAATAATTACCATTTAAGAAATATCAATTAATTATGAGATATCTATCTTTCTTCCAATTAAAACTGATTAATTATATAAGATACAACACTTATGAATTTCCAATTAAAGGGGAGTAGTTAGGGTGGGCATTATGAATATAGAAGGGTACTTGTCTTAAGTTTAAACACGTCAAAGCCCACTTAACAGCAGAAATAAATCAAGAAAAGCAACAAATATCAATCAAGACATGTAGAGGTGAAACTAATAACAGGGGACTTAATCGTATCAATATTATCTTCCTACTCGGTGAATTTCACAAGTCTAAGAACCTAAAGGGGACAATTTACCACAATTAAATCCGAGCATGCACTCGTCACCTCGCATACACGGACTACAATCAACAGAGAAGACTCAAATCTTAAGGGGAGGTCCCCCACACAAGGTTAGGGAAGATACTTACCTCAATCCGGCCAATTCAATACTCAATTTAGCTTTTCCTTTACCAACTCATCAATGCTTGGCTCAATCTAGCCAAAAATAACTTGAATACATCAAACAATGCAAGAGAAAACAATTTCAATTGACAAAACTATGATTCTTACACAATTTGCAAAAAGTCAACAAAAGTCAACTCCTCGGGCCCGCACCTCAGAACCCAAAAAATTACAAAAACTGAACACCCATTCCGCTACGAGTTCACCCATACAAAAATTATCTAATTCCGATACCATTTGGTCATTCAAATCATCATTTTACATTTTTGAAAGATTTTATAATTTTTCCTTAAATTTTCGTTTGGATTCTCATGAATATGATGTCAAATCTAAGATATAATCACAAAATATAGTTGGAAAAGGATTAGAGACACTTACCCAATGATTTGGAAAAGTTTGGATCTTTGGAAAATCGCCTATGGAGGTTTAAGGTTTGAGAAAATTGAAAAATGGGTGAAAATCCCATCAAAACCTCACTTAACAGGCCTCAGATGTCGCATTTGCGATGCGAACCCTGAGATATTGCGAACAAAAAAAGACTGGCAGAGGTCACATTTGCGACAAAAAGTTCGCATTTGCGAACTTGGCATCGCAAATGCGATGAAAAGTTCGCATTGGCGAACGTAGCATAAACCAGCAATATTTCCTGAAACGAAAATGAGCATAACTTCCTCATATGATGTCCAAATTCGATGATTCATTTTCCTATGGCTCCAAAATTTTGATACGGATCTAATGGTTCAAACAAAACTAAATTTGGATATAATTCGCTTAATATGATATCATTGTTTCTTGAAGAAACAACGACAAAGTATCCAAAACAAGCGCAACATAGCCTAAACTTATCCGAAACTCACCCGAGACTCCCGGGACCACGTCTAATCACACACAAAAGTCATATAACCTAACATGGACTCGCTCAAAGCTTCAAATCATATAACACAATATCGAAATGATGAATTGAATCAAAATCAAGCTTATGAACTTCCAAATCTTCAAATATTGAACCTCATGCCGAAACCTTATCATTTCAACTCGGAATGACGCCAAATTTTGCAGACAAGTCCAAAATGACATAACGGAGGTACAGAAACTTCCAGGAATTAAATTCCAACCCTCGGAATCAAAATCTCACTATCGGACAAGAAACTTCAAAAATTCAAACTTCGACATTTCAAGCCTAAATAAGCTACGAACCCCCCAAATTCATTCCAAACACGTTCCGAACCCCGAAATCACCTAACGGAGCTAACAGAACCGTCAGATTTCCATTTTGAAGTCATTTTCACATTGTTCCAAACACGGACTATCTTTCAACTCTTAAGCTCCCATCTAGGGACTAAGTGTCCCAAAACACTTTGAATCCTAACAACGAACATCCCGACAAACCAAAATAGCAGAAATGAACTTATGGGAAGCAGTTAACGGGGGATCGGGGCGTAAATTCTAAAAACGACCGGTCGGGTCTTTACATCCGTTCGTCCTCGAACGAGCATAAACAACAAAACTGAAGTGTTTAATCACTGAATGCGCACTTCCAACGTAC